>VZRH01007018.1:239418-315822 GCA_013397555.1 Urocynchramus pylzowi | reverse complement strand
TTTTTTTTTTTTAATAGCATGAAGAAGTTTGCCCTTCTTTTTTATCGTTGTGCTGTTATCACATCTCTCTTTAGCAGATGCAAATCTGCATTTACAGATGGAGAGCACTTGCTGAAAATTTCTTGGGTTTCTTACTTGAGGCCTTGACTGTGTGAGAAAATATCTAACAGCTGTTGTTGGTGGCCACTTATTATTCACAGGCATTTAAACACACCAGCATATGAACTGGGTGGATGTTGAGTCTCATCTATGGAGAGATTGAATTATTTTTCAGACTTCAGCTCCCCAGGAGTTTTCAGAGGGACACAGACCCACTCTCTCTTGTCTTTCCCAGAAACATAAATAAATTCTTGTGAAAGTGTAAGACTTTATATTACTCTATCTCTATTACCTTTTTCTCTCTTTTCTGGTGCACAAAGGTCAGACACAGCCTGTTATGTCCATTTGATTTTCCCTCCTCAAACAGCAGACAATGAGCCAGCCTTTGAACAAGAAGGGTTATTAGTGAGAGCACTTTTCAAAAAAATATAAACTGTTGATTTAGAAACATCACTTACTTAAATACCCTTGAGTTTGATCAGACTGAAGAGACAGTTAACTAAAAGCCTTACCCAAACTGCTTATGTGGCAAATAAGGAAAAGCATTTGCCTTATTAAGATCTGCTTTCTGAGAAGACAGTTAAGGGTAGTATTTATGTCATTGTCTTTTATTTTTCAGAGAATAATATTTGCATGCAATAAAATTAAGAAAGAGATCATTACTCTCAAAAACTTGTTATCAAGATGCTACTGTATTTTAAAAAATGTGGAGATACATCTGATGCACTTACTCTGATATGTCGAGGTTAAATTTGCAGTACTAGTGCTGTTGTGTTCCATCTAACTCAAACATAACAAATATTTCTGAAAAAGGGAGCAACCATTTAAATCCCAGGCTGCCCTGCAGAATTTGTGTACCAAGGTCTAGATCAATTAGAAACTCCATCCATACAAAGCGAGAATGTGAATAACAGTTGACCTCATTCTTCTGAACACCTGTAAGAAAATGGGAAGCAGGATGATTAGAAAAAATACATTTCTGAAAGAGTCCTTAGAGATAACCAGAAAATAAGTACTCCAGAGCTTCATCTGCATTATTAGCCACTACTGTAGTCTAAGTACTGGGTTAGATAACTCATTAGTTTTTGACTACTCACACTCATATACTTCATTCTGCCTGATTTTTCGAATTTGTCACTAAATGAATAACTTCTTAAGATCAGAGACAATTTAGATAATAATCTTGGAGCCTCAAGTCCATTTAGAAAGCCTTCCAGAATAAATGAAATAATTTGCTTTGTGTGAAATGCAAACAGGCTTTTCATTTACTGAGATGTGCCTATGAGGCATTTATCAGATAATATCTCAAATTTTATTTGCAATACAGAATGCCAAAAACATAAAGTAATTTTTTTAGTGTTATTATCACTCACTATGCTTCAAAACAAAACAGTTATCAGAACTCAAGTGTATATCATGATCTGTTGAGCTTGGTGGGAATCTAACACATTTTCCTCCTGCTCAGCAAACACAGTACAGCCATCATGTGCACCCTTCCATCTGTCCCAAGTCACCAACAGAAGCCAGAGAAGAATTTCAGAGACAAGAGACCAAATTCCAATGGCTGGATCCACTCTCTAATCATATAAAACCATAAATGTTATATTATGTTATGTTATGTTATGTTATGTTATGTTATGTATGTTATGTTATGTTATGTTATGTTATGTTATGTTATGTTATGTTATGTTATGTTATGTTATGTTATGTTATGTTATATTATGTTATGTTACGTTACATTATGTTACGTTACGCTATATTATGTTACGTTACCTTACGTTATAGTATATATTTAATTACAAGTTAGCCAATATTTGCATTATATTTGACACAATGCTCCGGATACTTCAGCATCTTATACTTGAGATCAGAGAGCTGAGTGGCCTCACAGAGACCAGCCTGATTTGCTGTCCTGTGGCAAGGGGAACATGAATGTGCAGATTCAGGAGTTCTGGGAGGTATTGGTACCTGCTGAAGCTAACAAAGAGCACTGTTTCTTAGAAAAATCCACATACTTGATGTCTTTTAAAGGCTTAAATGCAGAGAGCTGGCTTGCAAGATTACCTGGCAACACCATGTTAGGAACAGCTTATTTGTGTCCTGTGTCAAATTTAGATACCAGGAGACAGATTTTGCATTATTTACTTGACAGTGGTAAAGATATCAAAGACACTTTTTTGATTACAACACTATTTGGCTACTAGAAAAAGGGCAAATGTTGTCTTAAAAAGAAAAAGAGACATACAAATAAATACAGAGCAAGAGAAATACAGAAAACACTTTTAAGACAACTAAGGACTCGCTACTACAACAGCGTGTAGCTTTTACCCCAGGGAGGAGCGACCTGCTAATGAGAGCACTGTCATACCAGAACACTTTAATGGTTATACTTCACCTGGTTTAAGCAAAATACAAGGACAGGAATTCAGGTGCCAGCCATATCTCAGTAACAATTAAGCACATTAATTAATGCTCAAATCGTGTTCCAATCAAAATTCTACATATTTTTCAGAAAGTAAATGAGAATCTCTTGCAAGCTTCTTCCCTCACTAACTTCAAAGCAAAAGGTCATATACATTCATTTATGCCACAATTTTTTTTAATGCTCCAATTGCACTGCTGCAGGACAGCTTTCCATGACAATATCTGTACAGCACAAGAGAGTTGGAGAACTCAGAGCAAAGAGCACTCTCAAGTGCTCTTTTGATTTCTCACTGTGGCTACATCTCTAAGAGCGCATGCGAGTCGCAAACTTAATTCTTACACACCTGGGGGTTTTGGCTAGATTATCACTTTTTCTCTTCTACCAGAGGACCCCATCATACAGAGATAAACCAAAGGACAACACAGCAAGGGCTGCAGCAAACAAGTAATGAAATATGGGTTCTGGAGAGAGGGCAATGCAGCAGTCGGGGAGGTCTCTCTGCCACCTTATACAATTTAGCCACTGCATAAGAAATTACTTAAAACTGAACAACGAAGAATGAAGAATCATAGGAAAGATATTTAGCTAGAAAATTATTCTGACTTGCAAATAGGACTAATATCCTGTTTTTATCAAATTAACAGAAACTACTGAATATTTTCCTTATAACCTACTTTTATGGTTTTTTATTTCCTAATCAGAGGATTAAGAGTTAATATGGTATTTTGCACCTCTGACCACTTCCTGACATGTGGTGGTGCTACTGTTTAAAGCAAGTCAGAGAGGCTTTTCTAAAGATCAGTCAGACATTCCTTTAAAAAAAATGCACAGTCATCTTAGAAAGAATAAAAGCAATTCCCCCAGTCTCATATTGATTTTTTCTTCTAATAAAAATAATGTACACGTATTCATTGATCTAGAAGTATTTTTCCTTCTCTAATAAATTAGTTTCTGTGTATGGTATTCCAAAAATTTAAAGAAATTTACCTCTCAGCAGCAGAGAGAAATTTACCTATGCAGCTCAGGACTTATGTAACTACCTTACTTGAGGTCACATGATAGCTATTGCTTTTAGCTCACCTCTACACATTGGAAAAAAAAAATAAAGGAAATTAACACTCTTTTCGTTGAAAGTTTTCCCTTACATTTGCAGAAGAGAGCTGATAAAATGTTCTGATGTGCTATTCTAGTTCAATTTTTTGCCGTTTACTGCAGTTGTGTTTTACATATGGGTGTATTTCATTTTGTTGCAAGCTGTGCAGAAAGGAAGCTTTTTGTGGCACCCCTTTCAAACCTGATGAGAGCTATGCAAATGCTGGCCTCTGTTCAAGGCCACATCTGATGCTCCTGGCAGCATGTGAAGGAAATGACACACATGGTGGAAGAAGGGAGGAGCACTAGTGAAGGCTAGCTTCTGAGACATCACAGAACTATAAAAATAGGTGTTTTATAAGTCTTCCAAGTAATGATAATAACAATAGTAATAACAGTAATAATAGTAATAGTAATATTAATAGTAATAATAATAATAATTTGATCTTTATTGTCAGAAATTGGTGCTGTTAGGGGAATCAATCAGATTAGCTCAACTCCAGTTTCTAGCAAGATAACTGGCAGAACATGTTTGAGAATGATCAGCTCTGTGGAGCTGACATTCTTTTCTACCAATGACAAAGATTAGAAAGGTCAGTGGAAAACAGCTCACCTAGAAATAGTACTTTCACAGGCTCACTGATGTCCATAATAATAAGAAATAGGCTTTGTACACAAATGCAAAACATGCAGTTTTGCGTGCCTTCTGTTTGAAGAACAAAACAGTTTAGAGGAAAAATAAAACAGGGAAAAAATTGTTCCTAACAGGCAAGATCCATATGACTGTGGGATAGTTTTCAAAGGGAAATGAAAATGTCATCACCTGACATTTCTGAAGCTGAGCTTTCCACTCCTGAGACAGAGTACCGGCAGGAGTGTTAAATAGAAGATCTGGTCACAGACCAGTACATTCTCCATATGTTTCCCTGGGGCAATTAGTGTCACTTCCCCTATGAAGGGGCTCACTGTGCTTACCAGTGAATATGTCAAGTCTGGTCACTCTGAAAATAAACACTACAAAGTCACTGACAGGACCTTTAGGTTGAAAAATGAATCCTTCTAACTTCTATGTTCTCAAAAAAACCCCCAAAAATAAGAAACCCAAACAATTTTAGTTGAGTATTCCTTTGAAAGAAAGTTCTCTGCACTCCGCTGGGACATCCCCAGAGAAGAGAACCAGAACATATTTAACCAAAAACCTGTCTCAGGGAAACTTTTGGGCTGCCTAATCTATCCCCTCCTTTCTTGTTGCACAGCTGGATTCTGGATGCAGGGGCTGCAGGTTTCCTGCGAACAAATGGGCACCGTGCCTTAGAGGCTTCCCCTGAGGAATCTGAAAGCACCAATTCAACACTAAGGTGCCCAAGCCAGCAGGATGTCAGGAATTGCCCCTTCCTCACCACAGCGCCCAGAGTGCCTGAGGACCACACCAGGCTGCCTGAGGGAGCTGTTAGCCAGTGCTGGTACATGGTTTCAAAGGTCTTAAAATTCTCAGCAATCCACAGAACTATTTAATTTTTTTTTTTCTAAATCCCTGTATGACTTATGATAAACATCACCTCTGAGGAGTTGTGTAGATGTCAGCACTAACAGAGTGTTAGCAAGGGGATTTGGAGCTGAAGCCCTCTCCCACACAGGAGTAATCAGAACAAACTCTTTTCCCTTTCACTCCCTCCTCCTGAGATGCAAACAGTGGGGGAAAGAGCTATTTCAATCCTGATACTGATGACTGGGTCGCTCCCCTTTGAGGAGGAGGGAAACAGCAGTGAAGACAGGTTGGGCTTCCTTCCAAGTGCACCATCCTGGGCCTGTCTTCAGCAAATTGATGGCATCACTTATACAAGCAGGGGCTGGCCCAGCTTCGGCTGGAGGCAATAGCAGGAGTGAGCCACTGGGATGTCCATGGATGTCTAACACATCAAACCACCCTGCAGCATGTCAGCACCTGGTGGCCACTGACTGAGGCCAGCAGTGCCAAAAAGCTCCTTGGCTGGCTCTTCCAGGTGGGGAGGGATTCCCAAGTAAAAGTCTTTGTCAAAAGAAAAAGGTATAAAAAAAGCAGAACAAAAAGGTAAAAAAGTTTCAGCTTTCATTTTAACAAGTCATCTGCAGGAATGGAATAAAGCCACTCCAAGGAATAAATGCAATCTAAACTTTAAAGCCACTACTACCCATCTGTGGGAAGTTCAGGGATGCTGACCACTTCTAAGCAAGTGGGACTGACCCAGAGCTTTGAGTACTGTGTGTCCTTCACATGATTTGTAGAAGTAAGTTGTTGTTCAGGCAGTAGCTTGCTACTATTTTTTTTTTTTTAAACTCTGAGTAGCAAGGTCTTAATGCAATATCTGTTTACTATAATTCTCCAAGAGGCAAGATGTTTCTTGGCTTTTATCCAAACCATTTAGTTCACATATATATATTAGAAAAAGCTGTCACATCAGCAGCTAAGGTTGATATCAAGAGACAATGAGAGGATTAAGAGGTGCAAAGCTTTAGAAGGCAAGCTCCTGAATATTTCACGAGAAATGAAGGAGAGAATGCCACTGATGCAAGGGGAAGGTCAGAAAGCTTAAACATATCAGGCACACTTAAGAAATAATAAAATAGCCCTTAGGCCTTCCAGATGTTGCAATGTGGTTTTTAAGATCCTGATATTTCACTCTGTTTTTCAAGCCAAGGTGAGTACTTCACTAAAATGTGCATCAGCGACATCCAGCACTTGCCAAGGGAATTTGCAGGGATATGTCTACAGCATCACAGGAATGATTTGACATTTGAGGGTTGCCTTTGAGTGCTGATACTTTGTCATTTTATTGATAGTTTTTATTAACACCTGAATGCTGTTTATGTGGGTGGAGTTTCACATTTCCAACTGTGAGAGTCTGGTCAGATCCAAATGGGAAGAGATTTCACAAAGCTGGACTCATCACAGTTACCTTTTCCTATCCCATCCTCTAATGACATATTTTAACAGATCTTCTCCCTTATGTCTCACCACCATCAAGAGCACGTAGTCTGTGGGAAAAAGTGGACAGTAGAAGAATTTTACAAGATATTACATTTATTCCTTAGGAAAGGGACAAGGCAGAGGTAAGCCTAGGTGTTTTCTGTAGACTTGTCAGTGACAAGAGGCAAGGCACAGCAGGAAACTCTCTCCAATTGCTTCATTCAATAGTCTCACTTATGAACTTCAAGACAGAGTCTGACAATAGGCAACTTGAAGAATACTAGCTTACTACAAAGCAAAGAGATATTTAAGTATAATATTATTTATATTGTCCTTTATTTCACAAGTACATCTGAAACTAACTTTGTTTTCCTCCCCTGCCTCCAGAATACCAGGAAGGCATTAAGAACCTTGGACAATTTTTTCAGTCTTTGAGGTTATGGAGCACACTGATGAATTAACATCTTGTCAAAACACTGTTTCTGTTTACCAGGTTTTCATTGCACGTTTACTTAATGACTTCCTGGAAATATTTAGTTATAAGAAATTTCTCTCCCACCTCCTGTTTAAATTCAGGTCCTCTACTGTGAAAGTTAAATAAAAGTTGCTACTTTCTTTTAACTTGACATGATTTTTCAGTCTTGCATCCAAGCACTTTGCACTTTCAAAGTGCTTGAAATATAAAGAGTAAATTTCTAGATCTTATGACTTAAAAAATATTGTTTTACTTCTTGAAGAAGAAGACTTGTTTTTGATTAAAAAGATAATGTATGTAATTAATCTGGGAACTATTCTTGTTGTTTTTTAACTTACATTAAAAAGTATTTTAAAATTACTATTTCCTCCTGTACTGCTACTGAGCTATTGTGCTCTCATGTTATGAAGTAACTTCAACTAGTAACTTGCACATTGTGCAATTTCTTATGTATCCTTGGTAGTTATGTTAAAGAATTCATCTATCATAATAACAAAATGGAAAACAATAAATTGGCAAGCACAATAAAGGAATTTTAGAGGTCCATGCTGTTTGGTAATTGGAGACAGGAAACACTTTAGACAGAACTGCTCCTTTGAGGAAATGTGCTAAAAGGGCAAGTCAACATGAACTAGCAACTAACAACAGTATCTCCTGTACGTGAGTTGAAATGACTGGTGGCCACTTGTTACTGAAACAATTGCGAGAGATCATAGATAAACCTTGATTTCTGTGTTCCTGTTTATTGTGTATGTGTAGGAAATTAAGATATGAGGCTCAGAGACTTCAACCTGCGTCTCCACCATGCCAAAGTAGATTATACCTTCCCAGATTTAGTGCTAATAATTACTGTAATTTTAATCAATCAGACAAATCATAATAAAGTTGCAACAGTTACTTTTCCTATGAAATGCAGAGAATGTCTTTGGTATTTTCTTGAGATTGATTAGCAACAGACACCAGTCATTGCTGAAATAACAAAGGAAACACAATCATGGAGGTTGTGACCCAATAAAATCCTTTTCTTCATTAGGAAACAATGAAAAAAACCCAAACCAGAAACGCAAAACATTTGAATTATATAACTTCATTGATATAATTACCATTTCCTGTACCACTTTTGTAAGGCATGGTTGATTTTGTCAAAGCTTTTACCAAACAGCTGACAGTTGATATTTTCCTCACTCCGATGTTCACTTCAGATCCCACAAATAGGAAAAATATATCAACCTTAAAAAAATAATAATGACTAATTACTGAACATCTGTGCAGTCACTACGGAAGAAATGAGTAGAGCTAAAATAAATAAATTTGAATATTTTTAAGAATTAGAATTAATTAGCAGTACTAAATAACTGTGCCATGTTAATGAACAGGAAAAATATCCTCAGTTTTAGATATACTGAGTCAGGTAATAGCTGCTTTTTGTGGTGATTCAAACACATAATTTAAAGGGTTCTGTTAAGAATTTCTAAACAGCAAAATGCAGACCAACACATCTAATCCCCTATCTCAAACTACATTTTAACCTGTTTTTTTTTATAATATTGCACTCTGTACATTCATTAATAACCCTTTAAATGGTGCTGCAATTACCAGGGCTGTTCTCTACTGAATTGTAAGGCTAATATATATTTTTTTGGATCTAGTACAACACCCCCTTCCTTTTGTGATAGTGTGGCAGAATGATCTATGAAAAGCTGGAGCTATGCAGACTCGTGTTACTGTAATTAGCGAGATCTAACCATGTTTCATACCTGTGTAGCTCCATTCTTAGGGCATCTATCCATGTTTTACCAGCATAATGAGATTTAAACCCAAGTCTTATCTTCCAAGTGCACATAAGGATCAGTTTATTCCACCTTCAGCAACAGTTGGTGACAGGAGGATTGAAGCTAGATTCACACATGGACTTCACAGAACAAGGATTTAGCTTGACTGTGTTAAATACACCTGTGGCATAAGTCTCACCAATGGCAGCTAATTCCTACTGTAGTTTGTGACAGTGCTGAAATGCTCCTTATATTGCTCTAGCTATAGAATTTTTCTTATTTCTCTTTGAGACACTAATTTTCCCAGTTGTATGACAGGAATATGAGAATGCAGGCTATGGTTTGATGCTCAGTCCTATACATCAAAGTCAATTCTTCTGGCTACATGTTATTCAGCTTTTAAGAAGTAATAAAAATTGACTCTATGACAAGCTAAAACATTTGTTTGTTTATAGCTGTTAGAAATTGCTGCACTACGTAAGTAAAAAGAGGGTGACAGCACAAGACACTCCCAACAGCTTTATTGTTTTAGCTGAGAAATGGTGTCCACATGCTCTGCCTCCAAGGGATCGTGTTAGAAGGAGCAGATTCATCAGGTCCTGCCCTGCCTAGATCATCTTGACTTCATAAACACCATCCCAAATCTGTTCAGGAGAAGCAGTATATATTAATTTCCAGAAGGCGGCAGGGGGGGGGGGGGCTTATAAAATTCTGTATTTAAAATTGTTTCAAGTTGCAGCTACCACAGTTCCTACATCACTGCTGGCAGAAACACAAGAAAAACATACAGAAGATATAAGATTCTGGATGTGGCTTTAAGCTACATCAAGAGGATCATGGGGTGTGTGTTTTGGTTTTGCAAGCCAGAATTGTTCCATTGTGGATCGAGAGTGATAGATTAGAATGGCTCCAAGAGCTGTCAGCTAATATCTACACTACAGCAAGATCAGACAGCAGCAACCTCTCTGGAATGCTGTGACAATTTCTGGCTGCTGCCATGAGAACTGCAGGTCATGCTTCCATGAGAGATTTTAAAGTAGAAGCCTGAGGTTTAAGTAGGAAAAGGCACCCAGACTGCATAATCTTCTGCAGAATAGGAAGAAAGAATTCAGATGATAAAGCACTGACAGCCTCTTGGAGATTTTGCACACTGCTCTACTTTCTTGGGCACTCTGATGCCACTGTATTTTCTTGTTACATTGGAAGAGCTGCATTCAGGTGAACTGAGAACAAGGCCAGTGTCTCAGTTATCAGTGAGCGTGACTAAGCAGGTCACTCGGTTACACCTTGGGACCTGTACTTGAGATCAATGGTTAAAAAAATATCTAGGCAATCCACATACTAGTTGCTTCTCTAATTTCACTCTGCATTGAAGACACCCATTATCCCATGAAAATAAGGCACTCAACAGGTACCAAATCAGTCATACTGTAAAGCATAATGAAGTTGCTGAAATTCTAGAAAAACATTGTTTGTACCATAGGAAATGTTCTGCAAAGAATGTTAGAAGTTCAGTCATCACAATCTCAGCAACCAGAAGTGTACTTCTTAGGCACTACAGTCAGGTATGAAGGTCATGACTTTGGTAACCATTTAAAGCAGTGATTAGCTTTCTAGTCCACTTATCTGGATGTTGGCATCCTTTCTTAAACTTTGCACCAATTAGAGGAAGGAAACCACAATCAGTAGTTGTGCTTGCTAGTCACTCAACACGTTAAGAAAAGGACTACGAGATTTGAGCTGGTGGGGCATTTCAAGCCCTCTACAAGCGGGTGAACTTGTAGGGGGCTTGAAATGCATGTAGTCGTGGAAAGAACAAGGCTGCAAACCTTTATCTACACCCAGAAAGCCAGAGTGCAGACCAGTGTGGGAATTCTGCCTCAGACATGGCCGTGCTGTGCAAATACCAGGGCACAATCTGCTCCTGGAGCTGGTAACCTGAGGAGTACATGACATTGGAAGATAAGAGTTTTACAGAGTGCAATTCTGGGAAGACAAGTCGAGATAAAGCATTCATGCCTTCTCCCATTATGAAGAGAGACTTACTTGAGCCTTGGGAGTCGTAAATATAAAAGGAACAAAAGTGCTCAAGCACAAGAGCAGCAGGATGGCACTGGTAGAACTGTAGCTGTTTGGAAGAAAAAAATGAACTAAAGCACAAGTCCAAGTCAGAAGGTGTAAAGTGCACAGTCCTGCTAAATACATCACCTTGTGCCAGGAGGCTTACTTCAAAACATGACAGATATTTGAAGTAGTGGTTAATAAAAGATCCATTAACTTGCTCACAATTAGACCTTCCTTTGGGTCTTAGCTCAATTTCTCTGCACACAGATTTATACAAACTGCCTTTCCACCATCATTCTTGGAAAAATAGGAAAAAATGAATTTCTGTAAGGGGGGAATATTTTCTAAAGGTGGGTCAGTCAGCAGTGATGACTCCAGAGAGGCATCCTCTCCTGCACTACTTGCCATGGCTGGAGCCAGTGTGCTGCCCCAAGTTCCTATGTGCATACATGCCTTCAGAGCCAGGCTGATTGCAGGTGTCTTTCAAGACTTCCACTGCTCAGAGTCTCCGGGACAGCATGTAGTAAACATTCACTGGAATCAGTGACTGACCCAAAATACTGAAAGTCAGGGGGTACTGTCATCGCAGGCCCGCAGCCGGGTAATAATTATCATTGACTCCATGATTGCAGAAGGCTGATCAATCGCTTTATTATACTATAGTATATTATAATATATTATATATATATATTATAGTATATTATAATATATTACTATATTATAATATTATTGCTATATAATAACATAGTAATATTATACTATACTTATTAAGAAACTTGTAACCTTACCAACAGTCCAATACAGCTTTGACCTAATTGGTCAATCAATCCAAACACCATCCACTGTCCAATTAAGAAATCACCTTTGGTAAACAAATCTCCATAACACATTCTACATGTGCACAACAACAGTTCCAGCAAGTGGAGATAAGAATTGTTTCTCATTCTTTTCTCTGATCTTCTCACAGCCTTCCCCAGAAAAATGTCTGGGAAAGTCGTCTGCTGCTCTCTGTGCCCATAGAGCTGCTGCCACAGGGTACATTTTCAAAACTCCGGCCAAGGATCATCTTTTCTACCGAACTGCAGCAGCACCCACACTGAAAACAGGTCAAACTGTAGCCTTCCTGCCTGTCCACCAAGCAAGATATAGGATGTAGAATTATGCCAGGCTCTTACCCCAAGACAAAAGTAACAGAAGAAATGTTGCCCAAATAATGATCAGGGGTGGGGTTCAGTGGTGCAACTTGTTTATCTATGGATATTAGAAGTGGTTACAAAACTAAGGTGTTGAGAATCAGTCAAGAAACACTAAACACTAAGCTACTGCCTCTGATTTCAAGTCCTGAGCTTCAACATGGTGGTCATGGGGTACTGGTCACAACAGCAATGGTCATTATTTTCTTTCCCCTCTCCCTAATTCTTTTTCTTGAGAGAGGTTTTTCTATATCTTTCATGTTCCTTTAAATGTTACCTAGCACTTGTTTCATCTCTACTCTGAAAAGATACCACAGCAACACAATGGGCATTTTCAGGTACACAAAACCTGAAGTTAAACACTGGTGTTGGCATATCTACTTAAATCAAAGATGCCTTAGAGATGAACAAAGAGACCTGGTAAGTGTTAGACAAGCTAAAACAAATGAGGAATTTCATATTAAATACATCAGAAGATTACATTTTTCAACAGTTACATAGTGGTTTACAAAATCTTATAGATTAGCATTATACTTAGCTGGTAAAATTGAACCAAAAGAATTAAGCTTCCTAGGCAGATGAGAAGCTGGTGCCAAAGAAGAGAAAGAATATGGATTTTCCAGCTCAAGTTGTCCAGCTTTTTGTTCCCAACCCAACTAAGATTTCCTACCTGCCTTCTTCCAAATAACTTTTTATGTTATTTGCTTTCAATCAAGTTGAAGCAACAAATAATCTTAGGGATATTCAGCTACCATCTCAAATATTTTACTACCACTTCACCTGTGAAAAATACATACAATAATTATTCAAGGAGCTGGAGACCTCATTGTATAGCCAGTCACCATCAACTTCCCCAGGATCTTTTCCAACCTCTTTTAATCCTTTTCTTGCTAAAATGGTTTCATTTATAATCAGCTAAGTTTTGGGTTTTACTCTTTTTCCTTAAAGAAAAATAATTGATACTATTAGGGGAAGAACACAGACCTTTCCTCTGAAATGGTGATTTTATGCCTCAGGAAATGTAAAAGGAAAAATGGTCTGATCTTTCCCTAACAAAGTTCTGCTGTTTGAAGTCTACTTTACACCTTCTTAAGGTGTAAGGTAAGTCTGGTAGCATTGTAGATTGCGTAAAATGTCCCTTCAGATAATCCTACTTTCACTCACCTATAACTTGTTTGAGCTTTTATAATTTGGTCTGAGTTTTTTTAGGTTTTTTTTTTTGGTTTTTTTTGTTTGTGTTTTTTTTTTTTGTGTTTTTTTTTTTTTTTTTTTTTTTTTTTTTTTTTTTTTTTTTTTTTTTTTTTTTTTTTTTTTTTTTTTTTTTTTTTGTTTTGTTTTGTTTTGTTTTGTTTTTTACTATGTAAGGTATCTGCATCAAGCTGAAATTTTTGGAACCACTTTAGTCAATATCTTGATAATTTCTACAAATGAGATAAGGATGTATGTGGGGAAGTTTAATTTGCACTGAATATTCTGATGACAACTCCTTGGACTAAACTTTCTGTGTTTTAAAGTAGGGAATAGAAGTCTGACAGGAGAGGGAGGCCATCATAAGAAAATGATACAATGATTGATTCCTCCTTATGAAAATTTGGGCCAAGTTACAAATCTTCCAAAAAATTACAGCCTGCATATCTGTTAGTGATTAACAGCTGAAATGTTACATTCAATGAAAAAATTAATGATTTTCATGGGTTTTTAGTAATATCCAGATTGCCTATATAATGCCCTCAAAGAACTGCTAAGAACTCATCTGTCTTCTGAAAATTTTTGTATGTGAGCCAGTAGGGCGTATGCAAGCCCCAAACTACATATACATTACAGGGCTTCAGGAAAAACACTGGCTATTGTGAGCAGAAGTGAGACTTGGCAACAGCAGGACTGGGGTAGGAGGTAGGGAGGGAGTGAACCTCAGATCTGAAGATCCCTTGTGGATATGGGAAACAGGACACCAAAGGAAGGAGGAAAGGGAAATCACACTGGAAAGCCACTCTTCTCATAAGATACCTATAAATTCTTCAATCTAAAGATGTTGGGTTTTTCAGGCATAACGTCTTTTTATGTGAGATTCCAAAACACACAACAAGAGGAAAAACATGTTTTAGGAGAAGAATGCAGAGCTAGGCAGCCTACACAAGACAGAGTGTGGGTCAAGAGCAAGGCCTGAATCAGACAAGAAGCAAACATGGTAGGATAGAGGATGAAACAAAGGAAAACTGGAGGAGTGTTCAGGTGTCATGGATCTCTATGTCCTAGGGGACATGCTACCTGTAATTTAGCTGCTTCCCAGATCTTGTATCAAAGCCTTATCTGGCTGACCACTGTTCCACGCTACAGCAGAGAAAACCTTGTATTCTGAACTCAGAGCCAAATCCAGGCATTGGAACATCCCCACCATGTTTTGTGACCGTACCAGAAGATATTCTGTGCCTCTCAGGGAGGACTTTTCCTATAACAGACT
Organism: Urocynchramus pylzowi; assembly: GCA_013397555.1. Classification (NCBI taxonomy): domain Eukaryota; kingdom Metazoa; phylum Chordata; class Aves; order Passeriformes; family Fringillidae; genus Urocynchramus; species Urocynchramus pylzowi. The sequence continues at coordinate 301,294 of VZRH01007018.1, read as the reverse complement.
CAAGGCTTCATCAGTAAAGGATATGGACAAGTCATATTCTCCAGGTTCTATTTGGAAATCATGGGAGCAAGGCTGTTTTTAGGTTGTGGGAGCCTGGACTTAGGTTACTTAGAATCAATTGGAATCTATGGCCTCTAGCTGTTTTACCACTTTTTTGACTCCTGTTCCTGAAAAAACTTTTTCATCTCTTCCTCTTGCTTCCTAAGATGAAATAGGAGGAGTAGGTGACTTGGGTCTTTGTTTCCAGTCCAGCATGCCTCCCTGTGATCTGTTGCTGGCTGCTCTTGCCTCTCCACCTGTGCAATATTCTTGGGTTTCCTGGGGTCAGGATGTCCCCGAGAGTCCTTTTTTCACAGCTCAGTAGTTGAAGAAAGAGAGTTCTTCAGCCGTAGTTCACAAGGTTGTTTATTTTTCCTTATCTATAACATTCTTTCTCCGACCTGCAGAGCTCTGTCTAGCAGGTCGAGTCCAGGCACACTGCCCGCCCCGGGCTGGTGTCCACTTCTTATACTATGAATTACGTGTACATTGTTTATCATTATTTTCCAATACCTATCACCTATGTTAGACTGTCTACTTCTATCCCAAACCAATCCAAATGTGCCAACATTACCCAGAAGATGGAGGCTAGGAAGAAGAAGGAAGAAGGACAGGACAATGCCCAGATCCCTCCATCTTGTCTCCTAGACCCCCATAGTAAAATCCCCAAAATTCTATTTTTTCACCCCTGTGCTTAATTCACTATCATTCTACTTAAACTTTTGTGACTTGTGATTCCTCATACAAAGTTGGTAGTTTGTTCCATGGGCTAAGATTGAATTCCCAAGTGTCTTTGGCTTTCTGCCAGAACTCCCCAACCTCCTGTCCGGGGCTCAGGACCAGGGCACCCAGAGGGATGTTCTGAGTTCCAATACCATATCACTAGCAGAGACCACCTCTCTGAGCAGGCTGCACACCTAAGAGATAACTGCAATAAATATAAAATGACACACCAACGTGTTCTTCTGGTCATTATATCAGGAACTGTGAGGAAAAACCTGTGGGAGGAAAACTGCAATAGAAATGCAGGCTCATTTAAGAGAAAAGTGTGGAAGGCTAGAGGCAACAGCCCACAAAATTTGTGAGGTGAAAGGATAACTTGTATGCTTTCCTGGAACTTATTTCTGGGGGATCTACAGTTCTCGAGAGTTCTGTGTCACCTATTAGCAAATATCCCAGTCATTACACCATTTTTTCTAGTCCACAAAAAAAGCTGACATTTAACATTTAATATAGTAGCTCAGAGGTGGGGAAACTGATCATAAGTTTGGATAATTAATACTTGTTGTTAATATGACACCAGAATGCAGAACACCTGCCTCCACATTTAACTTGCTACCTGGGGCGGATGGATTAGTTTGTTTTTTTTTTTTTTTTTAGAACAATACTAAAATAATACTAAATTTGTGACATGACCTACAGCAAAGTTAAGGATTACACTGTTAGACCTGCTGTTCAATAGTGTCCCCTCCTACCCACCTGTGTGCAATAAAAAACTATTAGGCTTTGTAACTACATAACTCAATGTTCTTCTGCTTCCCAATAAACCTTTACTCCGTGCACTCTCTAGACTGGATGGTGGATATGAGGATGAAGTTCTACTGCCCATCAGCAGGGAGCCTGGTCCCTGACCTGTAACGTCAGCAGGGTCTGATTGCCTGACGTAAAGACCTCAGAGTGCACACCCACCTGTGCTGATGGACTGCGGATCAAAGCGCGCCAACGTGTGACAGAGCTCAGCTTTGCTGTGCTCTCTTATCGTCGGTGTAGGTGAGCTTATGAAGATAAACTGCTGTGCAGTACAACTGCTGCTGCCAACAGGTGAGTTGCATATAAAAAGTCAACAGCTAACTGGATAGGTGGGAAAGGTAAGGCAGCATGAACTCAGTGTCCCACATTACAGAGTCCTTACACCAGCAGGAGGCTACAAGACACCTTGGGACCACTGCCTGGCTCAGGTCAGAAACCAAATTTCTTCCCTCCTTCCCTGCTTAGTGCTTTTTCAGTCAGTTATATTATAGGTTTATTTCCTTAACCCAAGCAGTATGCAGCTGAAATATATGGCATACTCTGGCACTGCTCTCAGAGTAGGTGGACTCAAACACCATTTGTATTCCCACCAAACTATAAACTGCTTGTGCCTATCACCAGGATGAGAGGGAAAATAGTCATGCAAAAGACTGCTTGACTGAGGCTTACCTGTTAAATGCTCATAGAACAAGACCAATGTGCTATTTTTCATCATAAAACTTATGAAGAATTAAATGCATCCACACAATATCAAGCCATTATAGCTCATTAGAGGCTCAGCTTGCAAAGTCCAAAGTGTAGAGGCATATAGGACAAATCTGAGCTAAGCACTGTACCCTGCCCTCTGCCTGAACCAACCCTCTACACGTATCTGGTAAATGATTTATAAACCTAAAGATAACAAAGTATAAAACTGTATCACTTTCTTCACTTTACAAAGGAAACCCTTTCTGAATAATTTGCCATGTCTCTGAAAATGTTTCAAATTGTGGTGTCTGCTCTGCTGTTTACAGGTAAGTGCTTGGCATCCTATCTCATTCCCTTCATGCTTGTTGAATAGTCAGCTGGCAAAAACCTGTGTTACCACCAGAACAGCACCAATGGAACAGAATTAACTTGAAATCACTGCAGCAGGGACATATAGGAGAGTGGGTAAGCACAAGATTGCATGGCAAATTCTGTGATACATAGTTTGATTCTGCTCCTCGTGACTACTTTTGAGCCTTTTACTGCTCATGTATAAGGAGGAAGGATGCATTTCTCACTGAAAGGCATTCTTACAGGATGCTTTCCTGAACTGTTAAAATTGTAAAATAGCTTGATGCTGTCTCTATGAAATCTTATTTAAATATTATTCTTATCTCAGCATTTATTGTTTGTAGGAAACAATTTCATGTGCATTTGTAGGGACCCAAAATAATCTATTTCACTAGTGATTTCTGGAATGCCTGACATGAATTTCTTAAGGAGACTGATTGTTTTAAAGCACTCAGGCTGTCTCGATGCTGATTCTTCGCAGCACTTTCTAACCAGAGCATCTACAATCAAGACTCAACCTGTAAAACTTGGACCAGAGGGAAAATGGATGGGGTAGGGCTACCACATGCTCTTCCCAAAGCAGCACATTCTGGTACAGTCGATGATCAGTGATGCACATGCTGCAGGATTAATTTGTTTCTCACAAAATTAGAACAAACCAGGCAGGCAGTAAGTGACAGCTGACTTCCCAAGTGATTGCCTGCATCTTGACAAGATGTTCTATCCACATGCATGCGTTAAAAGCATTTCATAGATCTGAGTGCTCCAATACACATGCAGTAAATACATGATGTGTGTAGCTTAGGCAGAATGAGTGAGACAATTGAAAAACATTTTGTAAATTGGGATCACAGTCAGGTATAATCTCTCTCATGGGTTGAATTCACTTCCATGCCATATGAATCTGAGCTTTGGCTGCAGTGAGGCTCTGTAGGGAAATAAGGAGATGGAAAGGGACTTTGTCTCTTCTGCAATTTTGAGCTCACCTATAAACCTTTTCCCCTTATTTGTCCTTCCTGATCTGCAGTTGAACTGGTACAATTCCTGGGTACTTGCCTATCTTCTTGAACTTCACCTCCTTTCCACTGAAGGCCATTTATAGCACAAACAGTGTCACCTGAGGCCAAGCTGGGAGCACAGCAGCTTGCAGCCTCTCCTTTTGGAAGACTTCACTTTCATCTCCTTTATGTCTCTTGTCTTGTTTACCCTCTTTTTCAAGTTTCTATTCTTTAAAATACATTAAGAACTACTTATTACTATTTTTTTATGAGCTGTTAAAAATTTCATTGATCACAATCAGTTCAGTTTTTCTTTAATTGTAAATCCTTTCAGCAACAGTGAAGGTGGTGGTGAAGTAAAATAGAGACTATAAGACACTCATTAGAAGCTCATTTTTATTCATGCCCTCAATTCAGCTGCTATAAGTCACTCCTTATAGTAAACCATGGTCACAGCACTCGGAATAGGCTCTCTGGACCTTTTGCTTAAGCCTCTGGAGAGTGCAGCAGCAAGGGATGGGGTAGGAGTGTGATGTCTTGGCATTGAGATAATTGCTGAAGTCTCTCAGGTGTCTGATGGGGGTGTTTTGCCACATATGGTTGTAGAAAGCAAATCTCAACAGGACCCACTGAGTGGACATGGTCTGGTGCCTTTTCTAATACTTTGCTGCAGTGGAAGCAGCTCCTTCCCTAGGATTATCTAGGATTTTTGCCAAAATGCCTTGCTACTTACCCATACCTGAAAATTGTCCTGACCCCTGGCATCATCACACATATTGAATATCACATATATTGAAACTGTCCTGAGCCCTGGCATATCACACATATTGAATATATTCAATAGCTAATTCTGCATTAAGTGTCTGTAACTTCTCTGCCTTTGCTGAGGGAATGAGGCTGATGCTGTAGCTCTAAGGATTGTTAATGACATCTCTTGAACCAGAGAGCTCTTTGTGTCCTATGATATAAAATTAAGAATTGTCAAAGAATAAAATCTATTTTACTTCAAGTTTGAAAAAGAAACAGATAAGACCAGAATTTCAAAGACTGGGTGATATGGAAAGAGTTGAAGTACTTAACAATCAGTGACTTTAAATCTTGCTGTCAACAAGTATTAGCAAATCTGACTGATTTAATTCTATTCTAAGGCTTGCTAACATCCAAATACTCCAGGATAGAAAGCCTATGGACATACAAACATGTTTAAAAATACTTTGAAAAAAGCAATGTGCATGTGTTAGACTTTAATATAATAGCACTTTTCAACAGAAAAAAGGTGATATCTGGGCCAGAGGTGGCCTGCAGAATCCACAAGTCTATCCTTGCTGCAATTGATCCACTTTATGCAGTGTACTGACAGATAACCACATCTTGATTTCCATGGAATGCCACATAATCTAGAAAAATACTTGAGTTAGAAGAGAAGTAGCTGCTGCCACATTTTTTTCAGTATTTGCACTGTTGCACTGTAGTATTCTGAGTTCTCAGACTGAGTCCTGTGGTCTGACTTTGTGAACTTAGATTTAGAAAGTCAAATAGCTGAAACATGGTGGGGAGGTGGTCCATTCTGGCTCATTTCTAGTCTTAGGAAACACATCTGAGCTGCAGACTTGATTTACTTTTTCAAAGTTCCTAACACGTCAGCACCTGCCACCTCAGCAAGGTTGAAGTTTAGCTCTGTCCAAGTTTAGCCTCTGTCCGAGCTCTGTCCTAAAGAGCTGATAAGACTGACAGCCTTACCTCCATGAGCTGAGATTTTGACCAGAGAATCACCATAGCCAAAAATAAGAATAGTTATTAGACCTAAAGGAAAGGAGACAACTTTTGACATTTAAATTACATTGGTATTAACTTAAGCAATATGTTTTCAAGTTGTAAGTCTTGCAAGTCTTCAGAAACTAGGGAGAAACAATAGTGTGCACAGAGAGTGTTTGAAGTGCTGCTAAATAATATACAGTTTTTTTGTAAATATAACAACAAATCAGAGATAAAGCACTTTTCCCTGTGGTAGATGCACACCAGGGATAAATTCTGGTCCTAAGCCTAGAGATTTCTCCTTACCACTTATAAAATAGTGCTGATCTGGATAAAAACAGGCTTTGGGGTAGAGAGTGGAAGAAGAAGCATACCCTGTACCAAGGGAAATTTGAAGATTTGTCTTCTTATCATTAAACTCTGCCATTAGATATGCAAATTGTGGCCTGCCTGCTCTCCCCAGACTACTAAGCACACAATGGCTCTTGCTACTTAACTTTTACAAAAGAAAATGTATATCAGTTAAATAGGTCCCTTAGCAGAACTGTGTCAAAACTTAATCCCATACTCACCTTTTTGATTGTGTGATCAAGTGGATCACTGCACATTCAGCTGACAGAAAAAGATGTATTCCTAGGAAGATTTTGTGGCTACACCCAGCTGAATATGTTGCTTTCTAGAAATCTGTCCTTGTAAAGAGAAATATGCTTTCATTAAAGTCTAGCTGATTCTCTATTTTGAATGCAGTTTGCTTGATATACTGTGATATTTTTGATTATTACTTTGACATTCCAAGATATTCGATATGCCTTTTCATAATCAGACTTCTGTCATTGGTTTTTTGGTTTTTTTTTTTTTTTTTTTTTTAATATACACTCAATGCTGGTTTAAGTGTGCACTTGCTTTTTTGAACTATCTGCTGAAGGCAATAATTACATGAGCTAAGCATCTGCTTGCTAAAACCAGGAATTTTTTTTCTATAATTTGCTTTTAATGTGAGAATGCTGAGTGAATCTTCAGGAAACGATGTAAAGAAACATTCTAACTGGTAACAGCTGATACAACCTCAGCGATAATTCACCCTCCACACGCATTCTTCCTATTTTCCCATTGGGACATTTGTATCTAAAAGTGTTTTTCAAATCACATATTTATCTAAGAGAGAAATACAGTATTGAATAATAAAAAAAAACCAACAAAAACCAAAAACCCAAAAAACATACAACATGTCTGGTTGCTCTTAATGGTGAGTTAACTGTTTCAGTACGACTTGAAATTCTTAATCTTTTTGCAGCTCAACTTTACATACTATGTGCCATTTTATTAACATCACCCACCTGCTCCTAACTCCCTCTAGTCTCACATTACATGCTCTGAAATTACAATCTCCTGGTTTGTATGCTAATCTTCTCCAAGATGCACTCATTCAGGAATACTCCGTGTTTATAAAGCAAACTCTTCCACAATATTTTGCTAAGCTTTCAAAAGGAGGGAGAAAATTACACCAGTCCCAGAAACTTAAAATGAGGCAAGACATAGTTCATTTGATGAAAACTCTACACTGTACTCAGAGGGGCTACTCACATGGAAATAGCTGGTCTGATGACCCCAGGTCTACATTAGAGCTAAGTGAAGACCTTGCTTTCTCTGAGCTCTTCCAGAGCACAAGTAAATGTGCAGCCACAGTGAAAGACCAACAGGACTAATTCTGGTTATCCTAAAAATGATCTCACTGGAGTTTTTCCAGAGGTGAATGAAGTTTGCCATGTTCAGAGACTTCTAGTGATCTTTACAAAGCAATACAAAGAGAGAATGAGATAAGCCTGAAGGATTAGGCGATATATAAAGGCACTTACCTGATTTTCTCTTGGTACTTCTGCATTTTTGGAGTGCCCCAGCAGCTGGGGACAAGTTCTGCAGAAACGGCTCCCAGGAAATGAAATAGCAGCTAAAAAAGAATAAGAACTGTGTGTCAGCATTGACAAGAAAAGCCAAGAGCAGATCTAGTATACCTGGCTCTCCTCAGAGCAAGCAAGTGCACTTCAATCAAAGTGAACACTTAGCATAGTTAGGGGTGGCATTTCTCATTGGATACAGATGCAGCCAGAGCAGGCCGTGTATTAAAAATTGACATATAATACCCTGAAGGTGCAGCTCTCTGCACCACAGCAGCCAAGATAACACCTCACTGTCCCACCAGTGAATCATAAGCTCATTTTTGAAGATGCTGGCAGCAAGAAAAAACCCACAAGAAGCTGAGCTGCTTAATGATCATCTTTTTTTTTTTTTCTGCAGCTTATTTCAAATTTGGAGGGCCAGAGCACATATTGGTGATAAAATGTAATGTTTAATAGCCCTTATTAACTAGATGTGCATTTAAAGAAAATGGAAGCCTTTTAATGAGTCAATTTCTGATCCCAGTTCAGTTATTTGTCCAGAAATGTAATCATGAGATTACAAAATATTTAATAAAAAAAAATCCCTAAATTCAAGAAAGAGAAATTAACAGCTCATAGATTTTTCTATTGGAAAATAGTAAATTGCCAGAGAAATGTTGAAATTTGGCACAAGCTTAGTTTTCTCTTGTGCAGCTCTAGAATACAAGTATAGCAGCTTAATAGACATATGCATGAAATATATTTTCTTCTTTCTCAGCCTTCCACCAAATGTCTGAACTTACTTTTTTTCATGGAGTTGTTAACATTTTTGAAGATGGTATTCTTTGAAAACTCCCTACCCTAAAACTTGTACCTCCAGTTTATGATTATAGTAACTTGGAATATAAAGAAACTGAAGTAGCAAGGAACTACTGGGACTGTGGTTACTTGCTAAGTAACTTTTCTAAAGTACTATTTGATGTCTATATTAAGAGCAAAGATTACAACCACCCTCATTTTTTTTTTTTTTTTTTTTTTTTTTTTTTTTTTTTTTTTTTTTTTTTTTTTTTTCTTTGTTTGTTTGTTTATTACTGTGTAACCAAACTTTTTCTCATCTTCTTTTTAAGCATTTTTGGCACTGATAAGAAACAAAGTGATAGGGAGCAGCAAACACTGGTTCACGTATCTTCTACCTATATGAATTCAACAAACAATTTCTTCTATTTAAAAAATTAAAAAGTAACAATATTGTGGATGATCAGGAAATATTTGATGACCAGGAATATGATCAGCAGTAATTACAAGTGAATTGCAGCTGGATTCAGCTGAACATTGCATATGAAAGCAAACATTTGATACTTCCAGTTAAATTTTCCCCCTAGAAATTCAGGAATCAGGGTATTGGAGAGCTGTGAGTGATGTGATAGCTTGCCCTGCTGAGCTCCTACTCTAAGACATATTAGAAAAGGGTTCAAGTTCTTGGCCCATCTGTTTCAAGTATGTGCAGGTCACCCTTGGGTGTCCATTTAAACCCACTTGACTAAATCGGAGCACAGCTGTTTACAAACACTGGCCTCAGCTCGGCTGATGGATCTGAGCTCCATCTTAACCAGTGGTTCATTAAAATTTGTGTGATTTGTACTGACATGCTATTTTTGACTCTTTTAGCCCCAGATTAATTTATGTCTCAAAATTAATTTATGTCTCAAACACTCGAGACTAAAAAGAAAAGGGGTTATTTTTCTGTACCAGGGCCTTTCATATGACGCTAAAGAGGAATTCTGACTTTTGTCTTGTGAAGAATATTTTTTTCAAGATCTGCAAGGACTCCTTCTGCATCTATGGTGACCTCAGAAGCTATCTGAAGCAATGCAATAACAAGATTAGAAGTGCAATATCTTCTGTTCAGAAAGTAATTTCCAAGCATGCAATTTCTATGTTGATACTAATGAGAGTAAGGAGGTAAGCCAGGAGGTTCAGAAACCACAGATAAATTCATCGGCAGGGTTTGTGTTATTTTAAAAAAATTTAGGCTCTCGACACACCTCTCGGTATGTACAGTCTAAGAGAATTTTTGTAACAAAATTTTGCATTAAAAATAAATTAGTGCCTTAATTAGGTTGTAACTTTATTTACTTCAGATTCAACAGCAAAATAATTTAGAGCATTTGTTTTATTAACTTCAGGCCTAAAAAAAAAGTTTCTTTCTGTGAATCTAAGGTAGGACCACCTTTGATTTTTATGATACAAACTACAGATTCAAAACCATGTTCTGTGGATATAAGCATATTACTGAAGTGCACATTCCAACATATTTTTTTGATATTACAAATATTTATCAGCTTCTGTTTCGAGTGTCCTTGGAGCACCCTTTCTGACAGAAGAATCAGCGAATCAGTTCATGCGGCTCAAACGACACATACCATATTCTCCGAGCTACTGGGACTCAGGCCGCAGCCAGAACACGTGGGCATACACTGTGGCTGAACAGGTATCTTCTTTCTTTCTCAAGAAGCACCTACTGAGAAAAGAAAGCATGGGTCTGGAATTAATTTGTAACATAAATCCTTTGGGTCAAGGGAGGAATTTTTTCTGATTTGTCAACATGGGCAAGGCTGCTCAGTTGTCACAGAAAGCATTTATTCAGTGTCAAAACTCAGAATATTCCTTTCTGTTTTGATCTACTTCAGATTAGTGAATCATGGGCAGCTTTGAGGGAAACAGCACAATACTACATGGACTTGGACCCTTTTGCCTTCAATCCTTCGACAGCTGTGTTCGATGGGGTTTCTCAACAGAGCATTTCATAGATTCAGAGTCTGTGTGTACCTAAGTAAGTAAAACTGACCCCTACAAAACTGCTGACAATTGGTTTATAGTGTCATAACCTGACACAGTGAAAAACCCAATTGTATCTTGAAAAATTAAAGAAGATTTGTTTCTACTGTCCAAGTTTAATAGTTATTTAAATGTGGTCATTTTATTGTGGCAGATTCTTTTCAAAGTATGTTTTGGAAAAGCTCATTAAGCACTTAAAGAATATATAGCCTTTTAAAAGTCCACAGAAGCTAAACTGCTTCCTATAGAGTTGATTTAAAAAGCAGACAGAAAGCAATTCCTGAGGAGAAAAATAAAAGATTAAAAACTCCATCTCTTTCAGTAACAAAACTGTATTCAGTGTGGAATAAAACCTCAGCAGAACAAAACAGAGAATGAGACATAGCAGTTGGTAAAAGCAGTATTTATAGATCTGCACAGGAGTACATGAAATGAAGTGTTGCAAACTGTCTCAGAGAAATTGTTAAGGGTTGTGCTAAAATTTGACACATTTTTGGGACAAAATTTTTTCAAATTTAGAGAACAATTACTAAATGATTCATTTGGACAAGCACAATACACCCATTATTCCTGTGGAAACACTTTTCCTTTGAAGATACTGCAGTCCTTAAAAATGGACAGGAGTGGGTAGAACTAAACTCTGCAGTTTCAGTGCTTAAAATAGTTTCTAAGACAGCAATCTGTCAGTCTGACTAAAACCACCAATAGGAAAATGGGTAAACTTCTAATATACTTTGAATTGAATATGCTTTGAATTTTATGGACTTAAAAGTACCTTTCCTTTTGAAAACGAGTTTTATTTTGAAATGCAGCTTTTGAAAAGACCTTTTATTTTTTATAAGATAGGAATTTTAATTGGAGACTCTCAGAGTGAGCCTTCCAGGACTGCTCCACCTGAAAGGTGACACCAGTTTCACTTACTCTGAGCAGAATCAAAGTAGGAGAGAATAGCTAAAAGCTGTAATTTACCTTCCCTCCTGCTGAGGCTTCAGCTGGTGCCCTTGGGCAACTGGAAGAAAGCACCAGGTTATTCATTCACAATTTCTAGTACTGATATGGGCAGATAGCAGCAGCCACATTTGCCTTATGACAAATTTACGTGAAGACACTTTACCCAGTTTTCTGAAACAAACCCACTGTCTTTCCCATCAGAAAAATTCCTCACAGAGAAAAGCCCTTTGTCTAATTACTGGTTGTGCATCCATGTGCCTGATGGCTGTGATTGCAGCAGCTGCCAGGCAGACTCCAGGATGAGTTATGCCTCCAGAAAGATAATCCGAATGATTGTGGTATGACAGGATTAAAGCCACTTACATAAACATATTTGCAGGCACTCCCACTGAAATATGGTTATGATTTTAAAGCAATGCTAGTTAACTCACCGACTGAAATAAACTTCCCAATGCTAATGTGACAGGAATTGACATCTAGAGTTTTTGAGAAGCCATGTATTAGCAAAGAAGCATCAAGCTAGAAGTTACAAAGACCATTATGGAAAAGTAGAACAATTATTTTCAACCTTATTTTTCTTGATTAGTGATATTCTGAAATGGAAAGCCTGTACAACCTATGCAGGAATCTGGTGCAGGGGCTGTACTTCCAGAAGAAAACATTTGCAAAAGCTGGCAAATCTGAAGACTATAGCTGTTGACAGAATCTTTAAATTAATTTTGTGATTTTTTTTTTTCTAAAAGCAATTTATTCCATCTTTTTTAGCAACAACATCAGATCCTACATGGAGCTACTACGGCAGTCTGGGACTCACCTCCAGCAACAAGCTATTAAATCCTACATATCTTGTATCTGGCCATGTTAGGATATGGCATGTTATGTATTTGCCATTATGTATTTGATAAGATGACTTTATCTCATCCCACTTGGGTCTAAACCCGAAATTAACACACTAATTCTCTGCATAAATACTGCATCTGTTATATTCATAAGTAGAACTGAGATGTAGGTCATGGTGAATTGAATAAGAAGTTGAAGAAAACCAAGCATGAACTTTTAGCAGGTTTGGTTTAAAAATGCCTAGTGTCTTCAGGTAAAACATTCTTTTGACTAAATAGTTGTTTAAAGACATATATTCCTGCTTCTATGACTGAAAACCACCTTTTTATTTCTCAGTATTTTCCTTCAACATTAAACATTTTTGAGAGGTGAATAAGAAATGAAAATCACTTTGGATGGGTGAGAGAAGTAGAGCGCATTTGCTTCAGGTATACCTCTTTAGTTCAAGTGCATTTCCATTTTTTCAAGCACTAGTAGTTGGTGTTGTAATACACATCCATTCATGTCAACACTTCTCTTTCCTCATTTAATCTTCTGTACTTGGTCTTGAATGCCAAAACCAACTGAAGTCACAGCTACTACTGTGAGTTATTTTTTCTTACTCCACAGAAATAGGAAATGGTAGAAACATTCATGGCTCCTTTTTTATAAAGAAAATGGTGGTGGCAAAAGTACTTTGTACCACATTCTTGAGCTTGGAAGTTCCCTGGTTCCTATTAATTAATGTACCTTATTTCAGAATATCTTTGAAAAGAGGAAGATGCTTCCTTGTTTCTTTTATATGTTATTAATGTAATGCTAGCAATTAAAACCTTTTTCAAACTTGGTCAAAATTCCTTCATGAATAAAGATGACCTGTTGGGGAAAACAAAATATATGGTAACCTAATGGCTGGGTAGGTGAAGGAAAGTAATTTTTACTTGCTTTTTATCCTCAAAGAGCAGTTTCTGCATGTTGTGCTTCCAGGATTCTTTGTGAATATGGACTGTACACTAACTGGAACAATTTGAAGATAATACTGGATCTTCTAGAAAGAAATCCACATTCTGGCTTTTTGGCAATCTCTACCATGCTTCTAGGTATGAAACTATCCTTATGCCATTATTAATTTCCCTGCATAGGACAATGGGCCTGAAATTGCCTTTATTCATTAGCTGGAGCTGAAAATTCATTAAACACTTGAAAGAGATAAATGAGGTGCAAGTTCAGTATTTGCCATGTAGGATTTCACATCTTTAGTCACACTACTTAATTATGAACAGTTCATTCAAAGACAAAGGGCGAAAAATGATGTATAGACTAAAGACCTCACTGGTTAAGCACAGTCATGGCCTGTCCCTGCTGCCTGCCTTCTCTGCACTGGTCAGCCTTGGATTTAAGCTAGGGCTACAGACCCTAAAAATTCCAGTATTTCCAGTATTTTCCTCAGTAGCAGCACAGACATGGCAAAGTTACCGAAACTCTTCAATTTATAGCAAAATGCAGGACTGTAGCATTGATGCCCACACCACTTGTGAACCAGTTCCTGAAGTACTGCTCTCTTCTGCCCATCTCTCTTGTTCATGTTGTTTCTGTCAAAGCAGAGGTTTGTGATCTATCTGTGCATTAACTGCAGTTTTCATGCCTGCATGTCAAGTTAAACCAAAATGGGGTAGTTCAGGAGCTGGTTTGTAGATGGACAGTAGACATCCCTGGAGTGGGGATGACAAAGTCCATCCGTGAGTTGGAAGGCAAAGTGAAGTGCTATCAGTTACCATCTGCTATCAGCTAGTAAGGTAACTGCCCAACCCTTATGAGCCATTTTAGGGTTGTCAGAACCATAAAATTAGGATAACCAGTGTTTATTGCCATGAGGACAGTCTTGCACAAGGCTGGCTTTCAACCAAAACATCAGACAATGCCAGGGGATGCAATTTGACAGATCTGTTGTACTTAGACATGACTAATTCCTTTAAAGGAGTTGTTCTGAAAGCCAGAGTCTCAATACTCAATCTGCAAATCCATAGCTTCAAGCTAATGTCAGTAATTCAGATAATTAGTCTTGCTGAATTAAATGGGAAGAATTGTGCATGCATGAGCAGTGGTGGAGGATGAGGTGCTTATTTTGTGTTATCAAATACATGCCACTCATGACAATGAGCAAATGGCTTTCACAGTATTTGAATATTAAACACCTTCATCTGCATTTATTAATAAGTGGGGAAAATATTTACCCTGTGAATTTGCTCCCCCTGTTTATCTTCACATATTGTTTCAGCACTTTAACACAAGTAAAGCTGGACCCTTTTTTGCTGACTTTTCCAACATATCTTTATGTTTCCACCTACGAGTTTTATCTCCTTGCTTTTTGTACACAACACAGATACACATGCAAATCCTTAGCAATGACAAAACTAAAGAATAGTGTTAAACTAAAGAGAACTTCAAGTACATCTGTGCTGGTCATGGGAGTGGAATTACAGGTCTCAGGGCATTTTGCTTCTGGTGCAATGGAGAGCAGTATTTATTACTATTTTCTGAATACTGCAAGTTTTTTGAAGAAAAAAACCCGTAAGCCACACAAATACCAGAGCTCCCTGAGGCTAAAGAGAACAGAGTTCCTCTGAGAAAGGGGGGACAGGCAGAAAGGAAGAGGAGTCACAGGAAGCTAGAGTCAGGTTTGTGTCTGTAGAGATGTTAACTGGATGGATGCAGAACATCCACCAGGCAGCCTGATTTTCCAACTCTTTCTGACTTATGTGAGCATGGTGACAAAAATCAACAGAACGACAGAAATCAGGATTTCCAGGTAGCTCATGGTTGATACCTATCTCCAGCAGCAGCTTTTTGCCGGAAAGGCCCTTACATGGTATCCGCCCCATGGGAGTGGCAAGTCAGTCATGATGCAAATCCTTCCTCAGAGCACTTGCCTATTTCCCCAGCTTCTTATATCCCTATTTTCCCAGTCTTAGAAGAATCAAACTGCCTTTGCAATATCTCCTACTCTGTCAAGTTGAATTGAAAACAGCACAAGTTACAAAATTACTGTGGCTAGACATAATGGATAAACACATACCTATGGAGACAGCATGGTTGTAGGAGCCTTGCTTTGTTAGGGAAACAGAACGGATTCACTGTAGTCAGACGTGACAGGAGAAGTAAGAAAACCTGTCATTTCAATAATAATTGAAGAAAAAGATTAATACCCCATGGCTTTCTTTTAATGAGAAAAGCAAGTAATTCTGAACACAGCGAATAGAGAAAGCTGTAGAATCCAAGTAACCTATACATAACCTACTTTACAAATGATGTGTATGGGATAAGTACTAAGGAACAGTTTTCTATAAACTCAGCAGGTGAGTATATAGAGGTAATGAGAAGGAACCACTTCTTTTATTACCTGAAATGGTTTCATCAAACAGAACAGTGACAACTGGTATTCAATGAAAGTTCTACATTCTACTTCATCACTGCTGTAGCTCATGTGATTGTCTGATCCCAGACAATTTTCATGCATAAACCTTTTGAGTTTGCATCACACTAATGTTGTGCCTTGCTTTACATTTGATCTTCTGTTTTCTTCATTTAAACCAGAACAGCTGAGACAAAATACTCATCAAATCTACACCTGCTGCTGGCTGCCAGCAAAAGTGAGCTGTGTTCAAAGCAATTTATGTTGGCTAATTAAGTATGTAAACCACCCACCTGAGGCAGGTGTATTGCCATAACCACTTCATGAAGGGTGTGAAATAAATTGTCAGTGTTTTGCACCATCCACAGGAAAACATGAGCCCAGTAGTTAAAATATAAAAATAGAAAGTTATCCAAAACCTGAAAAGTTCAGCCAGGAAATAAGCAGTCTTTGTATGTGACTATTATGTTAAGTAAACAAACATCCATAATTACTAATCTGCCTCAAAAACTGTTGAACAAATATGAATTGCAAACAATATCACATCAAACCTGCAGAGCCTACTTTCCACCAGCTGCTAAAAAGAGGAGCAATTCCTTCTATGAGAGACAAGTGCTATCAAGCTGGATACCTGTAAAGGTGATCAACATAAGGCAACACAGCAAACATCTGTTCCCTTTGAGCCCAAGCCCAAGCCACATCCCCACATCCCACTGCAGCACTAGGCAGGCTGAGAGCTGCAGCTGACTGCCTCAGAGATAGAACAAGTACTCATTGAGGCTCATAATGCAAATTTAACAACCACCTCCCAAGGGGAGCAAGCTTTCTGTGTGCCAATGTCAATCCAGACAGAGATAGGGAGGGAAGAAGGGACAGACAGACTAATTTCAGCCCTCAGGGTCAACTCCTAAAAGCTTCTTTCTCTATGAGGCGTTACAGGATAGTCAGCTCGGAGTGACACTTCCTATTCAGCTCCTTATTCCTGGTCATAGCAGCCACTGCTAAGGTGATTTCATGCCAGTCACTGCCTCTGTGGCAGAACTGAATAAGTATGTGAAATCCTACCTGAATAATTCAACTATGTCCTGCTTGTGATTGAAAGCTGCTGTGCAGCAGGGAGCTCACTCAAGGAAGGCTTAAAAAACATCCTTACAACTGCTGTCAATACTATTATCATAAATCCAAGGCTGGACTGTGCAAGGTGCAATGAGAAAGCAGTTATTGTGACATCTTCAAAATGAAGGTAGGACTATCTAAGGGCAAGAAAACAACCAAAAAAGAGACTAAAAAAATCATGGATAGTGGTGGTGGCTGCTTAGCACTGAAAAACAACTGATCTGGTAGTTATTTAGAAGAATTATTTAAAAAGATCTTATTTGTAACTTCAAACTGGCTTTGGTTGAACACAACACTGAGAACTATAAAGTGCTGCTTCCTCTTGGTGTCTCTGTTGAAATATTTATGGTGCTACCTTTGCTGTGGAGTTCAGTCAGGAGGCTCAGTGCTGAAAGATTTACCACAAGCTTCCTGATGGCCTGGGACCTATATATCCCCACATTAAACTGTGGGCAGGATGCAGTCCGAATTTTCCAATGGTACCTCATAAAGCAACTCCATTATTGCAAAGCTACATGTGCTGACTTTTGGTTTTTAATTTAGAGGACTTGCAGTAATGAGGAAGAGCCTATTTAAAACATTTAAATAGTGAACTTAAGAGGAACAAAAATTAAAAAAACCCCCATACTTTTACTCATAAATTGTTTGAAACAATTACCTTTTGCTAAGTGTACAAACAATTCAATATTATACTTCGTGGATAACAGAAATAATTTTTCTACAAATAAGAAAATAACCTTCATTTTCATTATTCAGGATTACACAATTTCCTACTCATTTCTCATCCTCTCTGCCCCAAACTAAAGTCTATTTTCATTCTCTTAATAATTGCCAGAGGATTACATCTAGCCCAAGTACAACTACAGGTAATGTTTATAGGAACCAAAGATTACTCTGTGTCTCAGTAAAATGCCCAGACTACCTTGATCTATCAAGTCAATTGTATCAGGAACAGCATATGCAGCAGCAATTACAAAAAAAGAGAATTACAAAAAAGTCCCTTCTCTTGAAATGATAGATTTTATAATTCAGGCATGCTGGTCTGAAACCAGAAATGGAAGCTGAAGGATTTTGCGAAAATTGCTCATTCCCACAGTGAAAGCTTTGAAGTTATGTTATTAGTGGGAGCAGTGACAACGGATGACAGGATCTTATTTGACACAATCTTCCTTTCCAGATCTTAACTAACATGTAAAATCACATGCTGGAAATGGAGAGGCGGTTACCAATGCATGCTGAAAATTTCCTCACACCCTCCTAAAATCAGCTTCTGAAAGAACAATTAATGAGTTAGTAGAGATTAACACAGAAGAAGACTGCATCACCTGCATTGTAGCCAGTTGATTAGAAGAAATGAATCTCAGGAGAGCCAGGAACAGATAACTGTAATAATTTGTCTCAGAAGCTCACTATACAGCCTGGGCTAGCCAAGTTTTCTCTGAATCTTTTTCAAATTGAATTAATCTGCCCCAAAATCTGCTAGTTTGAGATTGCTGTTAATATTAGTCCAGAATGGGAACTCTCAAAGAAATGTTTTGAAATTGTCAGTTCTGGTTCTGAGCAAGGATTGAAAGTAGCTCATCTGTGTCAATAAATTAGCTGGCAAAGACTGGAGCTGTCCTTTACATTTGACCCTGGTAAAAGTGATATATCTTCTCATACAAGTCCTGTAGCATCAGGACTCAATCAATTTAGAGTTGATCTTACCACCCCCTAAAATTGGACATTCTGAAACATGTGTGATTCAGGCTCACAGAAAATGGCTCACAGCACTGAGAGGACAGAAGTGAATTCATCACTTTTCTAGTACAAGATCACTCAATGTGCAATAACCCTACCAATCATTATGTCCAGTGGAAATAATGGATTGTGTTTCTGTCTCATTATCTTGTGACAGGATTGTTATTAACTTGTGACTAAACAACAGTTTTGTAGAGTCTCCTCAAGCATAGGCTATATATGTATGTGTGTGTATATATATATACATATATATATATATATATATATATATATGCCTGATTAATTTTCTTCTTTTTCCCACTGCCTATACTGCATAGCAAGCTAGATGGAATGGACCAATAAGGGACTGCTAAACTGCGGGCTTTAGAGATCTCCAAGTTTGCATGAATACAAGTAAATATATACCACAGATTTTTTTTCAAACCCAGAAAAGTTGGCTGTTAAGATGGCATAACAGTTCACAGTGAGAACATGGATTTCCAAAAAAGGTTGGAAAGTGTCATTGAATTACAAGGCGATAATGAGGCCTGAGGCTTTTCCAGAATGCATGGATGTCCTGCTAATTTGGTATGGCAGTGACAGACTGTGCCTCCAGAAATAATTAACAATAGCAGTTGTACAGGTACTTCATCAGCAGAAACACTGGAGGGTGATGAATCCATGCAAAGATTGCACAGGTAGAATAGAAGAATCCCTATAATAGACAGATACAATAATATGCTAGCAGTGTCTCCTTTGAGAATGAAACTCAGTTTTTCTTTTCTTCTCTTACCTGGGCTCAATGAAGAAGGCTTGAGTAATTTGAAGACAATAAGAGTTGTGATTTTTTTCAGTTTGGTTTATGTATTTATTTTAATTTTACAGCTTTTATACATTTTTTAATATTACATTATTAGAAACTACAAAATCAAATTTAATCTTGAATGCCAAGCTGCAGTTTTTACAGAAGATCCTGTTGTGTTGTCTTTGCTTTTAGGAGGAATGAGCACAGGTCCTACTGGGCACTCACCTTATTAAACAGCAGAAGAACAATTAAAATTTTCAGCCCACAAATATTCATGCATGGATATACATGTCAGTTGAACTCCAGTTGAAAGTTGAATGAAGAGAGGCTACTTGTACTTTTACTTACTTATGCATAGATAACCATCTGAACTATCTGAATTCCCTTCCATGTTCTAGTAGAGATGCTTTTTAGAACTACCCCTCAACCTTGTAGCCTTGGCACACTTACAGAGGACATACTTTCTTTAAGCACATTCAAAGGAGATCAGGTCAGTCAAAAGGATATGAAATTAATTTAAATCTGCAAAATGGCTTATTGAAACAACCTTACTGAAACTACAGCTACTACCAGTGATTCTATAGGCTACCGCTTCTGGACAGTTTTATTTTGTCTCACAAAGCTCCAGATTGTTTGAATTAAATTCACTGACTTTCTTCCTCTGCATAGTACTATCATAACACTGAGAGAAAGAGATGTGTCTCTCTTCCAAAAAGAGCCTCAAATTTTTAGAACTACATGGGATGACTCAAGAATTTCTTCTTGCAAGATGACATCAGTCCTGGAAGTCATTCAACACATCATTGAATAAAGCCCAGGTCTCAATATTAACACCTTCTGTAAAGCACAAAACACCTCTCAAATCAGCCAACAATCAGCCTAAATCAGTTGATTACCATCATGCCTTGTGACAAGAGTTAGTAATGAACAGCATATATTTTTCTGATTTAGTTCTTTTGGACAAGTGTTATAGTCAATTTTTGAGCTGGTATCTACTAGAAACTTCTGCAGATAAACACATTTCACATTCAGAGGTTAATGTTGATATATCTGGGAAAATAACAGAGGAAAATGAAGGTGTAACTCCTTGGTAAGTGTAGAAACAGTTAAATAACATAGTTAAACCCCAAATATGGGTCATATTTTGCAACAGAAATGCTCCCTGACCTTCTCCTCCAAAAAGAAGAGCAAGTCTTTGTTTAGTGAAAACACATCATCCTGCATACATTGGAAAGAAATTTGGCTTGGGAGAGTACAAACTGAATCGAAAAATAAATTTTCCTCCTTCCAGGAGAGCAGAGCATTCTCTGCAGGAGAGCAGAGCATTCATGGGAGTGAGTGAGTTTGGCTGGGAAGAGCTCACCTCTGGCAGATGCAGCCTGGAACTGGGGCACAAAGAAGCACAGAACAGGCAAGGAGGGGAAATGTCTGCATGAGGCAGCTGGAAATAGTGAAGTGGAAGCACAGGGTGATCTTTTAGATTTAGTTTCAAGAGAATTTGAATAGAATTTTAGTTTCAAATTTCCTTGCATTTCCTTGCAAGGACTTTTATGAATATTTGTGACAATGTTTCTGTTTTTGGATGCTGCAGATGAACTCTTTCATTCAGTGGTTTGTGGGGTGAGTGATTGTGAGATAACAGCCAAGTGTCCAGGCAGCTCATGCAAAAGGGTGCAGTGAGCAGAAGGGCAGCAAGGAGAAAAGATGAAATGTGCCATGTGCAGGTGGAGGGGAATGGGAGTCACACAAAACACTGTCATTCTGATCCTATTGTCTGGGAATTGGAAACTCATGTGGCCTCAAGACACAGAAGAAACTAAGTAGGAAAAATTAATGAACTAAAAGGATTGGAAAATATTTCTCTTTCAAAAAATAAAATGTCCGGATTTTGGACTACTACCTTTTTTATCCCTGTGCCTATAAAACTTTCACACTTTAAAGATCTTGCACACAGAGCATTCTTTCCCAGGAAATAAGTTATAATTTTTTATGCTGTTCCTCTAAAAGACATCTTTTCTTCTCCCTCTTGAGAGAGGAGAAAAGATGTCTTTTTGGCTTAAGGCTATCATGGGGAAGAGGAAGTGATTTAGTCACCCAGCAGACTGTTTACCAATACACAAGCCATGATAACAGTGTGTCACTGTGTTGCTTCCTTCCTTAGATAGGGTTAATGTAAGGAGGCAAGCCTGCTGAAAAGAGACCACACAGGAGACTTCAGCCTTTATCCAAAAAGGGCTCAGGTCGTGCTCTGGGATTACACACATGGCCATGGCCGTTACTGTAAATATCTCCCTTCCTGGCGGGAGGAAACAAGAAGAAATCATAGAATCACAGGATATCCTGAGCTGGAATGCATCCACAAGGATAATCAAGTCCAGCCTCTGGCCCTGCACAGACTAACTCCAAAAATGGGAAATGGTATCATCCCAAGCTGTACTTGGTGGTG
This sequence comes from Urocynchramus pylzowi, assembly GCA_013397555.1. Taxonomy (NCBI): domain Eukaryota; kingdom Metazoa; phylum Chordata; class Aves; order Passeriformes; family Fringillidae; genus Urocynchramus; species Urocynchramus pylzowi. The sequence goes on along the minus strand of VZRH01007018.1, from coordinate 279,951 downwards.
GAACCATCATGTACATGGGGAAGGGCTGTGAGGTTTTGCTTGTTTGCAGGCCTGACATGGAGCAGAAAGAGGCATCACACCAGCTTGGACAGAGAGACTGGGATAGGGTCAAATTGGGGGTTGTGTTTTTTACAAGGATGTTTGTGATCACCTGGTGTATGACATCACTAGCCTGGACAGGAGAGAATGGAGCCAGACGGGGCTCTGGAGAGGCAGTTCAGACACAGCTGGGAAACCCCACAAGGTGAGAGGAAGTGGGGACCATCCAGTCTTCATTTGACCTTGCAGAATTTGTGCAGAGTTCAAAGAAACCTGTCTTACCAAGGCCTTACCTGTCTTGCCATTGAGGAGGAAACAGCTCTGATCGGAGTATCACTCCTCCTTTCTGCTCCTGGCTTCCCTGCTGTCCCCCACCCAAAGGGCTCCAAGCACAAGTCTGGAAAGCCTCCCTGAAAGCATCTGAGGCACAGAATTTGGATTCTAGGAGGCTGGAGTTGGGTGGAAGTGGAATCATACGCAGCACATAAGTCTGTTCTCAACAGGCTCATGTAGTAAAGGTTTTAAACAAATACTATTTTTAAAGGCATTTTATAACTCTTGCTATTCTCTCTTTGAAAATCTTTGACAACCCCCATTGCTTAGCTCTTAGGAAGCAACTCCACCTCAAAAATCTCACTTCTTAAAAGAATGGTTGCAGCAAAGAGCGAACTCCTTATTTCTTGTTACACCTCCCACACAGAAGTGTCAGGAAGGTACTGCCAAAACATTTTCTACGATGACTGGCAACTTGCTTGCATGCCAAGAGAAAGGAACTTGTGAGAACATGCAAAAGTGTAATCCTGCAATTCCCTGCCTTGAAAAAAGTTTTCAAAAAATGGTAATTACTTTTAATTGAGTTTGGAGAGCACTATAGTTTTTATTTTAATCTAAAGCAACTCACCCATGACTGAGTCTTCTAACTAAAACAGGAACAAGAGACAGAATCTAGCATGCACAGGTACAATTTAATTAGCTAATCCCTGCTCATTATTCTGGTCTGTCATTTGTAATCCCCATGTCCTGTTTAGGAAATTGTAGTTTCTTCTGTAGTTCAAGTGTTATTATGTACAGTCCCATCATAATTTTGTCAAAAAACCTGTCTGAGGTGAACAAAGAATCCTGCACAGTGCTAATTGCTCATCAATAGACTAGTCAGGCTTACCAGCCTTTTTTAAAAGCACTTATAAAAGACACCAGAGAACAGTATCAGCATTCTGCAAGAGCCATTTTAACTATTTCCTCCAGATGATAAGCAGATTTCCCATAGACAGAAGAGCAGCTGACATCCAATCCTTCAGATTTTTTTTTATAAAAGCAAAATATTTTTATTTCAGACCACAACTGTGGTCTTAAATTATGTGCAGAGATAGGAAAGGTCTGTGCTTCAAAAGTGATGGCAAAGTCAGTGAGTCTTATGTCAATGTCTTTTGTCCAAATCTAATTTGATAGTGATGAAAAGGCATCACTTAGTGATCTCTCTACTTGAATTTATGGTAAGACACTTGATGGACAGGTGCTTAAAATACAAATACTTTTTTTATACATGTGCCAGCTTCAGCTGCAATTTTTCTATAGATAAATAGAATATCACTGATATCAGTTTGGACAAATAAATCAGACCATACTGTTTTGAAGGGATCAAAGGAAAACAAAACCCCCACCAAAGTCAAAGAACCTCTTCACCCCACCCTTTATTGGTGCTGTTACTTTTGAAATGGAAACTTCTGACACATAATTCCCTCAATAAACCACATTTCCATCCCAGACAAACAGCAATCGTTCTTCACACCTCCTCACACAAAGATGGTCTCAAGCACCATCAGAGGAATGTGCAGAGAACTAACCTCAAATAATTTGCTTTCCAGACTATAATTGTAGTGTTCTGTTTCTTTGGAAAAGTCAGTCCACCTTTGAACTCCCATCCAGCCCTTACATGTTTTTCCGCAGCTCTGAGGATCTTTGCAGCAATAGAAACAAGTCCACCACAGGCTGGAGGAGGCATTTCCCTGAACCAGAACATATCAGGGATATGACTTCAACAGTATGTGTTTAGACAGACCTGTATAATACAGCTACAGATGAAGAAAGTAAAGCAATACTGTTCTTGATGCAGGCTTACCTTTGGCTTTGGAGAAGTTACGGAGATGCTGAGACACAGCTAAATACCTGTAGAGCATGAGACAAAAGCAGAAAAGAGGCAATAGAGATCAATCAGCACTTGGCTTTGGTTTGCAGTCCCTCCAGCCTTGCCTAATTCCTCAGCAGTGGACACACTGAAGCATATAAGAAGAGAATTAAACATATGAGTAACATTCTTCATCCTGCCCTGTACAAACACCACCTCAAGAGTTAGAGAAAACAGTGGAATTGAGAGCAGCTTGAAATTGAGGTGATATGAAGCCACTGGTGCTGTACTGATAACTTAAAAAAATCAAAACAAAGAAGGAAAGAAAAGCTCATTTTAAGTCACTGGAACAAATGCGGTTTTCACAACCCTGTTATCTTTTCTGCTTGAGGATGTTTTTTTATTAAAATGAGTAGTAATTAATTGAACAAAGAGCTCCAGGATACTAGCTAGTGCTTGCTCTCTCTCAAATAATGGGGAAGAAAAAATACAGACCACTCTTCTACACACAGCCAGCAGCACTCATGTTAAGTAGCCCCTGTTTCTGGTCCCTTACATTGAAGTCTATTGGAGAGAAAGTCCACGTGGGAGGCAGGCCTGATGGAAACCCCAGAAATTCACAGGATATAGAAGGTGTTCAGGTATATGAATGATAGGCAAATTATTGCCTGTAACAGAGGTCACTCTACTTTTCTTTTTGTCTTCTACACAGGATTAATTTTTAAATGGCTTATTTTCAAATCTGACTTATATGTCTAACTGCAGCCAGCAAATTCCCATTCACAAGCTTACATGCATTTAGTATTTTTGTGCTTCTTCACATAAGGCATCCTGTGTAGAGAGAGAAAAAAATATTCCAAGTAGATTGCCTCTCTGAAGAGCTGCTTTAAGATCTTTCTTTTTACTGTACAGATCCACATACTGTTAACCATCATAGTAGCAGACTGCCATGGCTAGAAATTTCTCTCTGTTTTTTGCCTAGCTTTCCAATTAACTGAGACCACACTACAGAGGGAAAGATGCTGTTGCTGTTTGCTCATTCATGACCTAAGTAAACATCAGGAGGAAACCAGTCCCACCCAAACCCCACTGTCAAGTGAGTTTGTACAGGTGTTACCAATTAGGGCAGAATGTGTCCTGCAGAAAATGTCCAACCCTACATGCTGGAAAAAACTGACAAGTTGGTTTGGGATCTCACAGGGACGTTTGTAGAGCTGGCTACAGATAGCCTCAAGGTCTGGGGAATGAGGTATTTCTTTTTTTTGTGAACTGAACATTCCTGGTGTGTGTACTGTGTCTAGCTGGGATGGAGTTAATTTCCTTCCTAGCAGCCGATACAGTGCTGAGGTTTGGATTTGGGACAGTATTTCTATTTCAAGTTCTCATTTCACCCTTAGACCCTACTCCAACCCCTTTCCCAGAAGCTGCACATCATGGAGCTGTATCACCTGCCCATCCTACCTTGGTGAGGGCTTCTCTTCTTCTCAGTATTTCAGAGGAGGTGGATAAGCACATCAACTCTTTTGTGGCACCCTTTTGTAAACAGAGAATAGGAATGTGTGGCCATATGGAATGTTACGCTGTGCTAACAGACTGGTGTGAATCCTGTTCTCAGAAGCCAATCCCTCTGTCAAGAAAAAAAGGCAAAACAAAGGAACTCAGCAAACGTGCATCCAGGATTCTCCAGATGACAGAAACTCAAAATATACTTCACATATGCTGTGTGTAAGCACAAGGACAGTTACCTCAGTGTGAGGAATCCACTGTTTGTAACTGCTTCAGTTGCAGAGGAATTTCAGCCGTGGAGAGCATTCCTTGGGGTTTTGTGGAGAGACTGGAACTCTCAACCATGAGCAGCCCTGATCATTTCAAGAAACACTATCTCACATGCCATAAAGGATGGTTTTAAATAGTATTTTTGGTGGTTTTCCCATTCCTAGTGCTTATCAAAGAACTAAAAGGTGACCATGAAGACCTACAGGCGCACTTGATTTACAGAGATGAGGAAGACAAAGGATGTATAAATCTAGGAGGAAAAGTTTTTAAAGAGAGGATGAGACTGTAAAATAAAAGGCTCACATGAAAGATGCCAATAATTAACATTTCAGTGAAGGAGCTGTGGCTTTTAAAGTTTGGGGGCAGCATGAAGAGTACTGCTAATATTTCAATAGTAGCTCATAAAATTTAAAATTATGATTATGATAATAATAAAAAAAACATACTGAAAGAAGGGAAAGACAGTCTTACCAGCAACTATCCAATCTGAGTCATATATCATGGTAAACCATCTAATGTCACTTGCATAAACTCTTACATTTGTTACCTCTTTATTTTTAACAGCTGTGCTATTTCCACATTGAACTGCAACTTATAAGACCACAGACTGCAGCCAGAAAAAGCTGTAGAAAAGCTTTTAAAAACAGATATTTGAGCAGAACACTTATCATATTAGTTAATTCTGGTAAGTTCTAAATTATCTTCACTTTTAATATTTTGTTAATAATTGTACTAGAATTAGAAAGTAAAGGTATCCTCAGTTGCATAAATCCAATTTTTCACCATTCTACTGCCGGCTGTTCAATTCCTAACTTTTCCCTCAGATAAAGCACTTCCCTTTAGTCAGCGGACAAAAATTAAATCTTACAAGTTTCCATATAAAACCCAAAATCTGTTTTAGTTTTAAAATTAGGAGAATAATATCTTGCATTTTTTTTCAACTGTATGAATAGTATTTAAGACTCAGAGTTCAAGAGAAAAAATCTGAACAGATGCATCTAAGAGTTCAGTCTAGTATTCTCTCACTTTTGTACCAGCATCCTATAAGGTTGTTCATTCCTCACAGTGCACAGATGCAGAACCTTAAGGTCACAAACTTGATTTTCATAAAGTACTTGTGTTTTCATGCCCTGAAGCCACAAGTGGACATCCTTACTTGCAATTCTACACTTATCAGCAGGAGTCATCCCCAAGACTTTTCAAGACACTCCTGCCACATTTTGGCATGAATACCACAACCCAATTTTATCAGCTTCCAAAATTGGAAGCCTTCTCATCTTCATTCTGTGTGGCTCATTTCCTGTAGCTGTCCTTTTTTAAAATCAGCCTCACAAAGCTTTACCAAGGCCAGGCAAATGCCAGAAAAATGCAATTTAAGGAACAATACTGCCTGGGCCTGCAAAGAAGAGGGAGTGCAATGGATCTTAATGGCCATTTTCTATGTAAGATTCTGTGAGCTGTGGAGGTATAATACAAACACTGAACTGTCCTGAATTAAATGAAGTCAGGATAATTCAAGGACAAAAACTTGTTTGCAGCCAATATAGATATTTGAAATCTTCCAGCAGTGCTTTAGAAATCTCATTACGAACTGAAATGGGCATTTCTTGTGGTGCTACAGCAAACCCTGAATTTCTTCATTGTTTCATTATGTGTGTTCTGAATACGGAGATGGGCTCTCCCACAGATAAAACTCAGAACTGTGTAGAATAAATGATATCCATAAATAATTATTTGCTTAGCTTATCCACTAAAAATATCACTCCTGCTTGAAATATATAAATCTGGGTATCACTCCAAACCAGGAACATTACATGTAGGGCTTTGGTGAGCTCTGTAGCATTACAAGAAAGCTGTTGCTACTTCAAATTCAGTGTTAGAACTTGATACTTAATTTTTTTGAAGAGAACGGGTAAACTAGAATATATCTACTTCTTTCATCCCTTATCATAGCTACAAATATCCCACTTAGAAGCAAAGTTGTGCTTTGAAATAAATTGCTGGGCTTCATGTTATGGATCTTAAAAAAAAAAATAAAAGCTAACCAATAAAAGTACCTGTAAATAACTGAAAGTACAGGTTTGCATTACAAAATGACCTTCTCTCACATTTTATAAACAGCAGGATTATCTTAAAACAAAAAAGGTGACTAATGTTCTGTCTACCATGCGTGCATTCAGAACTTGCTATTATGAACGTGCTCCAGGAGGGATTTTTTCTGTTTTCTTTGGCTGTATTGCTTAAGGGAGGGCTGTCAGCCAGCTGAGCAAAACAGCTGTGACCTGGGAGCCCAGTGGAAGAGAATGGGCCCTGTAGAAGATTGGCTTTTGCATAGAAGCTTAAACTAAGCTCCTAAAAGGGACAGAATATTCTGTGGCAATCATTGGAAATTGAGTGACATTATTAATACAAATGTTCTGCAAAGATAATGGACAGACCTGCTTATCTGTCCATAGTAATTAGAAAGCTCCATTAAAATAATATTGAAATAAATTTCAATGCTTTGTATGATGGTGTTCCTCACAGGGAAGTCTTTTATACAGCTTCAACTTCAAGTTGCTACTCATTTTTGAAAGTTAATGCCATGATAACTTTCAATAACATGGCTGGTGCACATTTCTATGATGCATTAATTATACATTTACAACTCCAAAGAAGACATGCGCAAAGAGGAAAAATACAGGACATATCATCTGCAGTTGGAGACAAATGAAAACACTGGCTGTCACCCTTGCAGCATTTTAATTAGATATAACTATTCTTATCCAGCATTTGTATGCATTAAATAATCATCATGCTTCCCTAGCTCTCCTCCTTCCCTGGAGAGGTCCATGGATCTAACTGACACTCTTGTAGGACTTACCATTTCTACAGAATACTAAACAAAGATCTAAATAATTTCTTTCCCCTGGCATCCTAAGGATGGTAGGAAGTTCTATGCTCTCAAGTCCTCAAGTGAAGAAACTGAACAAAGTCTGTTACATTCACCTCAACAATTACTTACTCTTTTTTGTCCCCACATAACTTTTTCACTCCATGTCAGTTAGTGCAAAATCCTGCCATAACCAAATTTGTGCAAAGATCTCCATAATCAGAGTGGAATATTTTTTTTGCTAACACATAGCTGTTTGGATACCCATTCTCCTTTTTCTAAGACACTCCTGTTGCTAGAAAGCCTTGAATCTTTAATTTTGCGTGGCTGGTTCATGAGTGGAGCTGTGGCAGGGAACAAAAAAAGGCATTAGGATACTTAGGGAGGGGGAAGAAAATATAATCTCAATGCTGGCAAGAACAAGCTGCTGATAAAACTGATTTTAAATCTTCTTCCTAGGAGGGAGACTACCAGAAAACAGCTGAGATTTTCACTTTGAAGAATGCTATTGAGCTGGAAAGAATATTATGACACTAGAAAAATAATGCAGATTGTACTTTGCTGATACGGAAATATGCAATAACAGCAATTAAATTTAAGTGTGTCCCTACTGAAACAGCTGATTTTTTTCCTTGCTTGCAAAATGTTATCTATCCAGACACCAGTTATGGAGAAAAAGGGACATTTTAAAGAAAATGATACTTAATCAGGGACCATTTACAGGATAGTCTATCGCCCCAGTTCCTACTGTGAATCTATGCACACACACAAGGTTTGCCATCCTCAGGTTTTATTTAGAAATTAATGCCCAAATCACTCTCTTCTATGTGAATCAAATCTGTTGTTTGGATTAAGCTGAAAAGAAAGAATACTTAATGAAGAACTCAAACATTTCTATGAAATTTATTTATGACATTCTAGTGAGCTCCAGTCACTAAAGACACCAGATTAGTTCAAAATGTTGAGAACACATCTATGAAATTTTATCCATGTGTTTTTGACACAATCCTTTAATATACCCCAATTTTGGAACTATTACCCTAGAAAAACTCCTCAATTCCTAAACAAGTTTTTCAAACAAAAATAACTTTACACTGACATGTAAGCAGTGGTAGGATTACAGATCAGGAAAGGGCAGCTGAAGTTTGCTAACAAACAAGAATTTTTACATCCTCAAATGTTTGTAAGCTGGGGAGAGTTTTTAATTCATATGAGCCTAAGACTTTGCACAGCTTTTCAGTTTGATAGGGGGCACTAGGAGGATATGCATGGCTCAAAATAGTCTGCATGCAGGTACCTGGGCCAATCACTAGCAATACATGGCATACAGTGTAAGGCCCCTCTCCACTACACTTCAATTCTGCTGATTTTCCAGGCTACATTTAATATTTTGCCTGTCTCTCTTTCAAGTGAAAATTCAATAATTCCATTATGGGCTGATAATTATTGATAGCACTACTGCTGGAGTATTTCACAAAAAAAAAAAAAAAGGAGATTTTAAAAACAACTCTAATCAGCAATTTATAACAATTTAAAAGTTGAGAGGATTCTGACCAGCCCTAATTATAGTGGCAAACTGAAAATACAAGAAATATCCTCTGGGAAACAGAAGATGGGCAGATTTATCTACATTTGCAAATAGTAGATTATGGTTTGGGTTTTTTTGCTTTTCTAGCCCTCAGATGGACCTTCTGGTTTATAAAATCCAGTTCCCTGGCATGCCTGTGAAAGCACTATCCATCTAATGAGGCTCAGTGCATAGATTGGAGGCCCATTCACAAAAGCAAACAGAAAGCTTTGTCCCATCATCAAACCTTTCATAGAAAAATGGGAAGGAACTCAGAAATCAGATAAAATACTAGACCCCCCCCTTTAACACTGGGTAGAAGATAAAACTCAGTTCTTAACTGAGGTCACTTTTGTTGTGGCTGCAATTTTTTGCCCAGTTGAGCAGCTCTGTAGGACTTAATTTCCAGCTGGATTTGAACCATGACAATTGTGCAGAGAGATCTACAGTGCATTATAAGATAAGTACATTCTTGAGTTTCTACTGCCATTCACCTTCCATAATTCTGATTGCTGCCTGAAGTGCACCTTTGCAAAATCTAAGTGGGATAAGGATTTAATAATAACCTACCATACCAAACATACATTGCTTCTCCCAACACTCCATCTCCATGCAGTGCCACCTCAGCTCCACCTCAAGGTAATTAAGTACTATATATACATAGGACCAGAATCTACATTGAAAAAAAATGCTGATTTTGTACAGCTTTTTGTATTTCAGAGTAGCCTTGCACTCTTTAAATATTTACCCAGGGGTCCATTTTACCCGCTGACAGTGTTCTTCCCTACATCCTCTGCATTAGAAAACTAATTACATTAGATGCAATGTATTCACTGCCTTCTATTTTGTCATTATTCTGTTTGACAAATGACAGTGAACAATAGCTGAGACATCCTCAAAAGCTTCCTTCCATTGAGTGCTGATCTCATTTTTTCACACAGAGGAGTGTATTTTTGGTAAATAAGAAACACAAGTAACATAAATTGAATATGGATAAGCTGGAAACATTCCCTGATATGATCAAACCCAGTATATTTAAAATGCAATGATGAGGGCATTATCAGATTTGATTTTGAGATGGAGGAGCAACTTCCATCCGTATACCTCAGGAAGTTCATTAGCTGTACCACAGGGTTATGCACGCAAATCCCTGTGCTCAGACTTGAAAGGGCATGGAAATAAATACATTAATGTGTATGTACTGAAACACAAACACATTTGCTGCTGTGCTGGATGCACAATTCTTACCCTCTTTGAAAGCCATCATGGTGCACTTCATAGTTGCTGCCTGACTTCAACACCCTAGCTTGTGCTAGATTTTTCATGTGGATTCCTACTCAAGCACTTTGGGAGCCTTGGAGGGTAAGATTTGAACAGAATCATCCAGCAGTGCCTTCAAGGGCAAGCAGAACCTCTAGGGACCAATGGAACAAGGTTTACTCCTAGTCTGATAAAGAACTGACAAATGGCACACAAGGATTAAAAAGGCAAAACCAAGAGGAAAATAAAAGTGAGTCTAGCAGAAAATACATGGATTATTTTCAGACTATTAAACTTTACAAAATAAAGTATTTGTGTCCTGACTGCTCTGCATTTGGAACCCAGGAAAAATGTATTTAAAAAGTAAGGGACAATGGCACTGAGCAAAATTGCTTTCTTTTGGGCTCACATTGTACAAAATAGCCCTACTGCTCCAATTGTATTTCAAAGATTCAGGGCTTCCCTTTCCAGAATATCTGGAAGGGAACATTCCCTTTCCAGAATATCTGGAAGGGAACATTCCCTTCCCAGAATATCTGGGACAGGCCTTTTGGTTTAGGAAACATGTCATCATTGCCAATATTAGTTGAAACACATTTTGCTTGCAAACCCCATTAGCAAGAAAAAGGAGGTAGATTCTCAGAGAATAGGTTTGTGACAGAAAACTAAAAGAAAGGAATTTTGTATGGACAGGAAAGATTAAGACAATTCATGAAGAGTACTCCAAGCATAGCTGCACATGAGATACCTTCTTGAGATTAATGAATTTGTTCTACATGCCCATAACTATTTCCATTCACATGGAACAGGTCCAGCTGCTTTCAGCATCCACAAATGAGAAGCAGAATGAAGCAGAGAGAAAACAACCATATTTTGCTGTGTCCAACAGTTAAAATCACTGGATAGCAAATAAATTATGCTAAGCACAATTAAACACAGAATTAACGGTAATCATTTGTAACATAACACAACAAGACAGCCGAGATGAATGAGAAATGGCTTTTATTGCATCATATTGAGAAACTGAATGATACATTGCCAAGATACATAAGTTTACAGAAATATGAACCTGAGGTCAAATATCTGGTTGGCTCCTAGTGGAATATGTATTTATCTATGCCTTGTTTGTGGCTGTTTTTAATCCCTTCTCCTACTTTTGTGTGTGAGGAAAATTCCTACTCTTGTAGTGGCTACTATATTAGCATTACGAGGGGCAGGAAAGCTAGTTCAAATCCAGGCTCATGCAGCTGACATTTGGTTATTAATGAGTGGATTAGACATGCCCCGTGCCAGGTGAGAGATGGCACAGCAGCTGCCACTCTGCTTTAAATCTCTGTGATCCTCAGAACGCTGCTGCTGACAGCAAAACAAGGCAAACTCAGCTAGGCTGCGTCTGCACAGTACCTCATGGGCAGATGGAAGCCTGGTCCACATGGGCTCCAGTGCAAATGACTGTGTTCCAAAAACTATGTCCCCATTAGAGCAGGTAATGGGCTGGACTGATATATCCAAGGCTTGGCTCCTCAACGAGTCTTGAAAGCTTGGGCTTACAATGGCAGCAATACAGGCACACAGCTTTGGTCAGCCTGGAGTGCAAGTACAGCAAACATACATAAGACTAAGATGTACCATTTAGACTTTGTCACAGTTACAGCTATGTTAGGGTTCTAAAGTTCAGGTACAGGAATTTGTTAAAAAAAAATCTCCTTCATCTGTTGCTATAACAACTCTCGGTTTTCTATTCAGCCTTGGCCCTGAATTAAGTCCTGTTATTTCTTTTATTGCATTCCATGCTGTCTTTCAAAGATATTTCCAATGACCATGGTGAAACAGCAAACTATCACCTTTCATTGAACAATTATAACTCAGCCATGGAAGAGAACTACAGCATGCCCCAGCACTCTTGGAAAAATTTGGCCCAGGTTTACATTGTGGGGATAATTGCCCAAAAATACTACAGAGCTGGGTTACTGCTGTAGTGTGCCTCCAATTCTAGGAATTGAGGACTGCTCCTGGGAGCTACAACAAGCAGACATCGAGTCTGTGCACCTAACATGCCAGAAAGAGATGGATAATCTCTAAAACCAATGTGTTTAAAAGCTAGGGTGTGATACTTCTGCTTTGCCTTCTTAAGTTGCAGCCATTCCTGCTCAATGCAAGAAAAACCAACCAGCTTTCAGCACAAAGCTCTTGGACATTATCCTCTGAGTTAGGGGGAGATGGGGAATCTGGAAACATTTACAACCATACCAGGATCACTGCTAGCAGTCTGTGGGAAGCTCCTTTGAGACATGCAGAGGAAACACCTTCCAGCTTTCCTGCTTCACCTAATGTCCACCAAGTAGCTGCTGTTCCCATAGCAGATAGAAGGACTCCTCAGGCTCTGTCTTCCAGCAGCGTTTTACCTCCTGTGTCAGAGACACAGAAGTGGGCTCTCTCTATCAAAGCACAGCTACGCTTTCCATTGTCTTTGAATGATGGGCCAAGTATAACAATTGATTTATAGCTCCTGATATGAAAAGACAGGCAGAAAATTCCCATAGTAGATGAGTGAATGAAACAGCAGCTCTGAAGGAGAGGAGACATGCAGGGCCACAATGAAATTGTTTCCTTAAGAATGTGAATATAACACTTGCCTATAGATTTCACTGGAAAATCTGGCCCAAAATAAGGAAGCCTAAATCTATTTGGTTTCTCCCTGCTCTCTTTTCTCCTAAAGAGTACCTGACAGGTAGAGACTAAGCCAAGAGAACAGAGTCCCTGCATTAATTGTTAATGGAGACAAATGCCAGGTGTAGATGTCAACTGCAATTTTTCACTCCTTGCTGATAGCACAAGGTTCCACAGAGTAATGCCAAAATGTTAGGGTTGAAAATGCACTCAGGGCTCCCCGAGTCGTTTTGTGACTCTTTAAACAGCTTTTTGTTTTCAAAATGCAGTTTCACTCTGGTACTTCCGTTACTCTGCGTAGCTTTGTCACAGTTGATCTTCATTAAAACTGAAGACACTGTAACAGAAGGCACAATTTTAGAGTAAAGGTAATTGTTTTGTAGTCTGATCCATTGCTCGTGCCAGCATGCAAAGTAATGTTGTGCACTCACACATGCTGTGTAGTGTTAGATATTGACATAAACAGCAGTGGATTTCCCAGTTTGTTTTGATTTAGGAATTACAGTGAAATCATCTGTTAGAAGTGTTTGCCTACAAATGCAGAGTCACCGACAGAACTAAGACTTCAATTCACAGACGGGAGAACCTGGAAATCTTTCAGGGTTTAGCATGAAGATGAGACTTATTTCATTTTGTTGACCTTTTCAAGAGTATGACTTGCTGGAATGATCTTTTTATTTTTGTTTCTATGAATTCATATGATTTCACTTTTTTGGAGTCAAGGGGAACTAAAGTCACAGGCATTTCTGCCTCAACCATCAAATGGGGTGTTGCACTTAGAGCATCTGCAACTGCATAAATATTAATTGTTTGCTGCTACCCTCCAATCCTGTATGTTGACCAATCTCAAATTCCCAAATTAAGGGAAGACAGAGCAATTTAAGTGCACCAAAGTTCTTTCAATAGTTGTCCTTTGGCACTATAACTCTTCCTGCCCCAAAACCTCAGCTATGGCTTCCCTCAGCTGTAAGACTGCCTGTCTGAGACCCACTGAGTATCATTCTAAAGTAGCTGATTTACAGAGTATCTGTTCTAAATCAACAACCAGTAATGGAAGGCATGCACTCATTTAATGGGTATTATTTGCCTGGAGTGTATCTGTCCATTTAGTATTTGATAATAAAATGACTGAGGCATTTCACAGTGAAGTGTGCTTGCTGAGAGGCTGGGAGAGCTGGGGAGCCAGGGAAAGGTATTTTGCCCTTAGTAAGTTTAATAGAGGCAGTTATGTTCAGAAGATAGCACCTGATCTGTCAGAAGTTGCTTTAGTCTTTCTAAAGGGGGTAAATGTTCAGTAATCGTTTCCTGGAAAAGGCTAGATTGTTTCTTTATTGCATTAGTGTAGATTTAATGGGGAAGGAAAGGAGAGGCAGATCTGAGTATACATGGAAACCAACATTTAAATATACGTAGAGACTCCAAGGAAGTAGGTTCAAAGTCTAATGCAATTGACTTATAAGGTCCTGCATCTAGTGATACTCATGAGTATGCCTTTCTGAGAATTTGGCCAAAAGTCTCCCAATGTGAACAGGTTGGCTAATAGAGAAGAGGATGTTTTCTTTTTGGTTAACAGATAAACAGAACAGCTTCCTTTTTACCATATTTGCATCTTTTGTCAATATTTTAAATTATACCCTCTATTCTGAATATTGTAAAAGAACTCATCCATCTGGACTTGATCTAGCTTAAAGAAAATTCCTGGGGTTTTGTTTAACAGCAAGACACTCCTTACAGCATTGTGATGATCCTTTAAATGGGAATATCTGAACACTAGCAAGAAAATCCTTTCTTGAGAGCCTCCAAGGGAAACCTAACTGTGCCTCCCATAAACTTCTACAGGCTGTTCTTTGCACAGATATTACCATATTCTTTTTGAGGGCATAAAGAAGGACAAATTATGAGAATTCTGGTAGAGATCGATCTAGCAAAGATTATTATTAACAGATCATGTGCAGTGACTAAGGAGGAGAAATGTCAGGGAAATGTTGATTCTTCATCCATCTTTGCTTTTAGTAATATAACCAGGCCTGTAACCTAACATGTTAACTCTTTCAGCCCTATTTACTCTTGAAAACTTCAGTCAGGCAAGGAATACTATAATTATAGGCAACACTAAGATACAAAGTTTGGCAGAAGACTGTGTACCAAACAGAAATGGCTCATGTCAAGAGCACACACAATAAAAAAGCAAACTAAAACACATGTGTTTTAGTAAATCGTCTCAGCTTCTGAGAAGTAATTACTCCCACCTACATATCTGATTTTAAAGTCCAGTCACTTAGAATGATCTGCTTATAAAATTTATGCATGAGAAAAAGGAAGGAAAAGAAAGATAAGCTTGGATTACAACTTCATAGAGTGAAAAAGAACTAAGATCTTCAAAACCATTGTCTCAATTTTGTAAAAATACATATTTATAAAACTAATTAAGCAATGAGGCAAGCCAGGATTTTATACTATTATTTTGCCTTTCACTAACACAGTTTCAATTTATCTCAAATTGCAGTTGTCTATGTCAAAAGATTAATTTAACTCTAGCATTGATGTAATAGATGGAGCTGACCAAATCGAACTCACACTCAAAATACATAGTTATGTGTGCATGTTTGAAGAGCAAGGACAGTTTAGTAACCAGTCTGAATAATAATAATTGCATCCTTCTTGCAGACAGCTCGTTGTCTCCAAAGTATTGCAGATTTTAAATTTTCTGCTTTGTTCATCAGAATTCCGAGTGGTTACCAAGTATCACCCAAGAATTACAGATACAGTCCATAAATGACAGGTCAATTAAGAAGGCAACATGAATTCCTAAAAATGTTGGAGAACAAGGGTTGCACCGAATACATTACAAAGAAATTGCAAAAGTGACTTGATTTTTGAAACAGAAAATCAGAACAGAGAATGAGAAGTAGGAAAGTGCAGAAAAATGAAGATAGAGCTATAATGCCCTCAGTGAATACTACCTCCTACTGGAGCTGAAAACCTGTCAAATTCAGAAAAGCAAAAAAAATTGAAAGCTGTGAGAAAATATGTAAATCGGTAGCAACATCTAAAACTTAAGCATCCTCTGATTTTGTGCAGGCAGAGAGGATTTGTTAGATTACTGTGGCAGTACATAAAAAAACCAGCACAGGACTGTGAAGAAGCTACTGAACATCTTGAAACAAATAGCACAGATGGATCTAGAAAACACTTGCCTGCAGATGACAGCTTCAACAAAAGGTGGTACA
Source organism: Urocynchramus pylzowi (assembly GCA_013397555.1). Lineage (NCBI taxonomy): Eukaryota > Metazoa > Chordata > Aves > Passeriformes > Fringillidae > Urocynchramus > Urocynchramus pylzowi. Next base: position 264,412 of record VZRH01007018.1, on the reverse strand, counting down.
CTGACTATAGAAATCAGCCATTGCCCTCCTACCACAGAGGTGTCCATTGTTTCTGTCACTTTTTACATCACTGGTATCAAAAGAGGCAAAATAATTCACTTACTGGGTTCAGATTGGGCCAAAGAAAAAGACAATTCAAATAATTTGAGCTGAGTGAAGTTTTTCTGGTAAATGAAGTCTTCTGAAATATGCACTTTTGAGGAAACCAAAGCATTGCACGAGATTAACTAAATTCCAAGGAATATTTTTGAAACAAGATAACTGGGAGGTAAAAAACCCCACCTTAAATAAAAATTGTTTATTTAAAAATTATTGTCTTGAATCAAATGTTATGATAGGCAATTTTGTGTTTAGAAATCATATTTTTCAGTTTAGTTGCTGAGGTCAAATAATATTATCAAAAAATAGTATAAATAACATTAACCATAGAATTTTACTACAGAGCAGAATACTTGGTTCCTAGTAAAAAAATATATTTGGACTTGATTTATTAATTCAGCCTTACCTTTTTTTTTTTGCACTTGCAACCCAAATTTAGTTGTTAAATACAGTGATTTAAAATAACTGCACCAAATCTAACTGGAATGAACTTCAGAGTCATAGCTCTTGTGTTGCTCTGAGGGAGCAAAGTCAGACTATAGAGTTCCAGCAGCCCCTGGGAAAACTCTACAAGCAAGATTAAGGAAACTGCTTCTTTACCTGTCCAGAACCGAGGTACAGGGATAACCCTTGGTGTTCAGCGTTGCTCCCTGCACCTTCATTAGCGTGATAATTAGTGTCTGTCTTCAGAGATGACTGAATTCCGCCCCTGGCTCCAACGGCAAATGAGTAACTTACCTGATACACAGGGAGGACTCTTGCTGTGCATTGTCCAACATGTAGTAGGATTGAACAAAACAAAAAGCTGTTTCAACTTCTCTATCCTTTAGTATCAAGAGTGGTCCAAAGTCACAGATCAGGATTGGTAAAAACCCGTGGACAGAGGCTGGGCCACCTCAGAATTACAGGTCTGATATTTTTCACTTTTCTGTCTATAGAATAAAAATAAAACCAATTGAGTTTTATCAAAGTAAATATACAGTATTGATTTCAAGGCATTAAAAGGCACTATAATAACCTCTTCAGGCACTATAATAACAGGCTCTATAAAAATCATATAAATAAATATAAAGCTACCAAGTTGGCCAGAGTAGGCCTTTTTTGTTAAATAAAAGGAATTATTTTAACGTGGGCATAACTAATGCACTGTTGAATTATTAACCTGCATGAGTGTACCAAAGTGATTAGTTCATTATTAAAGTTTCCATCTTTGCAAAACTGTAATAAAATATTTCAATAAAATAATTTTGTACTTTCAATCTTACTCATTAAAGACTAGGTAATAACAGTAGTTATGCACTAATGAAAGAATAATCAGGTATGCTCAAAAAATCTGGAAAAAAGGAACAAGAAATGCTCCAGGTGTGACATTTTTATCACATTCATAGTTTCCCAAGGAACAGAACAGTAAGAGCCTGATTGAAAATGTTTGCAAACCTATATTGGAAGTATCTCTACCAGCCTCCATTATACTATCTATGCTCAATAATACTATTCAATTAATGTATCCCAGACTCTTACTTAGGAATCTAAATTTTAACTAAATAACTGTATTTCTAGCAAAAGGCAGATCAAGAATGGTATATTTTGCAATAAATAAAAATAACAACAAGATCAGAACATCCAAGCCAATGCAACGCTTTTGAGATGGTTTAATTAAACTGGATCAAACTGGGATTAATTTGTTCCCTGTCATCATCTCAGGTAGGAGCTCTGATGAAAGACAATATGTCAGATCCAACTGGGCTTTATTTAATGTGAAAATGGCACTAGATTCTCTAGGGATCACCAGAGTGGTAAAACAACTTCTTAATTACTCCAATAGTCTCATTTCACCACTGCTTGGAGGAACAGCCTGCCACAGCCCCTTGGCTGTTGTCTCAGTAAAACACCTGTCCCACATGGCAGCAACAGAACTGCACTGAGATATCAACCCTTGGAGTTCCATGCATCCCTCTGAAACACACCACAGTGGCTGCTGTCAAAGAGAACAAAGGTGTTAAAAAGGTGGGCACACGTTCTTGAATAATAGCACAGACCAGGAAGATTCTTAAGGAGATGGAAATAAAAAATAAATGAATTTTTATCCCACCTTCCTGACAGCTAACTCCTGAATGAGTGTTGGTGAATAAAAGGTACCCAGATCTTCCACTAACTGGCATCCCATTTTAATGACAAACTAAAATAATTTATCTGGTGTCACAGATGCTGTGGCTGTCTCCCTAAGTATTCATTGCATGTATGGAGCCAGGAAAGGTGTGGTGACAACAGACGTGCCACTGGAGCAATGGGGCTTCTGGAAGGGAGAAGAGCTCAGGACTCAGCTGAGCAACAACAAGGCTCCATCGAGCTACAAGGTTCCGATACAGGCTGGGAGGAGAATGGGTTGAGAGCAGCCCTGTTGAGAAGAATCTGGAAGTTCTGGTTGACAAGAAGCTCAACATGACCCAGCAAAGCCAATGTATCCTGGGGTGCATCCAAAGCAGCGTGGCCAGCAGGGCAAGGGAAGTGATTCTTCCCCTCTACTCCTGTGAGAGGCCACCTGGACTGCTGCATCCAGGTCTGGGATTCCCAGCATAAGAAAGAAGTGTACCTGTTGGAGTGACTTCAGAAGAGAGTCATGAAGATGATCAGTGGGTGCAGCACCTCTCTTACAAGGACAGACAGAGAGAGACAGGTTTTTTTAGCCTGGAGAAGAGAAGGATCCGGAGCAACCTTATAGCATCTTTCAGTACCTAAGGGGGCCTGCAAGAGAGCTGGAGAGGGACATTTTGCTAAGACAGGTTGTGATAACACAAGTGGGGAAGAGGTTCTTTAAGGTAAGGGTGGTGAGGCTCTGGCACAGGATTAGTGAGGCTCTGGCACAGGTGGTGAGGCTCNTTTTTTAGCCTGGAGAAGAGAAGGATCCGGAGCAACCTTATAGCATCTTTCAGTACCTAAGGGGGCCTGCAAGAGAGATGGAGAGGGACATTTTGCTAAGACAGGTTGTGATAACACAAGTGGGGAAGAGGTTCTTTAAGGTAAGGGTGGTGAGGCTCTGGCACAGGATTAGTGAGGCTCTGGCACAGGTGGTGAGGCTCTTTGCCCAGAGAAGATGTGGACAACTCCATCCCTGGAAGTGTTCAAGGCCAGGTTGGATGGGGCTCTAAGCAACCTAAACGAGTGAGCAACCTGAGCAACCTGAGCAACTCTGAGCAATCAGAGCACCTCCCTGACCATGGAAGGTCCTTTCTCCATGCCTAAGGAATCAAGATTAGTGGAAGAGATGCAGAAAGAGCAGGGAACCTCACAGAATGAGAAAATGCCAAGTTGAATGGCTGCAACTGCAAGATCAGTCCAGGAGATCGAGAAGTCCTTATTCTAATCAAAATATTATTTCCAGATTGGGGACAGCACACCAGGGCAGATCTCATGTCTGGGGCAGCAGTGTGTGCTCTAGGACTCCCCTACCCACTTGTGATATACTGTCACAGTGAAGGAGATTGGCTTCAGTTTTAACAACATAGAATTTCAGAAATGAGTCAATGAAAACTTTGTATAGACTTGAGGATTTGAGCACAGCAGCGGTAGCACTTAGGTACAGCTATCTTGCAGATGAAAGGGAGATGTCAATAGACTTAGCCAGAGTAAATCCCATTTAAACAAGATACATTACACTATCTGCTAGAGTGCAGACAAAAGCAAACATACATCTGACCTAAAAGATCCTTTCCAATCTCAAAAGTTCATCCTCTGGGACTCAGCATGACACACGCAAAGGACTAGAAGTGCTGAATGAAATATTTCTGAGATTCAGCTGTGTGAAGACTCTTGACACAGATTTAATATCCCCATTTTATATAAAGAGCATTTTTCACAACCATACCACCTTTGATCTCATAGTCCTAATCTTTAAAGATCTCCAAAATGCCTTCCAAAGGAGAGCCTAGAACTAACTGTTTGAACTTCTAGTCACCAGAAAACAGGGATTAAACAGAAATACTGATTTCATGACATAGTATAATTTCCTTTCTTTTCCTCTAAGCTTCCTATGTTCCACAGACTAGAAATTATTTTTTCTTTCTTTCCCTTAGCAAGGTAACTGCCTTATCAACTGTCTCTACTTCCACATACTAATGACATTTTCTTTCAGAGGTGGTTTCCTTGGTAGGTACCTGAGCAATTGCTTTCATTTTGTGCTTAGCTTTGAAGTCTGCTAACTTTGTTTCATACCTGAGGAAGGCTGTTCTGCCTGAAATCTTTAAGTAAAAGATGCATCTGCACATGCACACATCTGGTTCTACCTGCTGTCTTTAGGAAACTGTTGCTAAAAAAAACCACAACTGCATCTCCTTTATAAATATTTCTGAAGTTGGCAGGTTAAGAGAATACAGTAAATAAAGCACATAGTACAGTACAGTAAATAAAGCACCAAGTAAAATATGAGACATGATGAGACCCTATTCAACTAAACAGCAAAGTGGATCATCATGTGGTGGTGGAATCATACATAATCAATATGGAAAACACTAATGGCCCATGTCTAAACCCTGTGGCCGTTCCACCTGCTGATTCAGGGAAGCAAGGGTCTTCTCTAGGTTCTATGTCACATCACACAACAGTTTTTGGTTGTCTTGGAAGCCTGGGGGCAACATAAAAAGCACTTGATGTTAATAAAATTCAATCTAACCTAGGAAAGCTGTATGTAGGGAAGGGCTCTGTCAGACTCCTCCTTGCTTGGACGCAGAAAAAAAGCCAAAAAATATTCTAAACAAATACTACCTGAGGACAAAGTGGCCAAGACAGGAGCATGTATTGTCAAACTGAGAGTACCATCACACTTCTCAATTCCAAAGACAGCCATGGCATAAAGGATTGGTGCTTCCAGTAGGACCTGGATGTTAGGCTACACATTCTCCTCTTTGCTGACATAACAGGATCAAAAAAATGATGAAAGCAAGTGAGACAATAAAAATAAATTCAGAAAATTACTTTATCTTCTAGAATGTGGTCAAAAAGCAAACATTCATCTAACCTAAAAATCCTTTCCAATATCAAAAGTCCCTGTGGGACTCAGAGATTGTGAGATCTTCACATTTATTTTTTAAGAACACTGATACTTATTTTTCCTCTTACTAATTGCTTCAGTTGATCAGTAATAAAAAATTATTCCCTATAACTTCATTAACAGGACTAATGGCTTTGACTACAATCATGAGGAACTTCTGCTATATTTTTGACCTTTCAAAACAAATGAAAATTTGCAAAAATAACACAAATGGAAAATAAAAGAATAATATATAACAATCCCATAAACTTTGTTTTGATGGACAGTATCCTTTCATACATTTCATCCTTTCATTCATGCTACAATTTACTACATGAAAAATAACACATTTCATAAGAAATTATGACATAGTTATGATGAAATAAAGTTTTGAGCCAACCTTGATAATTTTTCCAGAATTCAAAACATTGAAGTTACCAGTGGAAGACACAGAATCACAGAATCACACAAATTCCTGTTTTAAATTTGTTACATGTTTTAAGTTCATCCTTTGCTGCAAGCATTATTTTTGCTGTGCCATTTTTTTTGTATCCTACAGGAGTTATTCACAGAAAGTGAACACCAGAAGCTATGTATGAGATAAATTACAATTTATGAATTCAGGAAGCCAGCTTTTAGATTACCTGGCCATCACAGTCAAATGGGAAACTTGAAAGTGTTTAGCACTGTGTTTTGATATCAGACAAATATTTATTTTTAAAGATAGCAGTTACTTGTAAACATTATTTACATTTTTAAAGAATTATTTGAAATCCATAGACTTAAAAAAAAAAAAAAACATATCCCATGACTATAAGCTATTCTTTTTAGGATTAGTAAAAAAAAAAAAAAAAAAAAAAGATACTGCATATAAAGTGATTTTTAAAAAATTATGTTACTTTTGTACCCCTAAAGAGAGTCAGTGGAGGGACTAATTAGCAGAGTTGTTGACCATCTTATCAGAGAACACGTTAAGAGAATAAGAACATGGAAGAAAAGATAGTGTACTGGTCAGAATCAATCCACCAATGCTTTGAGAAGGGGCTATTTACAAACAAAGAACTAAACAGAGTTTTGATAATCCATGGCTATGAATCCATATCACAGCACATCATTGGCTCACGGACTCCACGAGAAAAAAAAAATTAAAATGATTATCTTTCCTCCTCAGCACTCATGGTGTAAATAAAAAGCCAGATGATTTATTAATATGAGTGCGATATTGATTTACAATTAAGCAAAGCCTTGTCTCTGCTGTTGCCTTGCTGTTACAGCCAGTGATCAAGAGGATGGTTTGCATGACACCTGCCTGTTCTCTGTGTCACCAGAGAGCAGCTCCCCACAAGCTAAAGCAGTGCTTGGGAGTTTAGGAGAAAACGACAAGTATCACAATTTGTAATAGAGTGTTATTCCTTGGAAAAAAGGCCAAAACAAAAACCCACTAAATTCATTAAGAAGATTTATCAAGGGTTTTCTGTGCCCTGAAAAGATCCTAAAATTTTAAGAGCATCTGGGAAATCAGTTGGAAGCACAACTTATTTAAACATCAAGGCACAATCCGAAGTGACTGCAAGTCTGCACAGCAGCACATGCCTACTTCCATGTGTCACGGCATCCACACAAAATTACAGTGTGTAACTTATTTGTTATCTGTCACACATTTTACCCCACTGATTAATCTACTTATCATTCATTACATGAATCAAACTGAGGGGAATAATCTCTTTACTTTTAGCTAGGTGTCAGCTGAAAAAACCCCTTGTCTGTCCATCCATTAGTAGTGTAGGAGTGAGATGCATAATTGATCTGACTTTTCTTCCACATTGTTGAAAAATAGAAAATAACCCTGCTGCCATCAACACACTACTCAACTTCTCAGATTTTAATGACAGACACTGATGCAGCTGCCACCTTTCTTGCTCATCGTGGCCTAAAGCAAACTCAAATTTTAAAGCAAAATGAATCCAAAGCTCAGGGTGGCAAATACAGGAAGGTTGGTCACACCCATGCAAACCAAGACGCATAATCTTGGCACACCACCACCACCAAAAACACTGGTTAATTGATACAACAGGCTCACTGCTCATAAACTGAATGTAACACTCTTGCTTTCTGCTGACAGCTCTGTGAAAAAAATGCTTCCTCAGTGGGGAGTGACCAGATTCAGCAGAATGTATTCTTCAATTTCTCACAAGGAAATCAAACACCTCCTTCATCTCCTGGCTTAGTGGGTGTCCACGTAGGGCATGTGTAGATGAGACAAGAGAAACAGCTCTGGAAAGTGGTTCACCATCGTACACCAGCAGCTTCCCTATGCAGGGCCAGGCAAATATGCTGGCTGAGCAGATTTAAATGCCCAGAGTTCTGCTTTCTGCCCTGCTGGTATTCACTGCCTCCCCAGGACAGAGAGAGAGCAGGAGCTTGTACCAAACCATGCTTGGACATTAAAGTGATTGCACAGGCATACAACTATGTTTCAACATCAAGCTGCCACCACTAACACACCCCCAACCTCACTGTCCAAAAGGAAAGAGATTCAGTTCAACATCAGCAGGTGCTGTCAGCCCTTTCAGAAAACCCTTTGTTAGAATCTCTCATCTTCAATAAAAGAACTCTGTGCTTCCAGAGCAGGGTGCAATATGAACACTAAAACAAACATCAAGACCTTGTCTGCCACTGAGGGTGCAAGGACAGGATCTTGGCTACCATGTGTAAAACCGCTAAACCCTCAAAGTTTGCTTCTTTTTTCCAGAAGCAGAAGCTTAAACCAATAGATCATTATCTGGCGTCAGAAACAGACATCTTAGCACTCTCTTTTAAACCTATTTTCCCTCCCTAAGAGCTTTTCTAGGACTGGGAGGGCAACAATGGAATATTCATACTGTGCTTTTATTTCAACCTTTCTCTGACCCTGCAAACTGTGGAAAAATCTTGGACAGACAATGCCACCCTTCCCGAAAGCATAAATGAAAAGTGCTTCACTTCCTTTGCATTACACAGGAAAAAATGACCTCATATACACCTTGTTCCCTCAGAAGGCTGATGGGATCTGATGAGAAGGAAAGCAATTTGTGCCCACTTTTGTCATAGTGTATAAGTATACATCTAGCATGTAAGAACAGCTGACACAAATCTAGGGAGGTGGTAAGGTGGCACAGCTGTTAGGGGGACTGTAAGGGACATATGGCTGCCTAGACCCAGAAGCAATTGTTTAACTTCATTAAAATAAAAGGAAAAAATGTAGTTTTAGTAGCATTGGTCCAGCCACACAAAACGTGTCAGACTCACAACATTACATATGAAGTAACTTTAAGCACAAAGGAACATGTTTTTCTAATATGTGTGTCATATACATATGTATGATTGCCTGTGTGTAGGTATATATATTTACACACACACACACACATACTCAAAAATGTACACATAGGCTTGAGGCCAGACAGTAAATAAAATGGGCTAACTAGTGTTCATATTCATATATGAATATGAGGGAAAAAAACCTGATCAGATTTAAGAAAAATTTGCTGGAACGACAGGAAGATTAAAATGAATGGCTCACCCATACTATGTAATGAGGAATCTGTGTTTTACCTGTTAGAGCATCCTGATTACTCTAACTGCTTGCCACAATGAGGAGGTTATTTTTGCAACAGCTGCTCTGTTGTGTGCCAGCAAATAAGCTCTGCAACTTCACCCCCACAGACCTTTGACTTGTCATGCTATGAGCCTTCCCCTGGCTCTTGAAATGTGTCAAGGAAACACATTCCAGCTTCTGGGATACCTAGATTCATCTGCTGACACCCTGATGGGTTTGTTTGGAACTCTAATTTATTCAAATCTATTGTTTTGAAGAAAATAGAGGGGGGCCCTAGTGCCTATTAGGCTTCATTTTGAGATGCTTAAAATGCAAAACAAGTTAATCTCAGCGAAACAAAGAGGTTATGCTGAAATAGTTACACATAAGCTAAAAAAAAAAAAAATTATATAAGGCGGGGAAGCACAAATTACTAGGTTATCCTTAACTTCTGTCTGCTACCAAGGCTTAGAGAGCTGTGGCATGCTGAAGGCAGCTGAGACTGGCGCCGCAGAAGCAGTTGTGAGGTTAAAGGGACCTCTTCTCCAGCATCATCTGAGTATGACCAGAATATCAACACATATAAAATAATTTTTAAGCACATTCCCCTTACTATGAAATTTTAAAGGACTATAATACCAATTGTGATGAGCCTGTGAATATGTAAACAGAAATGCTTCTCAGGCCTGTCTGAGGATTATACAAAAACTTGACATACTGTTTTCTCACGCTACAATGGAGAAAGAACTGAGCTGGAATTTGCCTGTTTTTCCTTGTCCCTGGCACCACGACTTTCGTTGTTGCATTTTTCATAGCCTGATTACAATTTATAAATATGTCAAGGAAACCACTATCATTAAGATGCTGTGTTTCCAGAAAGACCACACACTTTAAAATAAACCAGCAATTCATATTACTAAGTTGGCACATGGTATCTCTATTTTCCAATGCAACATTGCAAGCTGGGGCCCACCATACTTAGCACTTATCTGTTTAATTTGAATCAGATTAATAAATTTAAAACATTTGAGGTTTAAATTTGTAACTGATTAAAATAAAATAAAGAGATGGATGAGCTTTATCCCAGATGAGAAAAATCCCACTGGAAAATTAACAAACTATTCCTTAAATTTCCAATTACAATGTGCAGAATGAACAAGTCATAGCTGATTTTAAGCTGAAAGGTTGTATTTCACATCTCAAAAAGCTGGAATTCAGTATTTGAGTTTGGAAAAAAATGAAAAGAAAAAAGGAACAGACAAATTTCATACTAATGGGACCTGTTTTCTCCAATGTAAGTTGACTCAAATCTGAATTTCTCCTTAAGGGGCAAAAAGGGAATAAGTATTAACCAAAATTGCTCTTCATCCAAGGAAGAAAATCATAGTGAACATATATTTACACTGTGCATCCAGAATATACAGTCAATCATATCATATATATACCCTGGGAAAAACTTTGAAAGCCATTTCTTCCTTGGTTAGAATAGTTGTTACCAGAACCATTAAAAAACTTCAAGAGCTATAAACTTGGAATTACTGATACGCTACTAGAAACCTCCAAGCCCCACCACTTTATATATAAAGAAAAAGTACCCGAAAGAATTACCAGTAAAAAAAAATTCCTACTGATAAGGAGACCTAGTTGCAAGAATATAGAGGAAATGAATATTTAAAGAAAGGAAAAATTGGAGAAGCAGCTAAGTCATGTGAGCAATGTAGGTAATTTAAAAACTCAGTGAAATCTCAACAGGAAAAATAATTAAGAGCAATAAAATGGAATTTTTAATAAGAAGCGCCTGACTAAGGATTAAATACATTTAAAGGTAGAGAGATATGATGAATGACACCAGAGAAAATTTAAAATGTTCACTAGGTATTTACATTCTATAAAGACAATTATAAAATAAGAATTCATATATTTTATGTAATACAAAACATTGTAAAATAGTTTAAAAAGGCCACATCTGCCAAGGTTAAACATGGGCATAAGTAATCAACAAGTCTAGGCAACTTACTTGCACCCCACAATGCCTAAAATTGCTTAGCTGAAGGGTTCTCCAATTCATTAACATTTATAAATTATTAATATTATAATCAAACATGGAAAACTGGAACAATTCCAATAGATGGGAGTACAGCCAAGAAAAAGAAAATTCTGAGGCTGGAAAACCCTGCGACATTCAGTGTCAAAAACTCATCTCAATTTGTTGAAGATCAACTCAGAAATGGTGATCAGTGTGCAAAAATTATCTGACAGTCTGCAGATTTTTATTCTGTAACCATTTCTAGCAGGAATAAAAAAAACTAATGGAATAGCTAACAACATGGGCTAAAGGATGCTCTCAGTATGAAGGTGTCTAGATGTTGGTTTGTTTTTTTTCTGAGCCATGTTCCTTACTGCATCTCCTTAGGCTGGCAGTCTTTGCAGTCAAATCTTGCTGCTAGGTGGTGGGTCCCTCTGACCTCTGATTTTGTGGAAAAAGGCTCCTAGAGTTTTCAAAGGCCTTTGAAACTGGCTGTTGTGCCAGTGGGTTCAAGAATGCAGTCATCTATGCAAACAAACCGTCACCAGGAGGATGGAAGAAGGGTTCAACCCATGGAGATTAAATGAGTGTTTGCAGATTCTTGTGATATCTCTGAGAACGAATGAAACATCTGAAAATTAATTAAAAGCACAGCTTCACAGCTGAGACCTTGAACCTGGCATTTCATCTGGAGCTAATGTTTATGAGCAGTTACACTCTCCCTACCTTGGCAAAAGGCTATAGATTCACAATTAGTAATTGTGCTGCTATTAATCTTTGGATGAAGTGGAACATAGTCATTAAACAGAGACAGCCTTTTACAAGGAGATGGATGCAGATGAGTACAGAATCTTTTCACTGAATGAAAGGGAAAAATTGGGAAGAAATGTTTTTAAAGGCTTGGTACTAAAATGATCATATTCTGGTCACAAATAAACACTTGAGTCTCCCCTAAAAGTCTCTCTGAGTCAGCTGCAGCATAGCCAAGATGGTTCCTTGCCCCATCCTTCTGAAGCCATGCCTGCTTTTCAGTTATATCAGATCAGAGCTCACTGTCATGATTACATCAGCAGCTCAAGCTCTATTCTCTGACATTTGTACAAACAGCTCGTGAGCTGCACCATTTTCCTTTTGCTGCTTTTTGAGGCTTGGGGCACAGAGACAGGTGCAGTACTACATGTAGTCTGCAGCTAATCCAGAAGAGCAGTCCATCTGAGATTTTAGGTCTTCCCTTACACTGCTCTTGGTCCAGAGCTGAGGCAGCCTCAAGAAACTGTCTCAGTTCCCACTATCAAGGCGCTCAGGGAAGACCAATTCCCAGAGACCCTTTACCTAGATTATATCCTTTTGCTGAAATTTCCCATTGTCTCCCACTACCAAAAACAGAGGCTTCACCCTCACCCACAATTTGTTCTGGAAGCCCATGGAACAGCTAAGGGCTGACACTACTGCCAGCACAAAAATCCAGGTTTGACACCAAAGGTCATCCTGACAGCTCTTAAACCCAGTCCTTCCCAGTATGTTCTTTTTCTCACTCATAAAGTAATCTTCCTGAGTATCATCTTCATGGAGCCTTCAGAGACCTAATGGGCTAGAAAGAACAAATTTTCTGCTTCAACTTTGACTTAAGTATAACCCCCAGATTCTCAAGTCTTCCTAAGGTTTTCTGAGTCAATTTTACAGGTCCTATTAGAATCAAGTCTCTTGTGCAGTGTGAAGAGGAAGCAATTTTATCTATCTGTTATAGTGTTTCATGATGTGGAAAAAATACACTGGCTTCTTTAAATGACATATGAGTGAGAAAATAAAACTGGCAAGTGGCTAAATTTAGCCATCCATAAACTAGTAATTTGGCTACACCTTTGGAACCATCTAAGTAAAACAAGAACCTAATTAGGTGACACACGCCTACCAAACTTAATGGGGAGCAACCAAGCACAAGCGAGTTTATTAAATGGTGCAATGGGAAATGAAGTTAAAAATATTTATCAATCACTTGCTGGAAGATCACAGAGTAATGGAAAATTTTCATGAGTTTGACAAGCATTGCTTTTCCAAAGGCAATTTATTACCTAGGAATGTGTGCTTTCACTGAAGAAATCATTCTTGCTTTTCAATGACTTCAGCATTAGGCACAGAATTTTGATATCAGTATATTTACAACACTGCCAAAGATAGGATCTTCAGATTCCTGATGCTTTACTAGCTTCCATGCTTCAGAGCCTAGAAAGTCCTAATGTTCCCTGATAGTACCAGGAGAAAATCTTTTACCATCATGTGTGAAATGTCTTAGTCGTTCCCCAGTGAACATCACAAGTTATCCAAGTAATATTTAATGAGAAAATGATTGAGGAACCTACGTCAAGGCCACTAGAAAATGAAATTTTTGTTTTGATTGATTTTGTTGGGTAATACAAATGAGCCTCTAGTCTATGATAGGAATGTTTTATTGACTCCCCCACTCTTGAAACAGCTTGACAGGAATTAGAGAACAATGTAATTGTGGCTATAGCATTATCATCTCTTCAGAGGAAGCCTATCTCTTTGTGTTCATGCCTTATCTGTGTTGCCTGGGTTGTAACCATTTCTCACTGCTATGGTTAATTTGATAACAGTTGGTAAGGATTACAATATGCCTCTACAGAGGATTCAAGTAAATTATCCTTCCCAATCCTTTCGTGGATAGATTATAACTTCAACAAGCTGGTTTTCTACACTTTAACAGAAGGGCTTTTTTCCCTTCTATTTCAAATTCTGCTTTTACATATTTATTCCTTAGCACGCACTTGTATGCAGTTAGTAGTTATTAGGCTGCATTGTGCAATTTAGAACTTTAAAAAGACATCTGCACAGAACCAATATAAGAGTAAGGGTGTACAATTTCTCATCTCATTTGTTAATATATAACAGAAAATTATTATGACATTGATAGAGATTATCCCCAGCTTAATTGTTAGAAGCAAATGATCATTGCACACTGAGGCATAAAATACAAGGTGTATCAAGTCAAGTAGTATGGACACATTTTGCAAGGCCAGAGAAAATCACATTAACTGTGAAGAAGCAATTGATTATTTTTTACTGACTGACCTTCTAATGTGATTCAACTTTCACTTGCGTATAGTCACACAATGACCTGAAATTTTTAAATTCCAATCCTGAATGAACTCTGTCAGTCAAAGTATTAAGTGGAAGACAATGAGAAGGGAAAAGGCAAGTTGGAAACATCAGAAAGCTGGTTAGTAAATCATAAATCAGTTCTCTGAGGAAAACTGGGTAAACACAGTTAATTTCTTGTATATGTTCCTGACACCTGCCCATAAATCATCCTAATAGCAGAGAACAAAAGGGAAAATATCTGCTGTTAAGGACTCAAAATTCAGATAGTGCATATCTTGTGAGATTTTAGTTTGCTCTAGTTTGCTTCTGTGGACAAAGCACACACTGGAGAAGATGCTGGAGATGCTGGAGAGCATCTTTCAGCTAGGTTTCAGCTGACAGGAGTTCAGCTCATGTACTGTCACACCACTTGGCAAGGGGAAGCCAAGCCTGGTAGGGAGAGATGATAAAGTCATTCACCTCAAAGAGGTGATCAGGAACACCTGATTCAAACTAAATGTGGATGTTGAGTGTGTTGCTGTACAGGGACACAATGTACAGTGTATCAAAACAAGGATAATGGTGCACTTAGTCATCCATGTGCTTCATGGCCATGATTTCTGCAGTGATGGTGACAGTAATGTCCCTCCTGCATGCTTTATCTTTGCTTCCAGTCTGCTGGCACATGGGCATTAGCACTGCACAGCCTTTCTCTTCCAAGAAAGTGGAGCAGAGGATGCACCAAATTCTTACTTTTTCTTTCTGCCTTTCTATCAAAGGCCCACCCTGGATTTGTGTAGGCACAGCACAGCTGCTGGCTGGGAGAGCCAGCTGAGCGACTGAAAGGAACTACCATCTGCAAGGGAGTCCTGTACTTGAAGGGTATAAGAGAAAAAATTAACCAGCTTTTACTTTCTGCAGAAGTGAGCAGAGATTTCTCCTCTAGCTGAGGACCTTTCTCTTCCTGGGCCCCACAGACCCCAGCCAGCCCAGCAAAACACCCATCATGACGCTCTGTAGTGTTGTAGCCTGGGAGAGAGGCAGGAGTGTCATGGTCACAGCAGATTGCAGTGGCAATCTCCATCACTAGGAACACTCAGTCTTCTCTGAGCAAGACTTAGACAACTCCAGAGGAAAAAAAACATACAGAATGATTTGGCTTCTATTGAGCAAGGTGACTATCTTTCTGAGAAAAGGAACATTTTTTAACCTGGGCTAATCTGAAGCAAGTACAATATTTATCTAAGCTAAATTAAAAACCACCTGAGCCAGTCAGTACAGCTTCTGTCTGCAGAGCGGTTTCTCTAAAGCATTTAAGTAACAAGGAGGTAGCCACAAATCACAGGGAATAAAATTTAATGCAGAATAATTAAAAATCCATTATCAGTTTTCCTTGCTGTGCATACCTTCATCTGAGGAGGAGCTGAGAGGAGGGCTTAAAAGCCATTTTATTAGCAACAAGAGCCTTCTTATGCACACCTTTCTTTCTGAGCTTTTCTCATGATCACAAGATGCCACAGTCACACAAGTCTTACCCCGATTTCTTACAGAGTTCATCCTGAATAGCATATACATATCTACCTGGAATAGCATTCCCTGAATTTGCACTCTGATGAACCTGCTTTCTCCTCCTTTTAACGACTCTGTGAGTCTGGAGTAACTGAGCTGTCTACCCTGGTTTTAGTTATAACATCCTTCTTTTGAGATAGAGGCCAAAGAAGTCAAGGAACAGCAAACTTTCAGGGTGGACAGTGAACTCTGGGTTTTTAAATGATAGCCCATGTAGTGAAAAATGTAGAGAAAAAAAAAGGTACAGTAAACAGAAAATAGCTATCAAAAATATATGTTTCCTAAGTACCACTGTTATACTTCCCAATTTTAGCCACCCAGGTTATAATGGCTTCCATCAACAATAAATACTATAAATAGCTAAATACATTGGCAAATTTCCATGGGAACAAAATGCAATCATCCGTTCAGTGTAGCTACCTGGTTGAAAATGGCAGCTATGTTTGAAAGTAGCAGTTTTATTCAGCTGCCTACAATAGGCAGACATACTGGGCACTACAGATAATGTTGTTTTTTCGTAGTTTAAAAGGCACTACCTCACCAATTGACCACATAAGTTTACAGTTCACCAATCTTGATATAAAAGCTGTAACTGATCATCTACTTAATAAAATTAATGAAATTACATTCACACCAAGCTTGACACTGCTTTAGCTTTAAAATCCAATGTGAAATTCCATATATGAACTCTTTGTACATTAGTTTTATTTTTTTATATGATGAAAAGAAATTATATCCGAAGGCTTTTGGAAAGAAGAATCTTCAGGATTGCTTACAGTTCTCATGAAAGGCTTTGTAGAAACCAATCTGAAAGTGGAAAGTCCTTTCTCCACGTTTCTTCCAAAAATTAGGTCCCATGTAGGGGCATGAGAGCACCAGTTCCCTGTGAACAGCCTTCACAATATTCTTTCCCAGTATCCTTGCCCATTAACTGGAGTACCACATCTAGGCATGGGAAAGTAGCTGGCTTAATCTCCCTGCACATTCCTGCTCTCTTTGCTTGTAAAGGCAAAAAGGTTATAAATAATGATGGGGAGTGTCACATGGACACCTGTGGGGCTAAGACCTCAGATTATTTCACAGATTGCCAAACAGCTGGCTAAAATATTCCTTCTGTCCTCCATTTCTTTTTCTCACTCATTCCCCTATAAATTTACACAGAAGAAACAGTCTAGAAGAGCTCTGAATCTTAAGAAACAAGAAGCAGCACCACATTTCCTTAAGTAGATCAACCTACAAACACAAGATTTTCCTTTCTGGTTGGGAATGCATAGGGAGAAAACCACTTTATTAGGTAAGGGTTGAAGGAAAAACAGCACTGAGTATGCCATTCACAAATAGCACACTTGATGTATTCACAATGGTGATGTTGCTAAGGACAAAAAATGTTCAGTGACATCAGTATCTAAGACAGCTGATACTGTCCATACACTTTAAACCTAAAAGACTCTCCCGTGCAAGAGGGTGCTTTGCAGCTGTATTTCATCCATCTTCCCTGAGACCCTGTGGGATCTCTGTTCTCAGTGGCCACACCAATGTGCACCAGTACTCTCACCCTCCAGCATGTTCTGGGTTGAGGCTCGGAGCAGAGCACAAAGCAGCAATTAATCTCTGAAAACTGTACAAAAGGGGATGTTGAATCAGTTCTTCAGAGCCATAAAAGAAATTTGATTTGTCTGAGGAAATCTGCTGCAGAAAGCAGATTTCATAGGAGAGAGTCACACTCAGATGGGCATATTTCTCTGAACTGGAGAGCATCTGGCATACCATCAAACTACACTTAGATTACTAATGAGCTAAATGAAAGTTTTAAGTAGTGCATATGTGCCTTTTGGAAGGACCAGGAATGTGACAACTGAAGACAAGTCACAGGATGTTTAACTACTGCAGAAACTAAAGCTGTCCAGACAGATGCTCAAACTGTAGATAGAACCAGAGGAAAACAGAAAAACTTCAAGCACAGAGACTGTTCAAATCAAAATTATGAGCATGATGGAGAACTTGGCCTGTTAATATAAAGATAGAAAAATAATTAATGCATTGCAGACTACAGCACTTAAAGAAGAGAAAGAAGGCTGAGTAACCAAGATTTTTGTCATTATATTATGCCCTTGCTCTAAATTTTGCCCATCTCTAAGACCAAATGTAACTCTGCTTATCCACTACCACATAATTTTACTTATGGGTACAAATATTGGACAGTTTCATTTCAATAACTAAGTCTGTATTGTGGTTTAACCCCAGCCAACAACTAGGCCTTACACAGCCTCTTGCTCACTCACCCTCAGTGGGATGGGGGAGAGAATGGGAAGAATAAAAGTTAAAAAGTAAAGGATTGAGAGAAAGACAGTTTAGTAGGTAAAACAACAGCCCTACACACAACGAAAGCAAGCCAAGGAATTTGCTCACCCCTTTCCATGGGCAGGCAGTAATTCAGGCATCTCCAGGAAAGCTGGGCTCCATCAGGATGATGGATCAGATGACACAGGAAAACAAGCAGCAGAGTCCCACCTTCCTCCTTCTTCCCCCAGCTCTACATGCAGAGCATGATGCCCTATGGAGTGTGACATCCCGGGGTCAGCTGTCCTGGCTCTGTCCCCTCACAGTTCCTTGTGCCCCCCCAAGCCAGCTGCTGGTGGGAGGGTGAGAGAAACAGAAAGGCCTTGATACTGTGCAAGTGCTTCTCAGCAATCATGAAAACGTCTCACTTTTATCAGCACAGATCTGAAACACAGAACCACAGGAGACACCAGGAAAAAAATTAACTCTATCCCCGCCAAAATCTACAGACAATGCAGTCCCCTGAGTCTTTTACATAGAAGAATTGATGCTTATGCTACTTTTTAGAAATGGAGAGATGACACAGCATTTGGGCAGCTCTGGAGTTCTTGGCAAATATGCATCTCTCTCAGATCCTGAGGAACAAATACCTCTGGATTACTTTTCTCATTTGTTACAAAAACCCTAACACCTTTATTTTTTTCTGATGTCTTTCACATTTACTTCCACTACCTTGCAAAAAAAATAGCCACAAAACCAGGTGGACTGTGATCTAATACACTACTGAATTAGGAAGAACCTGGCTCAAGGAAGGTCAATGTACCACAGGAGGTAATAAGAAAGCCTCATATCAATTCAATTAACATTAATAATAATAATAATAACAATAATAATAATAATAATAATAATAATAATAATAATAATAATAATAATAATAATAATAAAACCACACTCTGATTAAAATAATTTCTGACTAGATGTAGCCATGCTAAACATAGGGAAAACAATTGAAAAAATGGTGCAGGTAATGTGTTCCAGGATATTATCAAAGGAGTGAAGGAATATTTCCTCACTGCTTACATTATTTTAAGTACAACACAATTCTTAAAACAAAGTCTTGGATTGAAAGAATCTCTGTCTGTAGCCTGTATTTGTATTTAAGATGTATTTAGGAGAATAGCTCAAAGCTGGCTCTTAATTTGAAGATATCCCACCCTTGCTTTTGTTGATTTGTGTTCATTTTGCCACTGGTTAATAACAGCTAAATAAATATAATAATAAAAACTCCCTGCCTAATACTTAATTTTGAGCTTGTCTCATTGAGTTTCCAGCTATTAGTTCTTGTTGTGTATTTCTCTGCTAATTTAGGAGCACTTTTGTATTCATTTGTTCTTCCCATGAAACATTTATATACAACTCAAGTAATTTCTCCATCTGTTCTAGTATAAAGAACAACTTGATCTGCAAGTATCTCATTATACAGCTTTTTCTCCTCCTCTTTAGTAATTATTATTGCTTTCTTCACT
Organism: Urocynchramus pylzowi; assembly: GCA_013397555.1. NCBI lineage: Eukaryota > Metazoa > Chordata > Aves > Passeriformes > Fringillidae > Urocynchramus > Urocynchramus pylzowi. The sequence continues at coordinate 245,213 of VZRH01007018.1, read as the reverse complement.
CTGCAATTTTTAATATCCGTTTAAAAAGTATGACAGGGAAACCATTTCCAGGTTCTAGCTTGTACTCACACATAAAATTACGTTACTGCTTCCAGACATTCTTCTTTCCCTACTCCAAAGCGAATGCCACCTTTCCTGTCATTGTAGGGAAAGAAGTTTCCTGTCACACTGATCCAATGCCACCTCTTATCTCTTTTTCAGAGTCACTACTTTTCTTTCCCCCTATTTTTTTTATGTTGGTCTATGTTTCTAGACAGATTATCTGATTTCTTCTCATATTAAAATGCATTTCATTTAAATGAACTCTGTTGTTTAGTATTCTTGATCTCTCTGAAGAACTGCTTCTACATTCTGGCAGAGCACATCTCCAATACACTTGTTAGGAGCAGCAATTTAACATTGACTGCTGAATATGTTAAATAGTGAATTCAGTGCTGACCTATACATAAGAGTATCTTCCTTCACTAACTTCTCACAAAATTGTATATTTCAAAACCTTTCAATTATTTTTTATGTAAAATTTACTTCATTGAAAATAGGAAGGACATTTTCTTCTCCCATGGCAAGACTGGAGGAGACTGTTTTAGCTGTCTCTCTCAGTACCTTCCTTTATGGTGTTATGTATGCTGTTCTTACTGGAGACTATCCAGACATTTTCCTCTACGGAAATCTCTCCTCTTGTGCCAAAGTGGGATACAGGTGAAGCTCAGTGTAAGTCCTTCTCTTCTCCCATGCAGCAGCATTGGCTTGTGACATCTCATCAGGTGTCCAAGGTCCACCTGCCTCCAAGTATAATGACAGGGTTTCACAGTCCCACTCAGTCCTTTCTTGGCCTAAGCCAGATTCCTAGAAACTGTCTTTACTTCTTTACCTAGTTTGTGTAGTGAGGAGGAAAGAACTGGAGATGTATTAGAAGACCATATGGCCATCCTGGTCATCAAAGGCAGAACCATGCTCTGCCTTTCTGGGAGTGTGTACACCTTCCCTGGGCAGAGCACTAGTGAGGGTCATTGTGGACTGCCAGGAAACCACCACCCATGGAGCTCTACTACAATAGAAAACATCTACACACACTGTGCCAAATTCCTGCTACATCCAACTGCCAAAAAGTGTTGCCTAATCACAGCTGAACTGCTGTGAAAATAAACTTGATCAGTTGCAACTTCATCTGTTGAGAAAGTCATCTTAAACCAGGCTCAGGTCTGTCTTCCACTGGGATCTTCCAATCACATCAAGTGCAAACATGTTGAAAGGCTCTCCCTAATTTTCAGTGCCAAATTTTAGTGATCCCATCCAGCCTGTCATCAGCATATGACAAACACCAGGAACACCTTTCCTGCCAGCAGTCTCCTGCTCCCAGGTCATTCTCAGAGGGCTGTTAGTGCCAGTGAAAATTAATGGAGTTACAGCCATACCTAATCCATCAGTCTTGGATATCATAAACTGTACCTAGAAGTCCTCCACCTGAGCTACAAGAACAAACCAAAACCATGTAAATGAACACAGCTGCTTTTAAATAGTTGGCTATACTTATTAGAGGGAGATTTTAGCATGCTCTCAGAATAGCCCTATCTCTGGATTTGGGAAACATGCCCAGTCCCCAATCTCTTAAGAACTTGCTTTATTACCTGTCAGCTATCCAATTAGTCTTGTACAACATGGGGTTAAACACCTTGTTAATGGTATAGCTACACAAACATTTTTCTGGCAGCAAAGCTGGATCAAGAAGTTCCTCTGCTGCTTGGTCCAGCTTTTGCTTCAGCATTTCTTCACTGTAGCTGTGTACAGTTCTCATACTCTCTGAGGTGCTGCGCTCTTGGTGAGACTGCTGAAGTCACCAGAGTAAAACACAAACGAGAAAAACTTCCTACATTGCAGTATTTTCCTCTCCAGAAAGGAAAAATGTGTCTGGAGGTCAGACAGAAGAGAACTATGAATTTATAAAAGCTTTTCCAGGTATTAAAAAAGAAGAGGGCAGGAAGTACTTGAACTGACTATGCCATCCTTACCAAGAGCTCACACTTGTGACTGCTCATAAGGAAACATGTGTCAACAGAAGAAACCTTTCACCCACCTGTGTTAAAGCACTCAGAAGCCTTGCCAGAAACAGCCTAAAAGACATTATGCATTCAAACTGTAACAAAGCTGCAACTTAACATTCAAGGCAATTCAGTTTGAGATTTAGCTTAAGTTTTTCTCAGCAAAAAGGGAGACAATTCTAGTTACAGGATGGTAGCATAACTGAATTATTAGGGCAACAGTCTGGATGAGAGAAGAGCTCCCAAGCTCTTCCTGCAGACACCACTGGCTCTGCTGACACAAGGCAACCAGGAACAACAGACATTGAAACCATCGAGCGTGATGTGGCTTGGCTTCACCACACTAGAACTCCCACTTGAAAAGTCTCTTTCAGAAGTCAAACAGCCTTAACCCAAGAGAGAGTAGGGAAAGTGAACTGAATTAAGAATCCTTGAATTCAGAATAAATCTGCAGGTAGTTTTCCTTCTGTTTACAGCAAGACAAGGGCAAAGTTGTTGCCGTCTCTTTTAATTTCATACAGTCTCATCAAAATTCCCTGATTCATTCATCAAGTAAGGTCAAAGATTTGTGATTTCACTGCTCTCCAACTTGCTGGAAATGTGTGTAGTATTCAGCCCAAATTAATTCATAACTGATTTATCCTCATAACAATACTGCCCTTTTTTTTAATATCTCTTTTCCCACATTGCTGCATGTACTCCAGGGAATGTCTCCTTGCAGTCATGATTTTGCTACACAAACAAGTCAACCTGTTTAATTTTTCATTTGAAAAGAAAATGCCTTTCCACATGACTTTTCCAATAGTCTTTCCTCTCCTGCTGCAACTAGCATTCAGCTTCCTCAGGCCTGGGTGACTAGCACTGCACACAGTGTTTCAGACATTATTTCACTGCTGCCCTAGAGAAGAAATAAATTCTAAATATTAATTTAGATATATGCATTTAATTATCACTTTTATTATGAACACTAAGAAACTTAAAACTTATCAAGGTCATTCTTACAGCTCATACCTCAGTATTTTGGCATAAATCTGGGAAAATTATGACTAGATAATGTTTTCCCTCATGCTATGTTCTGTGGCAACATGATCTGAATTGAAGACAAATGAAAAAACATTTCTCTCTATATATTGTTATGTCAAGATTAAATAATTCATACAACATATCTTAAAAATATAATCAACTAAGAAATAATATGCTTCTTAGTCTCAACAACATTTTATAAACATCCTATTCAATGCAATGTGTAGGCTATAAAGATTGTATCTGTTTTCCAGAAACTGAAATCTATGCTAAAAACCATAAGGGTAGTGGAATGTACCCTTTAGCAGTCCTTAAAGTGTACTTAATTTTATGTCTAAACTTAGTCATTACTTTTCAAAATTTTTACTAGGCTTTCCAATTTCTGATGCTTTTTTTTTTCTTTATTAAAGTGATAAAATGGTTCAACTGTTTCTATTCTAAATTTTGTTAAGTAGCCCCAGCATAGTACCAACTGTTATGCAAAGCTTAGTGGCCAGAGTGTATTTATTTATCTGTTTGGTTTCTTGACTGTTATGAATGTAACCTGCACCTACCATCTAAGCAAAAATCTTATAGCCTGTTTGCAATGGAACAGGGTTTTGCTATGAGGAGTAATGGTTGAGGTGTGTGTTTGTTGATTTTTCTTACATTTTGTTGTGGGTTTTTTTTACAGTAAGACCTCAAATGGCACAGTAAGGCTTTATGTGGCACATGGATGTGAATCTTCAGCTCAGGTAGTAACTTTTGAAAAAGCAGGTCCCAGCTGAAGAAAGAAGGAAAGTGCTATGCTGATTTATATCACTATGAACTTAGAATGACTACTGAAGAAGTACATGGATATAAAAAACAACTACTGGTTTAGAGGGACATGAATTCCATTCCTGTGTGACTCAATGGTCACCTTTTGAAATTTAAGATGCTGAATCTCAGGGCTGCCATTTTAAAATTGTCAGAGCAACTTTTGTCCATGACCTCAATATTTTACAAGTATTAGTTGTCAAAATGCGTGTGTGTAAAAATTACTACCCCATCACCATGTACAAGTTTTTCTTCTCCAAATGGAGGAAATGGAGGCAGCCTACACACAAACAAGGTAGGAAAAGAGTCTTGGAGTCTTGTCTACCATAGAACTACATAATCAGAATGAAAGCCATCATACTGCGTATATGTAAACAAAATTATGGCATAAGCTATTTTCTTAACTTCAAAGTCTCAGCAATTGTCTGAAGGACAGTTGGGCCTCCTGAATTGCTTGTAGGAACAGATATCTTTAGTCACCTAAATCAGGGAAAGAGAAATAAAAAGCTATGTTCTTACAAGTTGTTCTGTGAGGATATATTTGCATTCGGTTGTCTTACCTACAGCTCTGAGTGCATTCACTTATACAATATAGTTGAGTAAGACTTGGCAGTTAAAAAAAACTTTGTAAAAATTAATATCACAACTTAAAAATTTTTTTGTTGTTGTTGCTTCTCCAGCAAGTTCTAGCTTGCTGGAAAGGCAACAAGGATGCTCTTTCATGGTGATCTACCTAAACAAGACACTAAAATTCAGCTCTGTGACCATTCTGAATAAGAAAAAAACTACAGCTTTTGTTTGTTTGTTGGTTTGGGTTTTGTGGGTTTTTTGGTTGTTTTTTTTTGTTTGTTTGTTTGTGGGTTTTTTGGGTTGTTTTTGGTTTTTTGTTTTATTTTGTTTTTTTCTGTTTTTTTGGTTGTTTTTTTTTAACCACAGCATCAAAATGAACCATGTAGAATAAGAGGGACTTGTTTCTTCATGCCTAAAGTTATTTACTAACATTGTCTCATTTCAATATGTACATACTTTGCATGAAACAGAGGTACAGACAACAGGAGCTCTATATTCACAGGCTTTCTTTTCTATGTATTAAATGCCTCTGTTTAGACTACCTGAACTACAAAAGTCAATTTATATCCCATCTTGATTTGCAGCTGGCTTGAAGCTTTAGGGTCCAATTTTGGTGGCCTTCCAGACATGCAACTCTCTCACAAGTTACAGCAAAGTTTGATATTAGCATTGAGATAAAATGTTGGACTTATGCCTAGCTTATTACACTTCAAAAAATGGCACTTCAGCTAAGGGAACAGAGGAAATATTACTACTTAAAACATAGTAGTCATCTGTTTAGTGGACCATCACTTTCACACAAGAAAATCTGAGTTACTGTTAGTAAAAAGGAAATAGCACCATTGTATCCCCAAATATCTTAAGTTTCTAACATGCTTAGAGAATGTTCTCAGCAGTAGGCAAACACAAATACTATATTTCTTCCAAAATATGTGTAGTTGCAATACAGATATGTGTACATATATGTATTTGAAAGAAAACTTTTTAAAAAACATAAAAAAGTTACACCCCACCCCCACTTGTAAGCAGGACAAAGATTGTGTAAACTGCTCCCTGTGCCAACAGGGGATGAGGAACAGGAAAGCTGCTGACAGCAGTTGCTATTCTTTTGATTCACCAGATACATGCCTTGCATTCCTGTGGCAGCTGACACCACAATTACTCCTTGTATGGCTAAAAGGGGGTGGGGAAGAAGGGAGTTCTTCTTGAGAATACTTGGTTTCCATGGATAAGCCTAGTTTCTTCTCTGGAAGTACTGTCAGCGATCAGAATCATGAAGCCTTTATACTCTAATGCCATTCATATATATCTTGTGCCTTTTAGTAAAGATTTCTAAGAGAGGAAAACTTAATGAGCTTCAACCTC
>VZRH01007018.1:187572-239018 GCA_013397555.1 Urocynchramus pylzowi | reverse complement strand
TTATATATATATTTTTATATATATATATATATATATTTAGACAAATCACACTCTAGTGACTATTAACCTAACTTCAGATATTTCTATTGCATCATGATGAATGGACAGTTTGTGCTTAGAGGTCAACATCTTTTCCATTCATTAGAGTTTGAACAGAAATAGGTGATGCAGAGCTGCCAAGTCTGATGTTTCCTCTGCAGACTACACAACTTTTGCCCTTTTCAGAAGCCAAAAGGGAAGGCAGTGGAATCTATTGGTTTCCCTCCAGGTTAGAGCTCAAAATGCATTGAGAGTTTAATGATTTGTGTGCATTATGGAACAGTTTTGTCACAGATATGTTTTAAATAACAGTCATCTTCTACTTCCCAGACTTAACTGATAACTTAATTAGCCAGATTTCACAGGGGCTTTCTTATGACATTCCAAACAAATATTTCACTCCTTTTCCTCTTATGCCTGTGTTTCCCATATTATCTCATTCAAGACTGACATTTGCTATGAGAACAGTCAGAGTGTACCTTTCTGTCCAAGAAAAGAAAGAAACCATTTCAGTAGAATCCTTATCCTTTTTCCCAGACCCTGATGTCTATAACCTTGTGAATAATCACATGCAGCTATTAAATTATTTGATCCTCTGTTTTTTATATTACACATTTTAAAGGCTGGAGGATAAACTAGGGCAAAACCAACATGTGTTTCCCTTACTTCTCATTTATACCCTTTCTACTGATCATGAAAGGAAAGATAACTATGTCTGAAATATAACATGCAGGTTTGATTACTTCTGATGTGAATTCTTACTTAATAAGTGATATTTATATCCCAGGCTCTCCTTAAGAGAATGTGCTTATCTCTACAACACTCAAATACAGAAATACCCAGTAAAAACTATATTTTGCACATTTTTCCCTCCCCCTTCAATATTTATATATTAACCAAGTGTTACTACAGAATCAGTATGACCAAAAGGCAGAGCTGCAGGTTACATGTGAGCAATTTACCATCAGATTGGAGTAGCACTGCATTGGCAGTGTGCTCTACCACTGACTGTTTTCTTTCAGGGACTATCTTCCACTAAGATTTCCTTCTACCTGAGCATCTCAAAGTGTTGCACAGGGATGAAGTCAGTCAGTGGTCTGTTCCTCCTTAATTTAAACTTGCTGTTCATCGAAAGAAGGTTCAAAGAGCTGTCTAAGTAAGATGAAAGGGATTTTCAGAAACACAGGTATAGAAATTTCAGAGCACAATGACCTGCTCAGCAAACCTGTGGCAGACCTAGATTCCCCTGCATTCCCCTGCTCCAGCAGTAACTCAGCCCCTGTATAAGCAGGTTCCACAGACAGAACAGCAGAATTGGTATGAATGTTACCAGAGGAAGAAGACACTTTGAGGCTGAAGCCCTGGGAGCTGCCCAGAGGCCCTCGGCAGGCTGATTCCAGATGCTCGGGATCAGAGCTCACTAGAGGGAGCACACACACCGCTGCCTCCTGGCACCAGCACTGCGACCTGCTCAAGGAGCCTGCCTCGGATTTTCAAGTGTCCTCAACTGCTGAAAGCAAAATGAAAATAATAAATAATCCTAATGAATAGACATAAAAATCACCATTTTCAATTTCCTTGGGAGGAAATTCAAAGAAATTTGGGTTTAGAACCAAACCTGATTGTTCTGATGGGAAAAATACAATACTAATAAAAAGATGAACTTGTTAATGAATAAAACCCATCTCGCTTTCCAGAAACTCAAAGGTAGTTTTTCCAACCCTATTTTCAACATTTGCACTGGGATAATAAAATAATCTCATTACCATATGATCTGAGGAAAAAAAGAGAAACAAGGGAATCTTGACAGACTGTAAAATGAAGACTTGATTCTCCCCTGTTGTTCATCAGTGTGTTTTCCTAATCCTGTGTTGCTCAGTGTTTCTGGTGTAAACAATTGCATAGCCAACAATTGCAATGATTCAATACCATTGCCAGTTTCTGTTGAGCAGCAGCAGCTCTTCTGGAAACAACAGCTGCAAGTTCAGTCTGAAGTCACAGAAAGAGGAGATTGTGCTATGGAACAGCCATTTTCTGCTGTTCCTTGTACCCACCTTTCCAAAACAGACCAGTGATGGGTTTTCAGGTGGTTTTTTTCAGAGATGTGTGCAAATATGTTGTTGATTCGTTTAAAACCCTAAGAGCTAGTGCATTCAACTCAATATCTTTTCAGCTAGGAATTTTGTATAATTACCACACAAGTCACCTCAGCCTGACGGTGATGGCCATTCTCTGTGATCTAAACCAGCCCTTTGAAGGGTGAAATGCACATCAATTCCTTCAGACTGCATATTTTCACATTCCCTCCCTCTGTTTCCTCCATCAGGCTCCAGATCCTCTAGATAGATCCTTTGCTTTCCCTGTGTCATGGGTTGATGCTGGCACAGTGCCAGTGTACCCATGAAAGTATATTTTCCCAAATGGCTGCTGTTAGATGTGACCAGAAATAGAGCAAAGCAGACTCCAGCTTAGGAGTAAAGGGAAAAAAACTTTATTAATCTACAATATGATAAAAAGAACACACACAAAATTCAGAATGGACACCTCTCAAAACACTCCTCCCCCCCCACCTAATTCCACAACACAGTGAGACAAAACCTTAAATTCACAATCCAGTTACCACCCCGCAAACACTCAATTCTCAGTCTATTACCACCCCTCAGACAACCAACTCCCAATTCATCAAGGAGAGAGGAGTCTCTCTCTTGTACCATAGGCTTCCCCAGGAAACCCAGTTGAAACCTCTTGAGTTTCCAGGTCACACGCGGCACCACCCAAAAAGAATCTGCCATCGTGACATCTTCCTTCCATGTCCAGTGCTCTCACCACCATTCATGGATCTAAACTGCTTCTAGGGTTCCTTTTAAGGATGCTTTGACGAGTTCCAAAAAAGAGTTACAGTCTCTCACTTTCAGGACACCAGTCCCCCCCATATTCACTCCCCTGGGGCCCGGGGGGTCTCGAGAACAGAGATCCTTCTCCTCCGAAGGCAGAGGGCTCCACCGCACCCTCCTCATCAGTCTCTGCCCCCTCCACTCCTTCACATAACACCACTGCACTCTCTTGGCTCCCAGCCATTGCCTCCCCCTAGATGCAGTCTCTGTGTTACAGGACGAAATTGGTTCAGTCCAATGGCTATGCAAGAAAAAGTCCAGCCAAAGGCCACTCTATCATCTCTTCTCACCTAGGACTCTTCCCATCCTCTGCTGACATTTTTTCTACTTGCTTGAACTTTCCCCACACTTGCCCATTTCCTTCTATGTCATATCTGTCTATCTTCACATTCAAATTAAGGAGGATCTGTGTTTTCAAAGTTTTCATTGTCCAGGAACAAAAAGGGTTAAAATCTCAGCCTCTGTCTGCCCAGGACTCCCATGGCTGGGCACTTTCTTGCTCCCTCGCTTCTCCTTTTCAGCTGTGGTGCCAGCATACGATATCAAATTTCAAGCTGGCACAGACTCTCTCTCTCCCCTCTCTCTCCTGGGTGGGGTGGAGGGGTGGTGCTGCCTGAAGCATCTCAGGGTCCCTCCACCCTTCTGTCCTGCTCCGGCCTCCCCCAGGCCGCATGGCTTCCCTCCTCCCACACCCAGCTGTGAGCTGGGCAGGGGAGGCAGTCAGACCCCTTCACCGGCAGGAACCAAAGAGAAAGTTCACCTGGGAGCGCTCTGCTTTTAACCCCTGTGTTCTCAGAGGCATATCCAGGTCTTCAGTGGCCACACCAGGTGCCAGTGTTCCAATCTGGCCACTGATTGGTTTGACTACAACTTCCCAAAAAACTCACTTCCTTGTCAATCCATGACATCCTGTTAGTGTCTGCACCTGAAACAACTGTTGCCTATTCCAGTCTCTGCTTCCGGTTTCTCTCCTACTCTCTTCTCTTCACACTCTCCCTCTCTTTGCTTTGTCCTTTATAAATAATTTTGCAAGAAAACTGTAGATAGGCCCAGCTACAATCCCCCTGGTGAAATTACTCTTGATTCTCCCTTTGCTCTGCATTCTTCACAGGCTGTTTGCTTTTGCTTCCTGTTTCACTGGCACTGGTCTTCAGGCACTCCTGCATGAAGAAACTTCTCTCCTAATCCTTATGTTGTGTGTATCCCACTCCTAATTCAAAGCAGTCTGAAGAGCGGTCTCCTCAGGAGAAAGACCAAAGTCATACTTAGCCAATCTTGCAAGCAGATACTCAGAAAGAATTACTGACCATTTCAGAAATGTCAGGAGCTTAATAGCAATCAGCTCTATTTGTGAAGGCTTACAAGAAAACAACACATATTTTGAGTGTGTGTTGCTGGGAAAGAAGGGAGAGAAGCAGAAAAGACTGCATAGGACTAAAACTTATCCCTTTGTCCTGAAGGGCTATAGAGAAATACCAAGGCAGTCACTGCAGCCTGCAAGTCCCAGAAACTTGGCAGTGTAAAACCAATGTTGCCAAAGAGACAACCTTTAAAAAGGAACTACTGTAGCCCTCTCTAGTGGAGTGCACTATTCCAGCCCTGTCAGTTTGCTGTAGGTCATGAGCTGAACATATTGAGGGTTTATTTTTCTAATAAAGGGAGTAATTCCGTTTTCCTGCATCTGGATTAAAGTGATCTTTCAGCAGCTGCCAGAAAATCCTCACTTGGTGGTGGTAACTGGGAATCTTTCCCCTCTGCTTCTCATGAGACATTTTTCCAAATGAATGTGGATAGCCAATTTTTTAAAATACCAAATAAAGCCTAGTCAGTATAAAAAAGAAAGGAAATGTTTTTCAATACCAGTGACAGTTTTCTCTATGTGCATTTTCTCACTCTTTCTTTATACTGGGTCTTTGACATTTTAAAATTGTCTTTAGTGCCAAACTTTCATTCTAAACAGATCAATCCAAACTGAGCGTGAGGTAAGAATCAATATGGCTTGGGAAGAATTAAACTCATGTCTGTCTTGAGTCTTTGAAGGCTCTTAAAATGCCAAATATTTTTTCCATTAACTGTATCATAGTCAACCTATTAAGTTGCTGGAAGATGCGTCTTAATTTTTTTAAGCATTGGTCTGAAGTAGGGAAAGATTAGTCTTTAAACAGCATTGGCTGCTACGGGATCCTGATAAGCTACCCACAAAGATATGACACAGGTATTTGAGAGACATCTTTATTCAAGGAATTTTCATTCTTCCACTTCTAGTGTTGCACACTCTGAGACCTGACAGAAGAGAGAGCTTTCTGTGGCAAAGATCTCACTTCAACTATTACTGTGTGGGAAAAAAAAAAGACGTTAATCATGACAGAAGCAAATCTTTATAGAGTGAAACAGAATTGCTCAAGTTGCCCTGAAATTCTTTGCCTGCTGCTTTAGCACTCATAACATTCCTGTCAGTTTTGGTAACTCCAGAAATATTTGTTTCAAGCACATCAGCTACTGAGTTGGCTACGTTGTTTGCTGAGACACTTTCCTGGTGATTACCTTTCAAAATATGACAGTTTGTTACAAGCCAAGAAGATAATCGGGAAATCATCATGATTTTGGGACACAATTGGATAAGAAATCGAAAGATGACATCACAAAATTTAGTTTTCATTAAAAGATGGTCTAAATAGCTATATGGTAGAATTTAAGACTACATTTGTGGAGAGAGAATATAGTAGGAAACCAGTTTGTCTGTTAGAACCAAATTTTGAATCAAAGCTAACAGTAATTGAATGGGAGAAGCCAAAAGAATAAGTTTTTATTTTAAAAAATAACCAGTAATCAGCCACAATAAGGCTGCCCCATTCCAAAGATGGAAGATTTTCCATCATCATGCAGAATTCCTTCCCTAGCAATGGAATAATTTGATACTCCTACCCTCTGTAAGTAGTTCCAGGCACATCAGGACTATCCAGCCTCATCTCTGCATGTTGTTCCAGGGTTCTCCCTTTATCCAATAAGAGGTACCTTAGCAAGCAACTTTCACTGCATCAAACCTTTGCAGCAGCTCCAGTTCAGTCAAAGTGAAAATACACAAGGCATTCGGAAGGCAAGACCCACATAGTCGCAACTCTTGTGTTGACCCTTCTTCTCAGCTGAAGGTGGATATTGATATTCCCATATCAGCATGATAATAAACCTTCGATAAACACCACAAGCACCACCTCAGATGAGAGGAAAGGTAGCTCAGTTATTTGACTCTCAGTCCATTAGTAAAAGGTCTAGATAATCTACCAGATGAGCGTTCTTTGGGCCACTGACATGCCTTTAGTTACAGCTCTCATAATTGGAGTTACTGTGTTAATAAAAGGGCAAATGCTTGATCTGGTTTGCTTGAAAAAATGAGATTCCCATTAAAATTTAATCTCTAATAGCGGGCTTTATTTTGATAAGGACTTTTTTTTTCAGACTGATTTAATGCAGTGCTGATATGTTTTTAGTAAGGGAATGGCTCTTTCCATGGTTAATGTAGATGTGATGGATGTAGAAAAGGTCTACATCCTTCACATCTTCTGGTACCTTCTAAATCTGGATATGTGCAGCTGTACATTGCTGTCTGGCTCAGCCTCTTTTGCATTCAAGATGGTTAGTCTGATAGTGTTTGGACTCTTTTTGCACGGTGTACATTGCTTGGCTAGGGGCTTTGTTAAATTCATAACAAACTAGCACATTCAAGTCACTTCCACAAAATTTTTCTGAGTCAGAGAGAGACACTTTCACATCCAACGAACTTAAGAAATTTCCAATCTTGTTCTACAGTTTCTGTCTCTCTGCTGGAGTTTCTTTTGCCAAAGACATCAACATTATATTAAAAGAAGCAGCAAGGAAAATACCTTGTCTCAGAGAAGCATTCTGGGCAAGCTAAATGCATAAAGGCAGGAGGGGGATGTAGAGTTGGTCAAGAAGTTTGTCATAAATAGGCTTCTTCAAAACAAAGCTTTCATAGCCAAGGGACCATATGCCCATGCATATTTTTTTACTGAAAGTATATATACCAGATTTTCCAGTCCTAAGTAAAAACTGATTAAGACAGTAACAATGTAAAAGTGAAAAGGAACTGTAAATTGTGGAAAAAAAACTGAAAGTATTAAAGATTACTGTAATATAACTTTTTGTTGATCCACCCACATCGCTTTCTCTCTTCAGAATACATCATTCACACAGTCTGTTTAGGAATAACATCAAAGATCTGAAGTCTGTCTTTCCCTCTGGTCAAACAGCCACTCTGTGTGTCTATATCCACCTGTTTCTTTAGCAAAGCAGATTAGCCCCAGTTCTGAAGTAAAGCACCATAAGGCTAAAGATCAGTCAGCTTCAGTGATCTACCTGGGGACTTTCCACCTGCCTCAGACACGGGCAAGGGATAACTCCTGGTTTCACATTGACCTGAACTACCCCAGTGGCTACAATCATTACTGATCACTGCAATTGAGACAGTTTAGAACTACAGGGAAGACAGAAAAACTCTTCTCTAAGAGTTTTTTAAGTGCAAGTATATCTCATTGAATCCAATTACACATTTAATAGATGCCTTTTCACAAAAGGAAGCTCTTGAGAGACTTTTATGGCAAACAGGAATCTAAAAAAAGACAAAAACCCTGAAAGAATAACTGAGTAGAAGGTTAAAATAAAAAGTTGAAACAATGTTAGTCAAAAACTGTGAATTTTTACCTTCTTGAAAATTCAGTTTAACATGCTTTTACTCAAATTAAAAATTTCTATGTGCTAGACCAGAAAATATAAGGCATTTAAATAATTTTTCATTTATCTGTCAGATTTTAATAGGACACTGGAGACTTTCATGACAAATTGTGATGCAAACTCAACATTTTTAGACAAATAAGTGTATAAAGGACTCTTCTGTGTAATGCATAAAAATACAAAAAAAAGTCTCTTTTCTCATATCTATCAGTACATATAGTGTTATGTACTGAAAACCCAAGAACAGCCTAAACTAATCCATGCCTAAGCTAATCTGAAGGTGTTCTGGCCTACCCAAAACCAAAAGTTCTGCTTTGCAAGCACCTGTGCTGAGTCCAGTAGCAATTAATAAAGCAGTGTGCAAGTGCATATTTGACGTAGACCTCCTCACGTTAAACAGCCTTTCACATCTGGTTGCTGCACTTACACTGATCTGTTGTCAGTGCAATATTTGGTCATAGAGTTCCTCTGTGGATCCAGGCAAACTGCTGAGGATTTTCTGTATGTTCATTTCCCATTTGTGTAATGGGATCAATAATTTTTTTGCTTAGTGCATGTGTCCTGGGACCATACAAGTCAAAGGATGAAGCATTCACGTAACTCCAGCAGAAAACATTATGCCAGCAAAACAAAGAAAAAACAAATCTGAAATTAATCACAGATCTATAAATTACTAGCTTAATATTCAGGCAAGGTCTGGAAGCCATGAGCCATGCACCACATTTTCTAATTTGTGTTTTTCTGAAACTAGGGAAATGAATTTCATGGTTGACAGGAGTTTACCTAGACAGTGTAGGCTCCTCAGCCATGGCCCCTTGTGATCCTTAGAAAAGTGATAATCATGACACAATCATGAGGGCAGTCAGACACCATCAGGTCACATCAATACTTTGATACAGAAAAGGAATTTTAGGAATATTTTTCAGCAGCAAATACCCTGCTCACATGCAGAGCTTCCCCAGGAACATTTTCTTTATTAATTGTCATGTGACAGTAACAATCACTTTGGAGAATCATAAAAACAGATGACAAATACTGCCCCAGTAGAAATATCTGCAGTGAAGGTATATAAAGGAGATAATTTGGTCCCAACCAGGCTGGCCATTTCCAGTGTGCCAGGTTTTACAGTGCCAGTCTCTTCACCCTGGAGTTCTCTATGATTGATCCTTTTCTCACTTCCATGCACTGTCTCCTGGTTTTCTTCACCTCTGCTGATGGTGCTTAACTTACCTGTCCTGCAGATTTGTGCATTTACCCTTCCTCATGCCTCCCTCCTCAGCTGTCCCTTGCTGCCGTGACTTTTTCTTCATTAATCACCAGAAAATCAGTTCACGAAGGACATCAATCATGTGTGCAGCTATAGGGTTTTTCCATAAAATATAAAGACCAATTTGACAGGCACACATTTTCACCAATTGTCTTAGTAAATCACTGCTATCCCACTTCCCTCCTTTGTCACTTAGCTTTGGCATTTTACTTTGTCAGCTCCACTTGCAGCCATGTCTGTTTAGGCTGTGAGCTCTTCAGAAATAAGAGACTTGTTTTTCTGGGCAGCCAGACACTTACTAAGTGTAAGGTTCTCTAAAATAATGAAGATTTTTCTCAAGTCTCCCTTGATACATTAGTGAATTCAAAGTAGTTCCAAATAGACTGTGGACATTGGTTCTCTCAGCAAGAAGGTCAAGGAGTGAAAAGGCCTTAAATAGGACCTATTTTGATGCATTTGAGAACAGTCAGCATGAAATTGGTTCCATTTTCTTTTAAAGGCTTTAAAAAAAAAGCACCTAACAGCAGCCAAACTCAGCTCCCACAAAAGACAAAAGCTTTACCATTGATATTAAACTGCACAAATGTCAAGTCCTTTCCAAAGTTCTCTCCCACACCTGATTCATACTCAATCCATATATATATGTATCTCAATGACTGTACTTCACCTAGCATTACTAATAAAAACAAAATAAAGCCATAGAAGAAACAAATATTTTTCACCTAATTTTTATCATATTTTTTAGCCATGCAGTCCAGTAAATGTTGCAGTATTTCCCAGTGCAAAATGAAATAAATCAAGAATGTAAACATAATTAAAACATTAAAACATAAAATAAATTTTAAAAGCAAAAATATGTTTTTAACTCCTGAAATCAGAATACCAACTCTACATGTACAGACATTGGCATTGCAGTAGTGATGCATCAGCTAATTAAACTCACCTTGCTTTTTGTTGTGCAGTCCCTCTTTCTGGCATTTCAAGGACCGTGGAGGTTTGTACCAAAAAGTGGTCACGTGTCCAAACCCACTCAGTGCAAGCAAACAAATGGACATGGACTCAGTGCCTGCACATGTTGTGGAGCCAGCAGGAAAACAAGGTCTCAGCCCCAAACATTCTCTGTGTTTAAGGAAATCACAGTTGTATTTGCAGAGCAGGCAGGTATTGCATTAATGATGTGCAGAAAGTACCCCAGGGAAGTGGAGGCCACAGCAGTGTGGACTGCTGACTTTGGGTGCTACCTCCCTGCTCCTTTCTTTCCAATGTTATTTTTGTGCTCAGGTTGGTCTAACTTTTGAAGTGAAGCATCATTTGAGGCGCAGAGTGCTTCAGATTCATTACTCTGTTTTGGGCAAGTAAATAAGTGGGTCCTCCCAAGAGAAGCTGTTATACCTCCCAATACAGGGATGAAATTTTTACCAGGCCAATACACTGCTTACACAGCACTACTGCATATTGAAATATGGAGACTCAAGGGGAAAGGATGAGCAACCTTCGTCTGGCAGCGTTTAAAACAAGGTGGTGGAGGTGGGAGGAGAAAATTAATTCCAGATGGTACTGGCATCCTGTAGTCAAATGCGTCTTGCCAAATTGAAAAGGTCTGCCTTTCCAGGATCATCTTAAATTGCAGGCCACTTTAAAAGATCCGTCAAGCCAGGTACTCAAATGTTTTTGAAAACGTGAAGTCTCAGCAGAAGAAGGCTCAGAAGGCAGGTAGGGGTGCAGGTAGCCTGGCAATTGACAGGTAGGTAGAAAACACAGGGCAGAGGAAGACATTTTTCTTACCGTAAAACCCACTGAAACCAATAACACAACATCCCCCTCAAATGTCAGCTCTGCAGGACAGGGTTGTTTTTGCTTTCCAGCAAGTGTCGATGCAGCATTTAAAAAGGTAGTTGATGATTATTTTCCCTTTCCTGGCATAAGCTTTCAGGCTGCTGTGATCTAACACTGTTTTGTGCCTCCTGTGAAGAGGCAGACATCAGCCTTTGACAGTACCTGCTGGGAGAACATGACATACTCTCCAGTAATCTTTTCTAACAGGGGGAAAATGACCTTTTGTGTAAAAGACTAGATAGACTAGGTAGATTTATGCCTCAGTTTACCCAGTAGGACAAATCTGATATTCAGAAGAAATCTAAAAACAGTTCAAGCTAAGAAAGGACACCAGCTTAGATCCTTACGCACTCGGCAAGAGTCACAGCAGGAAGGCTACAGAAGCTTTTGGTGAAGGCTCAGTGAGATATTTCAACTGTAACCTGTTAAACTCCTTAGTGCAAGTAAGTGTGATAGTGCAAAGCCACAGGGTCTGGCACTCCTGTCAGCTTTCAACATAAACTTAAACTTTCCAACTATTTTTAAGACATGAGTGAAGATATTCTGTCAAGAATTAACTGCAGTTTCAAGGACTGGATTTGATAGGAAAGAGTTCACTATAAAACACCTGCCCCAGCCTCACCCAGAAACAAATGAAGATTAGACTGACCTTTCTGCTGCTTCACCAGCTCATTTTTATTGCATTGAGGCATCAATCAAGAACTGGGATTTTATGAAAAGCAGAACTACTCAAGCAAGGCATATGACCAAGTTGAAATACATAATCTTCAAAATTTTCGAAGACTTTTGTTTTTCTGGTGAAGCAAGTGCTGAGGCAGGACGAGGTTGCCCATCTACTCCCCCAGTGACTGAATGGCACAGTAATGCTCTGCTCTCTGACAGAGCTGGCAGGATTTGCTAAGCAGCAGGAAGTGCTAATGCAGGTCCAGGTGTTACTAGCCCTGCAGGTAAGCTGCTCCCTGCCCCTTCCACTCACTCCCTATGCCTTGTTTCCACTCTCTCCCACTTGCCTCCACTCTCTCCCTGCTGGCTGCCCTTCATGCTCTGCTCCTCCTTCCTCTGCTAGCCAATATGGCCAGTTATTTCTCTCATCTGTCCATCCCCTTACTTTTTTCTTTCAGAAATATCTATTAAAACTAACTATTGTATTTCAGGTCTGCTCAATGCTTAATTTAAAATATCTCTCTCTTCCTCTCAATGAGATATCCAAAATTCTTCTTCTCAGTCTCTGGACTCCCTTGTCCTCAGCATAGCCCACAGTCTCCAGGCTTACGGAGGGCGTTGCTTTTAAATAAGTTTTTTTACATTATTACTAACTAGCCAAAAGTGAGCCATCCTGCCTTGACCCACAACTCCAGTGAGTCAGTAGCCCCCAGGGCACAGTAATAGGTTAAATGAGATCTTTAGAGCTCATCTTTTCACTCCTTTCATCCTGGCCTTCCTAATATTTAGTTTCAACTCAGAGAGGTCAGACTTCCTCTTTTAGAATATCATTATTTTTCACTGCAACAGAGTATTTTTCACTTTCAAAAGCATCTCTGGGCAGTCAGAAGAACCACAGACCATAACAGTGTGTGAAAATGATACTGGCTGTGGAGTACAGCACTTCGCAGCCTACAGCCACACATGCCTGTGCACGGGACGAAAAATGGGTACAAGGGGACAATGGCCTTGAACATGCAATTGCCAGAAGTTTAATGGGGCATAGAGTTAAAAGACAGTTCAGTTTTTGCTTTGCTTTTTCTCTTTATTACAATGCGCCTTAATTGTTTCGCTTCCTTAAAGTCTTGAGACAGACTGGTGTCTCAGGGAAACATGTCAGTGAAGGGAGACAAAGGCTTTCCTAGCCAAAACCAGAATACTTTCCTTCAGATCCCCAAAAGCAGTTCCTGCTTTGCTGGGGAAGAAGTATCCAAGGAAGGTTTCATAGATGTCCTTACTAGTGAAGTATAAATCAAAAGCAAATTAAAAAATAAAAAGAGACTTAATTTTAGGAATTGTTAACTTCTAATTTATGTAGAGGTGATAAGGCATTTTCTGGGAGGCTGAGAATTATTAAGCTGTATATGTAGTCACTATTTATAAAAACTACCAACCTCTTCTCTTTTTTCCTGTTTCTCCCAAATTAGGAACCTACAAACACTTCAGCTTCCTTTGAATCTTTGGGATCATTCTTGTGTGGCATTCAAAACTCCTCACACTAGGCTTTGATGGAGCGGTATCACACACACTGTCCATACAGGCTTCCAGACTTGGGCAGTATCAGAACTGAGTACAGATTAATTTTACCCATTGATAACCCTTTCTATTATTGCAGGCTCTAATCCTCCCAAATGCTAAGGGAATGTAAATCTGGCATCTTAAATTATTGCCTTATAGGTAGACACTGAGCTTTGCAGTCTGGTTCTGGGGTATAAGTTCATTGTCAGTAAGGGACTTTGACTTCAGAATTAGAAAATGGAAGTTTAAGTACCTGCTAGCCCAAAATAGAAAATAGTTTAAGCATTAACAATGTATTAAAAAAACCCCCAAAACCTAACCCTTCCATTTTTTCCACATTTATACATTGTTAGTCACAAAAGGCTTGGGCCAAAGCCTTTGTCCTGTACTCTTCCTTCTTTTTGCTCTCTTGATGCTGATGGGCCAAACCATGAGATCTTCACTGGCTCCTATCCACAAGAGCTCTGCTATTTTAAGGTGTTACT
Source organism: Urocynchramus pylzowi (assembly GCA_013397555.1). Classification (NCBI taxonomy): domain Eukaryota; kingdom Metazoa; phylum Chordata; class Aves; order Passeriformes; family Fringillidae; genus Urocynchramus; species Urocynchramus pylzowi. Next base: position 225,528 of record VZRH01007018.1, on the reverse strand, counting down.
GTTCCTACCTCATGCTACTTTTTACCATTCCATCACCAAAACTGAATTGAGAAAACCCCAGAGCATTCCTCAGCCACCCAGGTGCCAAGTCCATCTCCTCCTCTGCCACCAGGCCTTTGACACTGAGCTCTGTTCACAGACCCTGATGGTGGTACCTCAGCCTGTGGTGCAGGCTGGTGCCACACACCTGCAGAGACCCATCTTTCCCACTACTGCAGATGCTTTGGCTGTACACAGCTTCCCTTGGCTTTAGGTGAAGATCCAAACACTCCCCTGTTTTGCCAGCTGGCTGTCAGAGATCCCTGCACATTATCTTCAGGGTTTTAATTAGTTGTTAGCTCTAAGTGTGCAATCCATTCCCAGTGTAATCACCCAGTGGCAAATATCCTACCTAGGGAGTTCCTTTCCTACTGAACTCACGCTAAAGATGCCAGTAAACACAAGGTGTTGTCTTAAATTTGGAGAGTCATGTTCCTGACCTAAGAAGAACTGAATTTCACTCAGACTATATCAAAGGGAAGTGAAGCAACCTGAGACTACGAGTAAAAATTTTAAAAAAAGAGAGAAATACATGCCTTTTTCACATTTCCCTAATCCAGTTGCAACCCTTAACTTATTTACTTTTAAAATGCTTACTGTGTAGTTGAAGTATAAAGGATACAGTTCCTTTTGATGCTTTTATTCATATGCCATTTGTGCTAAAACACTGGACAGTTGGGGGTTTATTTTTTCTCACAGAGATCAGTTTTTCAATTCTTTTTAGTGGCAAAATTTCCATTTGTTTGATCATTTGTATTTTAATACAAAAGAACTGTGTTAATTCCACATGAATTTACTTGTTTCACACCTTTCAGTTCTAAACTCAATGGATTTGTCTTCTTGTTTCAGCCACACTCAGACTTTCTATTTCACTGTGAGATCATATATTACAGCTGAAGGAGTAATTTTAAACTGACATTTGCCTTTTGTAATCCTGTATGGAATTGCCTAGATAGCTAAACTTTGTTCAGCCTGTAACTGAAACAGGAAGATGCAGATGTCAACAAATGGGTGACTCAGTCTCAGATGGTTCCATACAGCATTACATCAGAAGCAGAAGTTTTCCCTGAATGACATGTTGGCTTGGGTGCACTCCAAAGCAACAGAAGGACCAACATCGTGGCTTACCCTGTCATATTGCAATACCCTGGCTCTGCTAACATGATTTTAATAATGACACAGTATTTGCCTAAAGCACAGCTTTTCATTGACACTTACTAAATTTCAAATAATCCCTTGTCTGCTTACCTTAGGTTTGATATTTAAAACTGATGAGAACTTCAAAGACCAGCTGACAAGGTCATGCTGACATGAATTGTCTCTGAGCCTTACCAACAGTAAGAGACAACTCTGAGAACTCACTTTCTAAGTGTCTCACATTTGGTATCTGGAAAAAGTGGAATCTGGTGCCTCTATCACAGAGTGCCTTAGTTACACGTGTCTGAAAGAGAAGTGGCTGCATGCATGGCATCGGACTACTGCTTCAGGAAAAGGCACGAAGGGACCACTCAGGCATTTGCATGGAAAGCCATAACTGCAGAGAGAGTACCTGTTTTCTTAATCTTAATAAAAGTCAACCAAATTGTGCCAAGAGCAGAGAAATTATTTGCACTCTGGGTCTCTACACTAGGTCTGCAGAAAGAAAGGACTTTGAGGTATGATCTATTAAAGCACTGACAGATTTTAAGGTGAGGTGGAAAGTTCAGCCTCCATAGGTGACAATTGTCCTTTGTCACCAGAGAGCTCAGAAGGAAAATTTATTAGTCTCAGCCAAAAATTTAAGCTGAACTGGAATCATGCCACCAGTTTGCACAGTTCTGCTTTAATAGTTACTGTCTTGATATTTGGGTGAGAGACTAATAATATGACATGGTGTACAGGAGCCCTCTCCAATTTATCCACTTGACTTCTCACATCTTTTCTTTCCATCTGAAATCTTGTAACATTCTTAATCAAAGGTCACAGGAGACACTGATACACAGGCAAACTTTATATATGGCAAGGCAAGGTTATCACATCTGATAAATCCAGTAACATTTCAGAATCTCTCAGAAGAGAGAAGGTGATCTTGGGGTAATTCCAATTTTCAAGGAAATTCTTATAGCTACATGCATTCATACACATATGTTTTTATATATGTATATTTACATACACTGTACATATTTGTACAAATTTATGCATATATATTTACACACACCATATATACATATATGCACATTTTAATTCAGTAGGTTCTAGGAAGACTACAGCTACTCCTCAGTTAATTTTTTTGAATAACTCAAAAACCAGTCTTGGGAAGCAAAAGAATAAAATTAATGCTTCCCATTTTCAATCCAAATGAATAAAATACTTCCATCTTACATTACAAATCTGAATAATTCATTTTCAAAACAAAAACCTCTTCAAGTGTGTTTTAAAACATTCGGGGGAAAGACATCATATTTCATTCTGCCCTAGCTTTTGCTGTCTTGCTCAATATGACAAAAGTCACCAGCAAAAGAACAGGAATAAACTGTTGTCTCCTGGAGGATAAATCCTCTCACATCATTGCTGTGAGCCATCTGCCATGCATTTTTAAGCATCTTGCCCCTAACATCAGCATTAAGTGGCTGCAGGGAGCACTCAGCATCCCAGGCAGTTACCAACCAATTGGAGAGATTGCTGGAAAACACCACTCTAAGAGCACCTTGCTGGGGTGAATCCAGTAGGAATGGCTATGCATTTGGGAAAAAAGGTTCATCAAGTGGTGTGGCTTTTACAATGGTACCAACTATGGCCTTCAATTATGTTTAGCATGTGAATATGTTACATTTACTACCTGAGGAGTTTAAAATAATTTTAGCTTTAAGGGAAGTATTTAGCTGATGGATAAAATAAGGCATACAAAAGATGAAAAAATCCCTCCAGCTGGCCTGCCTGGCTCTGGTAGATCTGCAGAAAGGGAAAGACACATGGGACTATTTCCTCCACGGCCATGTATTGCATGATTCAATATATAACCTCCTTCAGTCTCCACCACTCTGTTCCTTGGAAAGAGCCACATGATGTCCCCAAAAGCTGGGGATGCTTTTAATGGCATTACCACTGTAACAAAATTGGGCTGGTACTAAAAGATTACCATTACTAACACCTCTTAAAATTGGTGAAACAAAACTCTCTCAAGCTGAAAAAGAGGAAAAAATAAGCCTTTTCAGATCAAAATTCTGACAATCCCACATCAACAAGAAAAATACTAGAAAGTTTAAGAATATGTAGTAATCTTTTTGAATCCTTGTATCTTCTCTGCTTGTGCCATCACACTTTATCATAGACAGTCACTGTACTGCAGCCATGCTCATTTAAACTTTTTTTTTTTTCTTTTTTTTTTTTTTTTTTTTTTTTTTTTTTGTTAGGCTTCCTGCTGTATTTGTTGCAGAGAAGCCAATTTGTTTTTTTCTGTGCAACACTATTTCAGCTTGTGTCCTCTGTAGCTTTCCTGCTGTCTCTTTTCCTCTCACATTTATTACGCTACCTTCCCTTCCACCCCTTACTTTTGAGCTTGTTCTGGTTTGAATTACAAAGAAATGATAAATTCTATTGTGTGTTGTTATAAAAATGTCTCTTCTTGTATTCTGAGGTGTTGACCCCATTGTAGCTGAAGGCTCTTTTCAGATCTAAATGGTGCATTTCTTCCATTTTGACCTTCTGTCTCACATGTGTCCTTTAGTAACATGATTTTAGAGCAGAAAAGACATCAAGATCCACTGTGGGATGTAGAAAAGACCATAACCTTATAAAGTGAGTTTCTTTCCATTGCCTTTGACTATATGTGATTTTGGAGATGCTTCTTCTTTCACAGGAACACTGAGTGATGCACAGGGTCTCACATTATGTGAAGAAGCATTTCTCAGTAACAAATATGAATTTGACCTCTCTTCCTCAAAGTAAATGACAAAATTCCAGCTGATATTGGCCACAATAGCAGCAGAATAACGTTTTGACGCTTACACATGGAGAGGTATGTATAGAGACAGGAAATACACAATCATATTGAGAAGTACATAAAGCCTGTTATAAAGCTCTGGCATAGTAATAACTGAGCTGCTGAGTTCATTTGTGCCCTGTCAAAGAAAAATACCATTTCATAAATACATGGAAAGGTTCATGCAGGGGGCCATTTGATCTTGGGAAGCTATCTCAGACACAATGTGTTCATTTCCTTAATTTCCACATTTGCCCCCATTTCCTGGAAAAAAAACAAAGAGGCTTTTACTTAGAAGGATAGCCTGCCCATGCTATAATCTATGTCACTGGTAAATCATTTGCCTTGTGAGTATAAGGGAGTTTTCACTCTCCTCTGGCTCTAGAACCTGTTTTCTAGGGGAGCTGCCACTGCTTCAGGAGGCAGTTAATGCAACTTTTTCTGTTTCAAATTTACTTTTTACTCTTTAAAAATCTCATGCTTAAAAAAACCCAGTTGAATAATGTAGTTTCAGTTTAGCTCCAGTTCAATTTTCTTGAAATCAAAATCTGTATCCTCCATACAATATCAAAAAACCCCACAATTTAAATAATGAATAAGCATAATTCTTAAAATTGTCTTAAAGCCCAGCAGAGTTAAGAGTTATTAGAGTTATTAGTTGTTAATAATCAGTTATTAAACTGACCACATAGCAGCTGAATTCTGGATGGCCTGGGGAAATAATGCTTTTTCAGCACCACAGCAATCAAATTATCCAAACTTTCTGCAAATATTAGCTTTGCCCCAAGATGAAAATGTTCTGGTTGAATCTTCTCTGTTCCATCCTAAAGCACTGGTATAGACATGCTGAGAAACCTACCTTCTTGGGCTAGAAATAAGAGAAGTGGTCAATGCATAACAAGCTTAGCAGTTCTCTCCCCTTTGACAATGAAGAAGGCTTATTAATTGGCGGCTGAAAGACTAAAAACCATGAAAAAATGATTGAAAGTTTGAACTTTCAGTCAAGTTCACAATACCTGACTACCTGGAAATGGGAATCTGCGGGTGAAAAAGCACTCTGAAGTTTCTTTTTTGCTGCCATTTGTTGTTGCTGCTAGGAGATGACAGAACTAATATGGTTAGGGGAAAGCTGGTTTCAGCTAGCAGAACTTTGACTCAAGCAAGGTACAAATCGTGACACCAATATTGGCCTATATTCAATAACTGGTGTGAAATTTGCAGCTTAGATTACTGTTTCTTGCCATGAACAAATTCACTGGGGTGGGGGGTGAGGGAAAGAAGCAAAAAAAAGGGAGAGAAGATGAAGAAACAGGCTTAATTTTATCACAGGCTTACTTTTGCTGTAGCAAACAGCAAAATCTCCATATTTCCATTACCTGTGGATACCTTTCAAAGCAAAATTCACTATAACATTTCCTGTGTTCAAAGGTCACCACTGGCTGAGTTACACAGTCAAGTTACAGCAAGCCAGACTCTATTACCTCTTCTTAAGATGGGTAAAATAAATGCATTGAAGTGAAAATCATGAAGATTTAAGCATAAATGTATTTCTAGGTCCCGGACAAGATGAGATTAACTGTGTATGTGTGTGAGAGAGAGAACACCTTTCTCCACCCTTAGTTACTTCCTGATCTGTTGAATATTTATTCAAATACTGTAAATACTTACCCCCTTTGTTTAGGGTGCAGAGACTGTAATTCAAAACCTCTTTAAGCAGCCAGTAGACATCTCCATTGCAAGGAACAAGTAATGACATCAAGAAAATCTGATTACTTGTCAAAGAAAAAGTGCACAGTGCAACTTCTTTGCTTCTCCATGACAGAGCAGGAGTCATTATGTGCTCCCTCTTCTTTGACACACACGCCTCTGTAGTCCTGAAGGGAAAGAGCAACCTGGGGCAGAAGGCAACACCTGGAGAAACAAACCAGATAAGAGAGACAAGACATGGTAGTGTGAGCTCATAGGTGTGAATGTACATGCATTATAAACAGCCAGAAGTGAGCCCTGAATTTGAAGGCAGAGCTGGCAGTGATTATGAACACACACTTAATACTTGCTGTCAAACAGAGTGGCACTGCAGAAAGATGGTGGCAATCGGTGTCTCTTGGAACAGATGATGTGAGAGGTGGAAATGCAATATAAAAAGGAAAATAATGTGGGGCAACCCTAAACTCAGGTGCTCTGGCAATGCACACTACTGTGATATGATTTCCAACATAAATAACTGTTTATATTGGAAAGGAAAAGAAAGAAACAAGAAAAAAAAAAGGACTTTAAACTTTTATACATGCTAGCAACTTTTGCATGTGTCTTCTGTTTACATGCGTCTATAGATTTAAATATGAGCGTAAGCATTAAACACATGCATTAACATGTGGATACCCCAAATAACATAAAATTGATGTAGACAAAAGCTCTCTTCCAAAAGCAAAAGCACAAGCTTCTTACAGCCTGCAGACTGAAATCCAGAGGGGATGAAAGGAGATAGAGATGAGGAAACCAGTATGCTGGGCATACCATGTGTGTGATACCAGGCCTATGTGTTTGAGACTTATATTAGTGTTTCAAAATGCACATGCAAAACAGCTCGGACAAAAATCTCTGTACATGGTGGTTGGGGCAGACAGTGGAGCTGAGCCAGCAATAGCCTCATTGTGTTGTAGGCTGAGCCAGTCCAACAGTATTCCCAGAGTGGCAAAGGCCCTCAAATCTTTGTAACTCTTTGATAATTGTTTCAATGAATTCATTGTGGTAGGCATACAACAGAGTTTCTTGCACTGTTTTTGTTCCTGGTGTTCTCCAATAAATTTATTGAACTTATTCTGAGTGAGATAGAAACTCCTTTTGAAGTGCATTTCAAAAATATCTGATTAACCTCTCTTCTTTTTCAGGGTCATAAATAACTCTGATGCTCAGAGAAGGCTGCAACCTTCAAGACAGTTCACTCAGCAAGGAGATGGCTCCCACCTTCTGGATATGCAAAGGTGGATGCCTAAGCATGAAAGATCCTCTCCTTCTTCCATTTAATTTAATGCCTGTGATAATATTTTTACAGAATAGGCTAAACTGGTTACAGTGAAATGAGACGCTGACTTTTTTATTTATAATAAGGTTTGTCTTGATTTGAAACATGAAGATAAAATAATTTCCTTGAAGCAGAAATGTTTTCTAAATCTGTTAATCAGTAAATTTGCCTGATTCACCATAACCAAGGCCTCTGTTTCTTAGTTCATCAGGTAGGTCATGAAGCCACTGTTTTCAAAACCTGTGAGGAGTTCCATTGGCAAAGTAAAATCCTATTAATACAACTGATGCAGCTGGGGAAAACCAGACAGACTTGGAGCCTTATATTCTTCTATAATAATGCTTTCATGCATCAGAGACTAATTAGGAGTGTAAAAGACATTCTCTCTCTCACATTCCTCCAGAACTTGCATCTGGCTTATTACAGCTTCACCATAAACCCTGTCTAAGCCATAATAGAAGTACAAAGGTGACAAGATGTGGTGATCTTGCTCAGAAGTGTCAGAGAGTTTTCAGAGCTGTTCTAACCAAAACTTATTACTGAAAAGATGCTATAGAAGTCTTAATTCAAGTGTGCCTCCCTGACAGGGGAGCAAAGGTTAAGATAAATAATTGGAGAAATTAAATATCCTCAGAAAGCAGAGGAAAGACACAGAAGAATGACAACTAGTTAAAGCATAAAAGATAAACAAATTCTGTCTTGTTCACCTCACCCAGACTCAAAACCTCAGATGAGATACTAGAAGCCAAAGCAGGGCCCGTTGTGTGTTTCTTAGTTTTCTTTATGATGATTATAGACTTGGAACCTAGTAAAATTTAAACCTACCAAGCACAACTCCCATAATTTCATCACAAATTAATTAACAATACTTTTTTGAGGAGACTTCACTGCAAGCTGTCCTTGAGATGTGACAACATTCTTCTTTGCAGATTCAAACACTTATTAAACAGAAGACTACTCCATTTCTTTTTGGTAGGGTTAATTTTGTGCTGGTTTAGCTCCTTGAACTAACTTTCCAAGGGCCAGCTCACCATTGGTGCCAGCCCAAGGGAAGGAATGTGAGTGTCTGGTGGAGCTGGGAATGTTTGTTCCTTCAGAACTCAGTGGCCCTCAGTGCAAGGGCACCATCACACCCCTCTTGAGCTTACCAGACCCAATACAGGTGACACCCACCCTCACACAATAGCTTTGGATCCAGGGAAACTGATGCCATCTTTAAGGTGGCAATGCTGTTTTGTGGAGCCAAACCTCTGCTGCCTCTCTGTAGTCAGGGAAGTGAATATATTTGGAATGCAAAACAAGACTCAAAATTTAAAAAAAAAAAATTGCTAATGGGAATTACTTGTGACTTGAAGGTTAGTGCATTGCTGGCATGGTTTTGCAGCTAGGCACCTAAATACAAAGGGAACTTAGAAATACAGCTTTGGCAAGGATGAGCTCATTGTTTCAGATTGCTCCTTGCTGCCAAAACATATACTTGCCTCACATTTGCAATGAAAGAGTTAATATAATTGTTGTCCTTATCTAGTCTAATATGTCTAATATGTCCTTATCTAGTCTAAAATGTTAATTTTTTTGAAGGGCTTAACCAAGCTGCATCACTTTCTCATTTATGTGACACCCCCAAAAGTGTCTCCTGGACAGACACTGGAAAGTTATTAATTAAAGTGTTTATTGTTTTAACCCTGAGTGACCAAACCCAACTTTATGCCCTGTACTGAGTGTTCCTCTGAACGATTCAAGGGAAATTAATGTTATTTATCCTGAGGCTGAGAAGCAACAGGAGAATTAGCATGCATGTCACTGTGTTCAAATCCCTGCAAAAGTTGACAATTATATTTGCAAGTATAATTCCAGACTGTCCAGGGAGATGACAGACAAGCAGGTGCAGACTTGCTTGAAAAGGAAGCTGCTTTAAGGCTGCACATGTAACACAAACAGAAGGAATCTCCCCACTTCCTTGGAAAGATTTTAAGGACACGATTTAATGAATTGTTTGACACAAACCTGAGTAAATTAAAGAAGAGAGGTAACAGAAGGCAAGCAAAGTATTAGCCTGTACATTCTTTCCAAGCCTTCTGTTAGCCAAGGCAGGAATCGCCTTGTTGTCTCCTCTGGAAAACTGGGGATTTGAACATTCACATTATAAAGCAATGAAAGAAGGGCACTTACTATAATTATTCAGGGAAAACACTTATGGTACTGGAATTCACTAGCAAGGAACAGCTTTTGTAGCTGGCTAAAGGCAGGAGGGAAGCTTGACAGAGGCCGTTTTGGCAGAAAAACTAGATGTTATGTTCAGTGTATTCTGAACAAGTACTTGGCACACAAAGTGAACTCAGTTGAATGTATTCAAGAAGCAACAAGCTGTGAAATGTGTGTTTAGCTTAGTAGATTGGCAACAGTGGCTTCAGTCAAAGAAAGGACCACCTAGTTTCTCCTGTTTGGAGGTCTTACCTACTACAGTTCGTCACAGACAGATTATGTACTGTTCACAGAGTTCATTTTTTCTACCTGTAATTTGTCCATTAATATTGGCAGGGTTGATTTTCCAGTGGAACATTTATATTTGTCAGAAATTAAATAAATTGGGAAACCTCATTACAAATTGTCACTTCAGAACATGCTGCATTTCTGCTTAATCTGTCTAGGATTGGTTTTTACCCCTGACAGAGTCAAGGCCATGGCCATGGAGCTTAAAAGGCATCCCTGCTACTCCTAGCACTGCTGAGGATCTGGGAGCCAAGTGCAAAGAAGGCTTTGCATCCCAAGTGCTTGCAGTGAACCTTGCCTCTGAGGAAGAGACAGTCAGAGCCCCTGTTCACTTTCTTCCCACAGTCTGCTCTGTTTGGCTAACAGCAGCCGATGGAACAAAGCGTAGGTGAGAGCAAACAGTAGTTCCAGGCTATGGCTGACAGGAAAGCTGAATGAAGCCAGATGTGCCTGTGAGAGCCTCGGAGCCTGCACGACGCCCAGCCTGTATGGCTGAACAGCCCTGGGGCTGCTGCCTGAGCCGTCCCTTAGCATGGAAGTACACAGAGGGAAGGCAATTCAAGTCAGGGGCATGAACAGGTGTGGGGGTGTGTTTTCCCCAGGACTAATCCTTAATTTTTTTTTATCCATTAAGAATATCAGAATAACACATTGATTTAATAACGTTTTTACTCCTCCTTACATTAAAGGAGATGCTGTTTTGTGTTTTGCTGTTGGTTCCTCCCCCCACAAAAATCTCTATTTAGAATATTCGTAGCAAAAGTTTGAAAAAATTAGACTAATAATGAATAAAACAAGTCTTTCTTATTTAACTGCATGCTTTTAAAAAAGCATAGTTCTGGTGTATTTTTTTGTTTCTGTAAAAGAGGTAAATATTTTTCTACAAAATTTTACTTCACTTTCTCAATGTTATGATGAGATGCATTTCTAGAGTTATCTATTGATTCCAAATCATTAGCTAGGCGACAAGAACTAGTTTCATCTTCACTTTAGAGGTAGATATTCTTCTTCAGGATAATATATAACATTTGTCTACTGACAAGCAAGAATGTTATATTTAAAATTTAAAATAATTGAAATACAAAATTTGGGTGTACTGCAATAAACTTGTAAACAGATTTATTATTTTAAATGGCATTTTATTTACAAAGGGGTTGGTTTTTTTTTCCCACCTGTTGAGGAGAAAAAATTATTTTATGAAATGTAAAATATGACACAAAGTGGCACAAGCTTGAACTGTTCATTTGATTGCATTTTAAATTCCTCTTCATGCAATGTTTTCTACAATTTGTTTTTACTATCATGATCTTAGTTTTGTCTTCTCTACTCCCCCACAAAGTTTGAAAATATTGGCATAAAATCTGATATTTTAAACCAAAAACCCCTGAAATGTCCTTGACATTTTTCACATTTGCTCACTACCTTCTTTTTGTGGGCACTTAACTTCTTCAAGTCCAAAGACATATCTCTGGGGCCACTTGATTTAAACATATGCCACAATTTCTCACTTCACTACATGACCCTGACATCTGACTCTAAGAAAAACACCTACGATTAAAAAGGATGTGATGCTATCATGATCTAACAATGATCGATTAAACCCAGGCCTGAATTCTAATGAATTTTAAGTGACAGGCAGCTCTGTTTAATGCTGAGATACTGACTCACCAGTGCTTAGCAGAATGAATCTGACATCTGGATCAGTTTGCCATTCTTTCATACATCCCAAAATTTAACATCCAAATCTGTTTTGGCTTCCTCTGGTAAGTCTGTGGCCTTTTAGTGTGTTTATAATACTGTTACAAACTTATTGACCTGCCCTGCTACTTCATGCTTAGCACAGTTTATTCCATCCTTGCACACTAGAAGTTATTTGTTAATTCATTCCTTATTTGTGAAGCTGATTACTACAAGTATATGTATACAGCAGCCAACAGGAAAAACCAAACCAGGCACCAGTAAAAATCAGTGCTGTTTGCAGGTTTCTAACCAGTGTAAAAGACAGATGACATTCATGCAACAGGCAGCATCTTGTCACTTAATATACAATATATTAAGCACAAGATTAGAGCAAACCCCCAAAATATTCAGCACAGAGCATCTTCCCAGGAATTCGCTAGACCCCAGTACTATTGTCATGACATCTTATGAAATTGAGTTATTTAGCACTCACAGCAGATTAAGTGAGGACAGAAACTGCAGAAGTAGTCCACTTACAAAAGCCCCATTCACCACATTGAGCAGAAGTTCAGCTCCTTTATTTGAAACAAAATACAGTACTCAACCAAAAAGCAAACCCAGACTCAACTACCTCAAACAGCTGAAGCATTACTGAAAATTGTCATGTTGAAGTCCTCCATGACCTGAGCCAAGGGCCAAATTCACCCGTGGTGCAATTCCTTTGACTTCAATGGAGTTGTGCTGGCAACCACCTCAGCTGTACTTGGCCCAATGCCATTATTTATGCAAGGCTGTGCTGTGTGTCTTCTCTTGATAAATGCCAGCACAGTAGAGCTCTGAAAAATAAAGAAAAAACTTTCTTCAATAATCACAACAAGACAAGAAATGCAGACACACATACTGCAGCAAGACAGATAAACAAGAATTTACAGATGTGCTATGTGCAAGCACTTAGCAGAACTTTTTTCTTGTATTTTAAATAAAAATTTATTGTCATAACTAGCATGAGCTTCTTTCTAGTAAATGGACTACAATTTGACTCTTTCATTTCTGCTTTGAGCCACAATTTTTCAATTAGAAATAGAAATGGGATGAGACAAATTCTGACTGACTTTAATGGAGAGACCCTGGCCTGCAGTTTAACAGACTTGAGGGAGTATAGGACTTGCAAATACGCTTTCAACATCTTTAAATTTGAAAATATTTAGCACTGCTACATGAAGCAAAGCAAAATCTTCAAGACTCACAGGAACATGATCATTAGTTTATATTTAGGTAACATGCCTGTCATGTTACTAGAAGCTGTTACTTTACTAGGAGCTTTATAAAGCCTTTCAATATAAACATGAAGGCTCTGACCAACCATTTTGCTGAATTTGCATAGGTGGTCTTAACATGCTTGTAAGGCAGTAGAAGGCACTAAACAGCACCTACAAAGCAGGCTGTGTGTGGCACCTGTTTCTCAGGAGCTGACTGATATGTCAAGAAGTCAGTGTCAGCACGCAGCCTGGCTGAGGAGAATGAATGAAAATTCCCTCAGGAGCTCCCTAAAGCCAACATTTTTCATTTCCTATATGCTGGTGGTTTTTTTACAAATCAACCTGGTATGTGTATCTATATATACATATATTTGTGTGTGTGTAAGATCAGCTTACTTTTCTCTTCACATTTATTTGAACAATAATAATTTTTAAAAATTAGATGTCATCTGGAATCAATGAATGCATACTCACATGGCTTTCTTTTGTCTGCTTAAACGCTTAGGTTAACCTTTGTATATTCATTCACACATACAATGAAACTGTTATGCCCTCCTGACATTGCAACAAAAGAAAATGTGCAAGGGTAAATTAAAAAAACAACCTGGAAGAGAACATAAGCATTTGTATATTCAGTGCTGCTGATACTGCATGGATCAGTGGTCTGTGAAAAAGAGAGTTGGCCCACTAAGTTGGCATAAACACAGATCTAAGAAAATATATGAAGGCATATTTCAAATGAGAAATAAGAAAGGTTTAAAGCAAACATTTACTGAAATCTGATGCCACTAAATAGCTTTGTTACCTTAGGCAGCCTTTTTAACTTCTGCCTCAGTTTACCCATTTGAAGTATGTGAAAATATCTCCTTATCTGAATGATAACTGAATTTTCCTGGGAAGGTAAAACAGCTTATGACAGAAGGGACTTTTGGAGTTTATTGAGTTTGCTCTCTCTGCTCAGAGCAGCTCTTACTTTGAAGATCTTAGATCCAACTACAGAATTAAATCAGTTTGCTCTGGACTTTACCCAGTCATGCTTCAAGTATCTCCAGTGGTGATACTTGAACCTGCCCTAATTCTTTATGAACATTTATTTTCTTCAATTACAAATGTGAATTTCTTGCATTGCAGCTTGCATCCATTCTCTTCTCCTGACACTGTGAAAAACCACCTGTCTCTGTCTCCCCTACACACTCCCATCAGGCAGTAGTCAGGGTTCCTTCCCATCAGCCTCCCCTTCTCCAGGCTGAACAATCCCAGCTCTCACAGCCTTTCCTTGTCCATGCTGTGCTCCTGCCCTGACCAGCCTGTGTCCCACTGCTGGGCTCCATCCAGTACCTCAGCCTCTCTCTTTTCTTCTGAGGAGCCCCAAACTGGGCACAGTGCTCCAGGTGCAGCCTCTCCAGTGCCAAAAATGGGGAAGGATTGCTACCCTCAGCAGTACTCCAGCAGAGAGCAGTCTTCAGCTGGGCTTTGTGGTCCTGGTTACAACTTGTGGTCCTGCCAAGACATATTTTGAATTATTCAAAGTCTAAAAATAACTGCAGAAATTGTTAGGTAGCATTTATGCAAGAAAGAATGACAACTTGTGCTTTTTAGTCCTACCCAAAAGATTTACTTAGCTAAATTATCAAAATTTGAACTTTATCTGACAGAGAGTTCCTGTAGAGAGATGTCAGAGACCTTTTAGAAAGAATATATTTATTATCATGATGTACTTACATTGATGCCAGATGGAAGATTTAGTCAGGGAATAAAAAACTTAATTTCATCATCTGATGTGGCAACTGAGTTGCTTCTTCCTATTTAAAAAGAATAAATGAGAAGGTGGTATATTTAATTAAAGAGAAAATCAGCATTTGTGATTGCCTTCAGTTAAAACATAAGTCCTTCTCTCCCTTTCTTAGTTTCTGTATCACTATCCTTCACTGGATCATCCACTTTAAACATGGTTATTTATCATTCCCTTAACACCATCATGCTATCAGCACAACACAATTACCTCACTTTTTTATGCTTTATCATTTTTTCCCACTAGTTTTCTTCCAACAACTCTAGCTCCATCAATGTGCAGCTACTGTAAAAACAGATTTGCGTATTTTACCTCATTTTTTAATAAGCTCCTGGAGTGCAGCCTTGCTGAGAATATTTTAGACAGTTTTTTGCTGTTCCCATTATATCAAACACACGTATGTTATTCTTCTTTATCTTCTGCAGGCAAGAACACAAATCTGCATTCCTGCAAGCTTTATTTCCAGTGGTTAATCAAGGCATTCATACCTGGACTGTGTCAGACACAGCACTCTTAACAAGTGAGCTGCTCAGTGCTATCCAATCTACAGTGGTGTAATACTCTATAATCCAACACACTTTTCTACTATACCAATTTCTGGGCAGATAAGCAAACTAGCTTTTTACATTCACAGCGATTTCAACAGTAGTAGTTATATACACTTTTGAGGATTTGTCCAAATATAATTTTTACTTTTGATGGCTATATTAATGGTAGCTTAAAAGCATAGGATTAATGTGAGATTTTCAGGTATACTAAATTTAGTGTCCTGCTATTATAAACAAGATTGACATACAATCTTGCTCATAAATATATGCTATTTCATTTTACGTAGATTTTCTTTTTGTTTTTTAAATCCCGCATTATCATGGATAGGTATGCATGGAAGCTTACATCATGTTCTTCTTTCCAGCCCAACTGGACACTGAAAAATCTACTGTTTCTTGAACATAATCCTTTCACTTGGGCCTTTAGTTTTGTTCTTCTCATTCCTTTCATTCCCTTTCCTCAAGTGATATAAATAGAGGACTTTCAACATCATTTTAAAGAGATACACTCCTCCCAAATCACCTCTGCACCTCTTTTGTTTTACAGTTCACCTCCCATGATTGCAGAGGATCAGGACTTCCGACTGTGTCCCAAATATAGTGTTCTCCGTGGCCAAGTAGAAAGTTATTTGAAGCAATTTGAAGTAAAGGTAATTTTTGAAGTAATTAAGGAGTCCCTCAGTCTTTTGGAAGTGTTTTGCCTGAAATGTGAGGCCTTTCTGTGGGCACAACTTGATAGTAACTGTCTCCTTTGTGTGTTGTAACTGCAGACAGAATATAAAGTCCAGCTCTGGTGAGAGAAAGAGGTCTGTGCTCAAAAGTACCCAAAGCTGAGGAACTGCTGCAGCTACAGGGGGCTAAGGAGATTTTTCTTAGCACCTAGGTTAATGCTGGTTGAGAAAAACACACTGATGAAGCAAGAGAGTCATACAATATGGCTTTTACATGTTAAGGTTCTTAACATTTCATGACAGCAGGTGCAGAGTTAGAAAGCATTAGATTGTGCAGTTCAATACTGTAGCAACAACTGCTGGATATGGTTACCTTCTGACAGATGCCTGTCCAGTGGGCTGAGAAAGGCAAATTAGTCTCAGCCCAGTCCTCACCTGAAAAGTCATCTCCATGAAATGCTTCATACTATAAATTTGCACTAAGTGGTGATGGTAGAAGAGACAAAGATTGAATAGATGTTTTTTGCCATTTCTTTCATGGCTATAGGCAATCCCTCTTGGTCATGGTTGAGATATTTTGCTGAGAAGTAAAAGACAGGGGTGTTTATCTTCCCTCCCTAGACCAGCTGTCTTCTGGGGAGGAGCAAATAGAGATTAAATGCTTTTCAGACAGAAGTCAGTCAGGTGAATTAATTTTTCTTCAAATTCTTTTTATATGCTTATATCTCACACTATGTTTCCAGGGAGATATACAGATTTTTCAAAATTTAAGACTGTTATTGAAGGTGTCACGTGAAAATTTTACCATTTACATTCAAGACAGCCTAACAGACAGGGACAAGGGGGAGAAGAAGGAAGGAAACTAAAATTGCAGAAATCTCATTTACCTTTCCACAGAAGCTAAACCCCAATTATTTACTTTCCAGTCTTTTAACATGCTTGAAACATTATTTTGTGCATGCCATTACAATTTACTTGGATGCATACTCATTTCCAAGTCAGATTAAGATATCTTAGCCTCCCTCACAAAGTGTCTTTAAATACCAATTAAATAAATATTTCCTTGTCTAAACATTTGATTTATTTTTTTGTTCATCATTTGCTCAGCATGCCTAGAGAAAGGGAGACTGAGGGGAACTCTAAATGTGGTCTTCAACATCCTCAAAATGGGGAAGGGGAAGAGGAGGTGCAGACACTGATCTCTTTAGCCTTGTGACCAGTGACAGGACTCAAGGAATTGGCATGAAGCTGAGCCAGACTGGGTATCAGGAACAGGTTTTTCACTCAGAGGATGGTTGAGCACTGGAACAGACTCCCCAGGGAAGTGGTCACAGCACTAAGCCTGGCAGAGCTCAAGAAGTGTTTGGACAATGCTCTCAGGCACAGGGTGTGACTCTTGGGGTGTCATGTGTAAGCCAGGAGTTGAACTCAGTGATCCTTGTGAGTCCCTTCCAACTCAGGATATTATATGAGTGAATTATTATGATATTATAATGCTTTTGCATTTTATACCTCCTCACACACACAGTTAAAATGCTCAAGAAGGGACAAAATAAATGTAGAGTTTATTCCTTGGGGATCCCTGGAAATATTACACATATTCAATTCAAATTCACAAGGAAACACTTTTCCAAATTTCCTGGTTTATTTTCTTAAATATTATATGCATTCCTCATCCAGTAGAACAATAAAGTAAGAGAGGCACAAAAATATTTTAGTGCTTAATTACACCTGTTTGCTGCATTATCTGTGTATTTTCTTTCCATTCTTGTTTTTAATGGCGAGTGCCTACACAGAATATCCCAAATATTTAATAAACCTTCAGCTTCATAGTAATTGATCTGAAACATTCAGGATCCTAGCACAGGAAATGAGGAGACAGTGGGTAGATAGAAATAGTGAATCATAGAATTATTTGGGTTGGAAGGCAACATAAAGACCACCCAGTTAACAACTCCCTGGTCATGGCCAGGGACTCCTTCCACAAGATCAGATTACTCAAAGCCACATCCAACCTGGCCTTGAATATTTCCAGGGATGGGGCATCCACAACTTCTCTGGGTAATGTATTCAAATGCCTTACCACCCCTCACAGGAAAGAATTTCTTCCATATACCTAATCTAAACCTGCCCTCTTTCAATTTGGAGCCATTCCTCCTTGTCTTTTCACTACCTGCCCTTGCCAAAACTCTCTCTTCACCTTTCCTGTAGGATCCTTTTAGCTGCTGGAAGGTGCTATTAGGTATCCCCGCATCCTTCTCTTTCTAGGCTGACCAACTCTGACTCTCTCAAACTCTTCTCATAGAAGTGTTCCTTCCCTCTGATCATCTTCATGGCCCTCCTCTGGACTTGCTCCAACAGACTGATGTCCTTTCTGTGCTGGGGACTCCAGAGCTGGATGTGGTTCTCCAGCTGGGCTCTCATGAGAGCAGTGTAGAGGGCTGGAATCCCCTGCATTTACCTGCTGTCCATAAAAAAGGCCAACCAACAAACAAATCAAACCAAACCAAGCCAAATTAACCACCAGCCCCACCCCCATCCAAAAAAAACCAAACCAAACCAAAACAAAAATAACCAACAAAAAAACCCAAAACAACAACCAACAACCAAACCCAAACAATTAAATTTATAGTATTTTAAGTGCTGTAAAATAAAGAAGATTGGTCCAATTGGACTGAAATACAAAAAGCTCAGAAAGCAGTGTGTTTAACTGGAAAATCAATGTGTGTTGACAATAGCAGGAGTTATAGGAGAAAGAAAATAAAATAAGGTCATATCACAGTAACTGAGGTTAGAGGGAGAGAAAGAGACATGAGGACAAAAAAATTACCAAAAGAAATTAATGTGTTGACAAGGCTGCTACTGAAACCTGCTTGCCTCATTCTTGGTATGAAAAAGAATGTCAGTATTAACAATGAAAGTTACTTGCACAATGAATTGCAAAATTATACGCAAACTTCAAGGTGAACTTTTTGAATTACAGGACTTGTAAGGAGTCGCAGCAAGTTGATGTGCCAGGTTTATTAGCATTCCACAATCCCTGCATGGGAAACATTCCCTTTTGTACTATGAATTCAAACTTTTACACCTCCTAGAATGATTTTATTCAGAGCACTCTATTGCTGGGGTATTTTTTATTTTTTTAATGGATAGAAGAAATTGAAAAGCAAAGGACACACAATCTAAATGAAAGCTAGCTAACAGGCTCCTTGCTAAGAAATGCATGGAATTATTTCTAAAGCCTGTTTAGAGAGCTAAAAGACTAAAATTTTCAAGCTACAAGATCATTCTTAAATCTTTGCTAGACTGCAGATGAATATATTTGCAAGGCAAAAGTCAAAATGAACAAAGCATCCATATTTAAGAAATCTTCTATGTAGCAAGTCCTCCCAACTATTAATAAAGGAAGCACAATTTACGTCCCTTGGCAACAAATAAAAAATCAATTATTTTTGTGACTAATTTTTAAAAGAATTTAATTACCGTATCTACTTTCAGAATTCTTTAGCCCTTTTCCTTATTAACATGGTGACAAGAATGTGATAAAACATTAAAAAGATGCAAACCAACCATTTCAGAGATGGTTATATCACTGAATGATTCAACAATTCACAAAGACATAAGATATCAAATGGATCCTTCTCCTTCTCCAGCTGTATGTATTAGGATTTTACAGAGCACAGGCTTAAACCTCAATGCATTTATTGAAAAAGGGGGGCAGATATTGAAGGGCAGGAAGAGTATACACATTCCTTGCACATTCAGTTTGGTCTGAACCATGGCCACAACAAATATCTGCCAGTTTACTAACTCCGAATTGTGCACTTCTGATTGTACCACTAAGGGATTCTGAGCATTGATCATCGGGCCATTTCTATGTTCTGAATAGGACTTTTTTTTTGCTAGATGAATCTTTGGAGGTAGGCTGTGCACAAGCAAGGATTGACAAAAGCCCCTTTAGCATGTTTGGGCAGGGCCTGATTCTGGTTCTGGTTTGATTTTGCACTTAACCACTTTAGTCATGACCTAATGCTTGTTATTAATCAAACTTCTAGATTACTACTAGAAACTAGAACACTACTAGTTTAAAGATGTATGGACTGTGGACTTCGTATTACCTTTAGATAACCCAAGAAGATTATGGCTTTACAGAAATACCTATTTCACTACTTAGATTAAATTCAGTTTAACTGGTAAAGCTTTGTCTTTAATTCCTGCTGTAATTCATTACCTCCAGTCACACGGTGTAATAATCTATTTTGCCAATTATACCTTTTTTTAATTTCTCTGCAATTCATCATTATTATTTGATTTTTAGGTATGAAAGGAAAAGTACTAACCAACAAAATTACTTAGGACCATAATGACCTAGCACAATGAAGCCATTCATCATCAGTACCAAGTCTCACTCTGAATAGATCCTACAAATAGTTTCAATTAATAGCTTTATGCAAGTACTTCTGTAAAACATACATTAAACATCATGGCTGATTCTGGGGGCTGCTGAGTCTGAACTAATAACAGCTGGAAGTCTTTTATGGCACTCAATCTGGATCAGAAGTAGCTGATCAGCCCAATCAGACCCATTTAGGAAAGTCTTCACCCCAAAAGTCTTTATGCATAGAAATGTCTCACACAATTTAGCAGGAAGACATTGAATAACTGTGGCTCCCAAACTAGAAATGTTAGTTAGGGCATGCTGGGAGACAAGAAGAAACACTGCAGAGGAGGAAGAAGTTGATACCGATCATTAGGTACTCTTTCATGATATTGTTTTCATGCATGCATAATTATTTGCAATTTACATTTGTTTATAGTAAGATGCATAAGTGAGAGGACAACCTTAATGCAGAATTTCCTGTTGGCTATCACAGAAATCCCTCCCCATAGCAATTTTATAATAAATTCATATACATGTATCTAGTTTGATAATTTTGGCAGCAATTTCATTTCTTAAATTAATCCCGTTACCAGATCCCTACACAGATTCCTTCTTTCACAGCACAGATAACAAAGTATTTCTTAATCCTCCACTTAGATACACATACAATTAATATACAGAAGCTTCAATAAGAATATATCAAAGGCAAGCCATGAGAGGCAACGTTGTACATCGGCATTGAATTGTCCCATTTCCATTGTGCAGAAAGGTGGTAGAAAGGTAGGTTACATCCTCTGAAACATTCAAGGCCAGGTTGGATGGGGCTCTGAGGAAATCAGTCTAGTGGAAGGTGTCCCTTCTCATTGCGTGGCCATTAAATGTCCCTTAACACCCACATTATTCTATGATTCTAAAACTTGAAGAGGATTCTGCTAAAGGGGAGGTGTCATTTATAGATGAGTGACAGTTAAATTGTATTTCAATTCACTGGTTTAAGCAACCAAATACTTCTGCCACACTCCACAAATAGGTGTTACTTGATAAACATAATCTTTTTCTCAACAGCTGTCCTGTCTTATACACAATTACACACAGTTAAATAAGTAGTTATATATCAAGCCCCTAATTTTCTGGTTCTCAATGGATGAATTACTTAATATCATTACACAAAAGCATTAGCAAAGAATGTATTTTAATTGCAATTGCTTACTAAAAGATCCCAGACTTTTCCTTAAAGATATTGTCCTCTGTTCAAACACCTCAATTTGTATTGAATACCTTATAGCATTTTGAAGAACACTAGCATATCCATGGCACAAAATATTTCCATTTCAACATGTAGCAAGGATGCTTTGTAACCAATGAATTTTGCAGCTTTTATTTCTAACATTTTCCACATGTACTGAAAGTCACTAGACAAAACAAGACATATTGGGCTGTCACAGTGTAATATGATGGCAATGAGTTTGCACTGTGGTTGACTTAACATATTTTATTCTGTTTTTATGTATGTTATTCTGTCACTTTTTAACTATGTAAATGAACACAATCTTAGTATAAGCATAGTGTTGCATTAAAGATCGGGTTTATATGTATATGTCACAGACTTGGTCATAACTTTTTTTCATACCGGAAGTGGAAAAAATAAGCCTCTTCTCTTTTAGCAGTGACGTACCAGCTCCTTTAAAACTTACCATGATTTCAGAGACCACAGGTAAATTCAGAGGTGCAGAGGAGAGAGGCTCAAATAAACAGCCAATGGTTGGAATAGTTATTTGAACCAGTTTTCCCACCTCCAGGTATTTGAGTAATTCTAGAGTACAAATATTTCTCTCATACCTCCAAGGAGTGAGTCTTAAACATGCAGAAATTCCTGATTCTATGTTATGCTTCACACTTTTTTGAAGGAAAAGAACTATCAAGAGCTAACTATTCTATCCCATTACAAAGAGTAGCATGGTAAAGAAATTTCCACATACATAAATTTAATTATCTTGTGGCCAGCCCAAGTAATTCCTAATACCATGGTTGAACTATTCTTAAGATATATATATATACCAATGGAAAGGAATAATGTTCTGAAGGTTACTCTTATGTAAACCTGTTCTGTTGACATGTAGATTGTGCTAGAAAGGCAGCTTGATGGCATCCTTTTATTTGTAACATGCCTATTCCCATTACTTTGATTGAAATGAGCAGTTTAACTTTTTGTCTGCATGACCCTTGGGTCAGCACATCACAGTTTGCCAAGCACAATGCACTTGCCAGAGCTTGTAATATTAAGGTTTTATGCATCAGCATTTCACTGTAGCCATCTCTCATCAACATTGTTCTTCCCGGATGTTCTCAACCCAGATTTTCTTGGCTTTGTGCATGTGCTTGCATCACAAACTCCACAATGGAGATTCTCAGTGATACATACTCACAGTGAAATAAATAACCCATAGATACGATGCAGCTATTGTGGATTTTGATTAAATAAATTTTGGGGAAGAAAAAACAGACAAGAAATTCAATAGAAGGATCATGAAAGAAATCTAGGACTTTAATTTTCTGTGTACTTAGAGGTAAATGTACGTCAAGCATACTGGCATGGCACTCCTTCTTGCTTTGGCCAAACAGCATCATCTCTGGGGTAACCTAGCAGAACATCTGCATTAAGATCAATTCAAGATACATGCATATGCCATAGAGACCGTGTGATAGTTTTAGATTCAGTCTGCATGCTGGACATGCTCTCCACCTTTCTGAGATCTCTGCAATCATGAAAGAAGAGTGATGTGTGTCTAGGTGATGTAGAAAATTATGTAGATGAATTGATGCAGAAAAGTTAGGCACCATGATGCCAGCGTGTCTGTTACCTGACTGAGACTAGCCAGCAGGAAATGTAGGAAAGCAAAACACACCTTTT
The DNA here is from genome assembly GCA_013397555.1 of Urocynchramus pylzowi. NCBI lineage: Eukaryota > Metazoa > Chordata > Aves > Passeriformes > Fringillidae > Urocynchramus > Urocynchramus pylzowi. The sequence goes on along the minus strand of VZRH01007018.1, from coordinate 202,768 downwards.
CTTTTGCTACTGAGATAAAACAGGTTTTGCTCTGTGTCTGCATTTGAGGGTGGCAAAAAGGCAATTTCATTTACAGAATGATTTTTTTTTTTCTCAGTGTAGATAGCATCTTAAAGAAGAAAATATATAACAATACTTTAAAAGTGACACCACACATGCAACAACTTTGCTGTATTTTTAAAAGGCAATCTGTGCCGACAAGAAGGAAATTTCTTGTTTTGAGAAGCTCTGATTTTCTGATCCTTGTTTTCTGATATATGTCTTAAGAAACAACATGCCTGCTTGACATGAAGAAACCATTATTAATGTACGGAAGAAGAGGGCGGGAGATCTGCTGAAAATCTGAGCCTATCCATGCTGGTTTATGACCAGGAGTGGATAGACTCTATCTTTAACTGAAGCTCATAGCTCTTGCTCACAATAATAACAAACAAACAAGCTCAGCTGCGAAACTGATAACCTCAGAAGCAGCCTAGTGGGACTATACAAATCCATTTTAAAACCCATTTAACTCTGGTGCTAGCTATAAATATACACCGTAAAGTTTTATCTGAAGTCAAATATTTCTGAGAGTTTGTGTAGCAGTTGATATGGTTATAGCCCTAGAGAGTTCTCCAAAAGCACACTGCTAACTGACCACCCAGCTATGCATTCAATGAAAATCAATACTAGAGCAGGTGCTGGTTTGCAGTGCAGAGTGTTAGCATTATGACTGACCTGTCATTGATCTGATGTAGGGGTCATATTGAAAGAGAGTTCATCTAAAATAAAGAGATTCATATAACTTTCACTTTGTACAGCATGCTGGGTAGCCACTACTGGAGTTGAAACGATCAGTGTCATTTTTTTAGCACACACGGAACTAATGCTGTTAGCATTTCCTTCTTAACCTGAAATACACAAGATCAAACTTTTAGCAAATTTATTTAGACATTTATGTATGAAAAAGTTCACTGGGCAACAAGAGCTAAAAGAAGCAAATTTTTGTACTAACCATAGATTTTGCTGTAGCCAGGCTGCACTTTACCAAATAATTTCAGAATAAATGTTATTGATAATATTCTACTATGAAAAAAAATCCAGATAACAATGCTAAGTTTCTGAACATCATGCTACATCAAACTCTTGATATTCAAATACCTGCAAAACTCTCTCTATATAGGATACTCTTTATGAATTTGTGCTTTGCAAAAGAGTGTTAATACTCGTAACTCTGCAAGCAGTAATTCCCTCATCTGTGGTGGTGAATTTCTGAATACAGTACAGGTTAAATGGAGTTCTTAGAAAATCCTTCACAAAGCAAAGGTTGTGTTTCAAATTCCTTGTAAACTAAGGAAAACAGATTACAGATTTGCAGACTTGAGAGCACTTACAAATAATATAAAGTACAAAAATCAACTATAAGCTCATAAACACCACAAACCCCAGCTTCTCTTTAATTCAAATTTGAAACACAAAGGCATTTTACAATTTCATCCCCTGAAAGTCATCTTATATTTTGTTTCTTTCATCCAATTTTTATGGATTTACAAGGTGATGGATTACTGGCAGTATTCTTGATGCATATTAGTTTTACTGAGGCAAGAGAAATCCTAACTGATATTTCACAAAGCTGGCTGAGGACTGTAGACACCAGAGTCAAATGCCTGTTCCCTTTGAGTATATCTCAGGCTCTCAAAGCCAACACAGACTTTTCACTTTTCTCTGAAGCACTAAGTTCAGATGTTTGTGAGAGACAAGATACTAGAGCTGATGGATCATCAGTGCTATCGCAATTAAGAAAGAAACACTAATTCAAGGCAAAGAGAAGTGGTAAAAGTAGAAGGCTTCAAACATTTAAATATGCACACATGAAGCCATTTTACTAGTAAAACCTTTTTAACCTGATTCACACCAAGGAATTTATTATATTCTGAAAGAGTTAAGAGGGACCAGCAACCATTTTTCTTTTACTCCTAGAAAGTTCTTCTGCTATTTCTTATGACTTTCTCTTTTGGCAAGTAGGCTCCCAGCAAAAAGAATAGACTTTGAGGGGCTTTCTTTGAGGAAAGAAGGGAAAGAAGAGGATTTGAGCAGATGAAGATGATCAGGTTTTCTAGTGGCTCTGGAAAGCTATATGTGAGGAATTAGGGAAGAAAGAGAATTTGATGCAAATCTGATGTGTAAACAGAAGCATGACGTATAAAAGCTGCTTTGCTCTCCAAAATGTTAGAATTATAGCTCTCCAAAATGTTAGAATTGCCATGGCATGGCAATTCCAATATAAAGACAGCTGTTTGAGGCACATGACTTTATCCTTCATGGGTTTGTGCGGTTTTTTGGGTGTTTTGGTTTTTTGTTGGTTTTGGTTTTGGTTTTTTTTGTTTGTTGTTGTTGTTCTTCTTATGTTGGGTTTTTTTGATAGCAGGTGGGAAGTGGTTTTTTAATTATTTACATATCTAAGTAAAGTAAATGTTTCTATATGAAGAATGACAAACAGTACATTTTAAGGAACTGATTATTTCATTTTTAAGAGGGTTTTTGTCTCTTTGTCAAACTCACAGTGGTAAGGATGGTCTCCCTCACCTCCTCCTGAATTCTTTCCTAGTTCATCAAACTTGTTGAGAGAAAAGACTGTTGATCTACTATTATCCACCTGCTCTGATCCAGCATAATTTCTTTAAAATTATTAAAAGGATGAAAAAATGGTCACATGACTTGAGAGCACACACCTCATGACAAAGAGCAAATAGCCCCAGACATATGCATAATTCACTTGAAGATGGTTTGAATTTGAGCTTAATGAATAGCTGTCTTAAAGTCTAGAAAATGTTTTCTGAGTGCATAGGTATAAATTAGAGAATACCCAGCTAACATTTGTGTTGTGTCCTTGTTATAGGCTAGAAAAAAACCTTCCCATGTTACTGAGATTGTAATTTATTTCTGATGATGGAAATAGATCAGAACACTAGTCCCTGGCTTCTAGGAATGTTTCCTTTCCTACATTCATGTTGAATATACTATCTGACTGAAGCAGTATGGTACTGAAATGTCTAAGGAAAGATATGATACCAGCCTGATGAACAGGGCTAGCCAGGAATATTCTACTCAATGATGCTTCTTTGCAGCCCAATATATGAAGAGAGAAATGTCTCACCCCACGCTTGTCTCTCAAAGGAGAACCCTTCCCTGGATTTGTTGCTTTACCACATTCAGCAAACACTGCCCAGCAATTTCAAAGAACTCTTACCAGAATCCTCATGGCTCAGGAGAAGTAGAAAGTTCTGCACTAAACCCAGTCACATTTGCAGTTAAACAATACTTTTAAACAATAACTAGCAAATACCTAGATATTAGGCATCTTGTGATGACAGTCATACAGAAGGAACTGGCAGAAACCCCCCCAGCATCTAGCTTGTCTTGATGACTTGTCCCCACTTTCAACTGGAAGATTACAGAGCACCTACTTGCTTCCTCAAGAGACTGTCTTGAACAGCTTCCCAGCCAGGTCACTTGAGCATTTTTAAAAGCATTTAATGGTAAGCTGAGAGACTAAAGGAATCCTTGTGATAGAAATCAGAATCTAGTATATATATATATAAATTAAAGTAGACAAATGCTAACACATTTTATAATCCACATTTCATTAAAATAAGAAACAGATGAAATAATGTGTGCAGAATAGAGCTTTTAGTAGCTGAACACAGATACCAAATTTTTTCTCTTCTTTTTCTGATTTAGGTTTACCATTACTGATTTGAAGGACGCTTACTATCTAAAGGAAGCTTGTGGAGAACTGCCTTAACTAGGAACCTAAATCTCCTGTATGTACTCTGGAAGATGATCAAGGCCTCCTTCTATAGATGTAACACAGACTCTTCTACCCTCTTCAAGTATGCAGTTCAACTGTATTTTGTGCATTGGTATTTTTGGCTGTGTGAGTATTTTTAGGAAACTGGTTCTTACTGTTGCTGGCATGGGCTGTGTGCAAGAAACTAATGACAGACTGGAACAAGAATCAGTGATATTCAATTCATTGAGCCTATGGTAGCACACTTTTTCCCTTTTGTTTGCATTTTCTGACCTTAAATGTAGCCACTGTTGACAACTGAGGGGATTAATATTTTTCTAGTATCTTGAGGACAATGTGCAAGTGCTACGTGATTATTAATAAAGTGTCAGAGAAAAACATCTTTGCCCTTTAAATATTTATATCTAAGGAGACTAAATTGGTGAGGCAGAGATAGTGTGCATCAATGGGACCAGCTGGAAAAAAAAACAGGCACGCTCTCAGGCTTGAGCAGGTCTACTCACCAGCAGATCTGACAATTAAAAATCTCCTGCAAAGCACAGGTAAAACTAAGGCACTCATCCCCTGTTTTAAGGTTTAGTTATACAGCTTTTCTGTTGAGGCCAAAAACTGGTGTGGGTTTTTTTTTCCCCTTAGATAGACTAAATAAGAGATATTAACTGTTTCTTTGTTGGGATGCTGTTGCATCTTCAGGCCATTGTCACAGATACAAAACAACCAACTTTTATATATTTATCATCCAAGTGAGTCTGATTAGAAATACAGATAGAAATGTCTAGAAATCAACAAAGGATAAACAAAAAGACAGATGAATGTTTGCCTAGTTTGATTTCAAAACAGATGTGTCAACTTAACATGCTACACTTAAGTTTTGATTAAACACTGAGTACTTGCTGTTTCCCTCAGCTTATACTCTAGCAGATAGCAGATAAAGTTCTCAAGTTAACTGCAGTTTATGAGAGTTTTAATTTTATATTTTGTGGTGTTTGTTTTAAGGGTAAACTGCAGTCTGCTTCTGATAAGCCAATGTAGGTTCTTTACATTAGACTTAAAAACCCAACAAAACAGTAAAATTCATAAAAATTCCTCTTAGGTTTACATCTGAAGAGACCAATACCTCAATCTGAACCACACATTTCCTGTGATTGCTTTAGCATTTTTTGTAACAAATATTTAAGGCATTCGTTCAGCAGTAGGATGTTCCACTTATTTCTCCTACCCTCTTAATTTATGAAAAGGATGAGCTTGTGTCTCAGGAGGAAATGTGCCTCACTGTTTTCTCCTGCCATGCTATTTATTCTCTCATTGATTTATTTACTGGAGGGCAAACATATTGTGCACAGTTACTCGTGATGCTCTGCCACTGAGATGCTGGTTCTAAGCATGATATAAAATTGTTGATGTTACTCCTAGGGTCAGTGCTTGCCCCCCAAAGAAAAAGTGTTTTGGTTTTTTAATTTTGGGCAGTTATGTCTCATTTCTTTACATTTTCTACACTTATGTTCCCTCTATTTACTAAGTTGCTGGGCTACTATAATCTATAAGGCCAAACTGATTTACTTATGGATTCTAATTCTACTTTGGAAATGGAAATCGCCATGACTGTTCTTGCTTTTGGACTATTTTTATGTGAGCATAAATATACATATTTGTACATATGTATATTTGTGTGCGTGTATGATTTTATTTTAAGAATAATCTGTCTTCAGCAAAAAGCCTATGTACTTCCTCTGAAATCTAGTTAATTTGTTGTATATTTCTGCATGCATTTTGCTGCAGAAAATGTTACAGCAGTTGCTACCTCAATAATATTTCTAGTTAAGGGAAAAATGACTCCAGTCTGCAACACCTAAACATGTACGTTCTCTCAGAATTAAGGTTAATAATAAAAATTAGATCAGAAGTCTTATGAGAAGAAAAATTCCTTTAAAGTCTTATGAGATGAAAAATATGTACTTCCAACAGCTGACATTCATACTCCCTTGAATACATATCCAGAAAACCAGATGGAAACAAGTAAAAGGTTTTCAGAATTCTGCTATGCTCATGTTGATTTCCTCAAAGGGTCCCGAGCCACTGCTAAGGGTTCTAGATGCTAATGAAATAAAAATAACTGGGGAAGAGAAGAGATTTGCATCCATAAACAGACAGAACACACAAGATCTAAAAATGCTTGCCATAAATAAATATTTGAAAAACATAATAATTGCTCTATACTATCAATATATTTCCCTCTTAGAACGGAACCTCTGTGAATCATGAAGGCTTGTGCTATTGAAGGCACTAACTGCTAAACTGGTGGTGACAATTTTAGGTTTCAAAAAAGAAAGCTCTTAGAAAAGCTTATTTGCTTGCTGAGTGCAGCACCATAGAAGAAATGAGAGCTGTAAGAAAGGGAGCACAACATGGCTAGGGAAAAGGTGTCACAATTTTAGGGCTGCCAAGTTTTTGAACAGGAGCTGGGAGGAAATGGAAATAAGGAAGAGTTTTACTAACTTTGTATTCACACAACAAAGCTCTCCTGAAGTGACTAGCCAGTTGGAGAGAGGAAGTGTCTGCCCTGAAAGTGGGTTATGGTAATTCCAGCATGGGCGGATGGGGAAAGGAAGGTCAGGAGACAGCAGTCAGGAAGGCATATACAAACATATCTGTATTCTGCTTTCAAGTGTGCTGCTGGCAGTTCTCCTGCTGCTTCTCTCTCTGCACTCCCTCTCCAGGGCTGAGCTGCGGCTTCCCCGTGTCCTCTGCTGCTCCCGCTTGCCTTGCCAGTGCATAGGCTGGAACACTTCCTCTGCTCTGACTGTGCTCTTGGAGTCATAAGTCCCCCTCAGAGGGACAAGGGGGCCAGGATTTACAGCAGGATGTCAACTCTACATAGGAGTCTGACATTTGCGGGTAGGAATACTTTAAATGTGCTTTAAACAGTGCCTGGTAGCATGCACAGGTGCAAGCATTGATAAACATACAGTAATTGTGGAGATGATTTTCCTGTGCCACACTCAAGGGAAGAAAACTTAAAATAATTTTCAAAAGCATGGATGAAAAGAAAAAGGGAATTTCTGTAGGTTCTAAAACTCTTTCTCTGTTACTCTAAAAAAAAAATATTATTTCTGCCTCATGTCTTGCTCCTTAGAAACTCAAATAAACCTGAGTAAAATATTGCCACTGCTAGTAACACTAATCAAGCTATGATTCAAGTGAAAAGGAGATTATTAATTTTTTTTATTCTGATATTGGTATTTGACTATAATATGTTAGGCATTATCTTTATGAAATGTCTGCTAGCACGTTCCGCCTGTTAAGTGAAGTTACACCTGGTCCTGTTGAGCTGGGAATCTGATCTGAGAGGTAAGAAATAAGCAAGAGAAACACATTAAGAGAAGACAGAGAACTCAGCAGACTTTAATCATAAGGAAACATGCTATTCAGAAGTGCAGTCACTATTTTGCCATAATACTATCAGGAGGAGGCCCTAGCACCTCCTGCGGACATGAAGTTTTGCTCTGCCTTGGGACACCCAGGGCTCAGCACAGAGAACAGACTTTGGGCTCTGATCAGATTATGCCTCATGCTCATCATAAGCATTACTTACTTAATAGAGTTTGTCTACAACAGAGCCTAAGAGGACTATTATTAAAAGATTAGACTGCCTCCATCCTCTTGCTTAATTAGTTTTTCAGTGTAGAAGGGAAACTCCATGGTCCCCAGTCTATCGCTGAGGTAACATATTACAGTATGTGATCACAGTCAGACTGCTGAGCCTCCATGGACATCTGAGTGATGAACAAATCATTCTGTAGCCCCTTCAAGATCAGTCAAATAATGGATACCTTAAAAGAACATGCATCAAACTAACAAGGGAAAAGAAAAAAGCACACATTGGATTCTAGTCCTTTGAAATTAAAATAAAACAAATTTGCTTGGGGGAAAGTCTTGTGCTAGGATAGTCCTTTTACAGGAAGTAAACAATAAAGCATGCAAATTTTTTTCTGCAATATTTAGAGAAAATTTTATGGTAAACATCATTTTATTATGTTTCTAGATGGAAATTTGCATTGGAAAAAATCTTAAGCATAGGTAGGAATGAATCAGCCACTGCATGTTGTTCTCAGATAGTCAATGACCCTATGTGAAGGTTATTGCTTTATCACTCTTTATTACTTTATTGTCATTCAAGTGATATTAGCCAAGTCCAGACTCTTAAGCAATTTAACTCTTCTTCTTCCCAGTCTCAGGTGATAGTTCTTCCACTAGGCTGTTTCCTCCAATTTCTCACAATAAGCCAAAAGGTCTTGACTTCCTCCTGATTTAGCAAAGGGACATTTCTGAAAGCTTTTCTTCAGGTTAGCAGGCCTTTCACTGTGGCTTCCTAGCCAACACATTTCACTGTGAAACAGAAGGCAAGGAGAAAATGAGAATGTCTAACTTCTCAGAGTCAACTCAGGGTGAACACTCAGCTTACAGGCTGTGTCAAACAGAGAAAAGTCCTGTCCTTCATTTTTTAATTCTAGTTACTCAAGCGGATTTACTGGGCCACTTGCAGGTGAAACATGGGATCTGAATTTTGACAGCTAACCAGACAGGCATTCTAAGCTACATGCATATAACTCAAAGAAGAAAATGTGAGGGACATCACGTTTTCCTGATATGTGACTTGGTCACAGCCAACAAGCAGGTCAGTAAGGAAGATGCTAGATAAAACCATTAGCTTAGTCTATACACAAGGAAGAAGGTGATTTCCTTTTGCTATTGATGTGACACCAAGTTCCAGGTCACCAGCTATTGCAGTGCATCAATACATTGCCATATCAACACAAATAAATTAAAATTTATAAAAAAAACTAATAAAGCTGAATTATTCCTAGCAACTGTAGCCTGAAATACCTATCTAATTGTTGACTGTTGACTACCTTTCCTTGTTGACTGTTGGCTGTCCACAGCTCCTTGCAATTCCTTACCAGATCTTCAGCTACACAGGTAGCCTCTTGGGAAAAGTTTCACCGAGGAGATCTGTCAAGTGTACAGTTTTACCCAATTTAATAAATACTTGTGTCTGCACCAACAATGCCTCATAGGTAAAAGCAGCATTGATGCTGTTGATGAGGCCCTTAATTCAAACACTTCAATATTTCCATTTGCCAGTTGCCCTCCGTCAGGCAAAATGACACCATTTTCCTATATCAGAAGGCTATAATGAGGATTTATACATAAATGTTTGAATATTCTCATATATTAGAGGAAAAGACAAGCACAGATATTTCTACTGAAATGTAAATCTAACTTAACAGCCTTTCTTGATTTAAGTCTAATATCACTGCCTATTTTTGTGCTCACAGTTTGGCTCCTCTCTGCAAAGGTAACTGAATTCATCTTACAACATATACATAATCACAAATGTTACTATTGTATACTAAAATGTTAATGTTTTGCCATGAAAAATGTGCATTTCCTTGGCAGTTTTTTTTAACTATTTCTGTCCCACCATGTGTTTGTCATTTGTGGCTGCTTTGCTTTTTAAACCTGAAAATATGAAAAAGCCAGACTCCTAAAGAGCCATGTGTAGAAAAAGGCAAAGCCCAAATACATTTAAAATTTTGAAAGTTTCTGTACAACGTAATGGGCTGTAGAATGAAAAAATATATTAGTTACCATTCCTTCCCATAAAAACCCTTAACATTGTATATGCACAATTTAAACTTCAAGAATACAGGGAGAAGCCCATTCCACTATAGCCACAGGTCCCTGTAGGTGAGAGAGTTCTCTAGTGGACACCAGGAGTGTCAAGAATTGTGTCTTTCTAATGTTGAAAATTTATTTTATACCCATTATTCTCATGGAATTACAAAAACTAAAACCCTTCCAAAAAAATTTCAGTAGTGGAAGGAGCACACTTACATGAAGCTCCAGCAAGTATGTTTTACCAACATTTTCATTTTGCTTTGTCTCTTGCTAAGTATAGCTTGACAAAAGATACTTTGACAAGGCAGAACTTCAAAATGTTATGCTTCAAAATCTCCAAATTACAAAACTGCCTTAAATTAGATTTTTATTTTATTCTGAATTTTAACTTTAATCACATTCTTTGCTTATATTTTATAGTTTCCTTTTGCAACAGTGATAACTAGAATTTTTTTTTTCTTTGTGAGTTCTACTAAAAATTTAATAAATTTAAATCGTTTCTGGAGAGGACAAATTTAAAAAGACAACTTGATGGGATGCTTGTGAAAAAGCTTCAGAACTACATACTTTCAATCTTTTTTTTTGAGCACTGAAACTTCTTGGAATTTTGACCAAAAAAATCCAACAAACAAATCAAACCCAAAAAATGCTTAGGGAAAGAATGTAAACAACAAGGAAGAGCCAAAAAAATCTTCACATCAAATATTTCCTAGTATCAGTAATGAGTAATTCTTCTCTGGATCCAATGACCTAGTTATAGTCTTCTATTAAAGTGCTTTCTGACAAAGCCTTTCCATAAATTACCCTTTTACACAAGCCATTCTCCTTCTAGAATGAAAACACCCCTTTTGTAAGTTAAGCAGCTGTACAAATTTGGTTCAACCTAAAGGGAACAGTCAGACCTAAAATTTCCGCAAGCAGCCAAACTGGAAAGTCATATCTCAAAAGTGTTAGTGTTTTCCAACTTGGCCAGCTAATGACAGACCATGTGATGAGAATATATCCTATCTCTAGGAAGTGACTCACCAAAACATCGACATATGTTTGTGTTCTCCCTCTAGAAGAGCTCAAAGCAATTTGGAGAGAGACTTAATCTGCTGCAATATAGCAGGATGTCACAGAGTGTGCTGTGCATTTGTTTCTGTCTGGTTTATTTTTTTTCAAGTTAGGTTTAGTGTTTGTGAGTCATCAAAGATGTTTCCTTCTTTTTATCTTCCTTAGGAAAATAAGACAGCTTTTAACTATTTGAGTTTCTAAATTGGCAGGTTTACTTAGAACTTTTAAAAGGCATTGTAGACAAGTGTTATTAAGGCAAAATGTTTCCTCACTCTCCCAGATGACCATGGCACACAATTAATCATTTTTTCAATCTCATCAGTGTCAAGCCAGTAATAAATTCCCTAAATTTCTAACAGAGCACTTTTATTAGGGATGTGTTTCAGAGAAACAAAATAACAGTGAATGCTTCTCTAGCTATGTTATCGTTCTTTGGTAGAATAATTGTGCTTATTTATAATTCTGACGTTTGCACATGCTCCACTATAGTAAATAATTTTAAACATAACAAGGTTCAATGGATTATTTTTATTGTAATAGAAAAATATCTCACTGGAAGATTTTACTGTGCTTATATGATACTATTTTCTAATGAAAAGCAGATAAACCCTACTTATATTCTGTATAGTGTAGTTAAAATAATTTACAACTGCAGATGAGAATTTAATTAGCCCCAAAGTTTAAACTTTCTTTTGTTTCTGAAAGCAATTAACTTCCTTCCTGAAGTGTATATTCTTATATCAAGAGAGGGAGTTATATTGTACTGCATAAAGCATTAAATCAGAGAATTACTGTGTGTCAAGAAATCAAAGCATTCATAAATGGATAACTGTACCAACATTACCTGTGTAATTAGAGCTCATCAAAATTACGACTTCCCTACCCTATTATTTGCAACATAATAGGTAAATCCTAAAACTAGATGCTAAGGTAGCAAATTCACAAATATATATGTCCTAAAAACCCCCATTTATTTTCAACGCTATTGTTTTATCAACTCATACTACAGTAACTTAGCAGCAGATAATTGTTGAAACAAGTGGAAGATTGTCCAAAGGGGTTGATAGGATTGATGCCCCTTCACAGCACAGCAGGATTAATCAGACACACTTCTGGTGGTGGGCTGCTCTATTGAGCAGATGTTTGACCCCCTACAGAAGGTTCTACTATAAAACATAGTGGTATAATCCCTGTTCAGATACTGGGAAGAAAATTAACTTTCAGCTTCTAAAGACTTACAAACAGCCTCTATCTCCCACTGATTTCAAACCTGTCTTCTGTGGAAGTCAGCTCAACCCCACTGTGTCAGGAGGTACCTTTAAACTAAATGAGAATACTTGTCTGGCAAGCAGCTGAAGCTGATTGATCTGAGATACCTGTTAAAAGAAGGCAGCACAGGGAGGTGGCATTAGCCCCTTTTATTACAGCAAGTCAGCCTTGGGAAGGCAATCCCATCTCAGAGACCAAGATGCTGAGCAGACCTAGCCCCTGCTTGAGGCAGAATCCATGCTGGGGGCTTTCTGTGCCCCACCCCTTGATGCTACCTGCCCTCTGCAGTCCCAGCTGCCTGCCCCAACCCGACAGGATGCCTATTGTGGTTCACTGAAGTACAGGGCAGGCCTCTGTCCTTGAAAGCCAGATAGGTTTTGCAGTCTGTAACTCATGATTTTGATCCTGTTTTTATTGATTTCCTAAATTCCAGATCCAAGCCATTTTCGTCTTTTGACTCTCTCTTGTGAGTTCAGCTGTACAGTTCAGAAGTGAGGTGTGGTCCTTTGGAAACTCAACTTTGCAATTAACCATTTGAGGGCCTGACGAATTATGTCGTAGCATAACATTTGATTGAAAAGAAACACAGACCTGCAATAGATAGCTTGTAGAATAACAAGATAGAACAATAGATAGAACAACAAGATTAGTCTCCTTCTGTTACATAAAAGGATGCTTTCATGTTGGTCAGGAGCACCTCTGTTCATATTGATACAGATCTCTTTTTCTTTTCTCCTGACTTTAATGAAAAGAGAATGAGGCATTTCAGATTTTATTACCACAGTCACTGCTGAAATGTGTATTAAATTAGAGATGTGCCAGTGCTGGGATTCTAACAATAATTCAGACAGCTATGGAACCACTACAGATATGTCAGTCTCTTCTCTCTGCTTAATATCTGCTTCAAATAAATCCAAAGCAGATACTGGCTCACCAAGTCCACACTAAATCCTATGAACCTTCCTAAACCACCTCTTATTAATGATACATATCTATGAATGTGGATATATTCATAAGAAACTAAGTTTCTCAGACCAAGCACTGCTCACCATTAAATAATTGTTATATATAATATTAGAGTGCCTTGATTCCTGAGCTACTTTTTTTTTTTTTTTTTTTAATATTTATTAATTTAAAGAGGAGGATAATAAATAAACAAGCACAGCTGAGAGACTTGTATTTTCCTGTTAAGGTAACAGCAGAGTTGGAATGTCTTTGGGTGTATATGAGCATATACGCACCTCTCACCCACCTTTCCTAAACCTAATTTTGGTTTTTGGGTGCAGGACATTGCAGTGTCTCACTAACCCCTCCCTACCAAAAGTAGGATAAAACAAAATTTTAAATGTCAAATCACAGTACATCTCTAGAAAGGAAACTGGGGAAGGGAGGAAGAAAATTTCACCTTGTAGCATCAGGAAGATGGTATTTAAGTTTATTTGATTTCCTGTTATTAACCAAATACTATATTAACAAATATAACCAAATATATATTAATTGTGTCCCTTGCCTATTCTTTATGATGTATTTTTCACACAGCATTTTCTTTGATTCCTTCTCATGAGAATTAAACTCATGTGAGAAGTGCAAAAGACCAAGGCATTTGCATCAGAAATTCAACTATTTGAAAGTACAACACCAAAACATCCTTGTGTCCTACAGTAAAGGAAAAAAGTCAGAGCACTGTTGACAAACACAGGAAAGCAGAAGAGGTCATGGAAACAAGGATATCATAGACTACTCCAAGCCACTGGGCAAACAGTCACAGAGGCAGTAAGTGACACATGGCAGCAAACTTTTCTGTGGTGGCAGCAGGAGCTCAGACAGGTCCCAAAATACCGGTCACTGAGGCAGCAAATCCCTGTTCAGAGCAGCACCAAGCTAAACACGCTCATCACACTCAAAGAATTCATGCCTCTAGCCAAGCAGCTACTGGGGGAGACACAGAGAGAGGCCAGGCTACATTTGGGAACATAGCAGGGCAGCTGTCAGAAGAGATCCTGCTGCTGCTGCACGGGGGCTAATGGAAAGTACTTCTTTGCTCCAACACACTGGTTAGGATTTGCTTTAGAATTTGCCTCTTGGCAAACAGCAGGGGTAATTATGTTTACCATGGGCTAGTAAATAGCAACTGCCCTCAAAAATACAAAGCCTTTTAAAAACCAAGTCTGTGCAGGGAGGAAGCTCCCTTGACTTGCACTGCCACTTGAGTTCTGACATTTCTCCTGCCTGCATAATTTGCTACACATTTCCAGTTTAAATGTCTCATATGAATGTACACTTTTATACAGTTATAATAATAATTTTTAATCATCTGAGATTGATTTGGCCCCACTTTTTAATATGTGCTTTATATTCTACATCCTTGTAGAGGTTGGTGGAAAATTGTTGCAGTTAGAAAATATGTTACCATAAATTTTGAGGCAGGGCAAAGAAGAGTTAGCAGCCATTCCATGATGGTATAAATACTCACTTTTTTACCTGCTTTGAATATCACAAAGGCATAGAACAAGTCATTTTGGCCAAGGGAAAGTTTATGACAACTGGGAGATCTGTAAGCACTTCAGTATGCTTTGCTCATTCTGCCCTGATGCCCAAGTAACATCCAGGCACAAGTGCTTTACTGACTCAACTAACAGATATGGGTCTCTCTTTAATGAGCAAGATGGTGAGATGTTAGAGATGCCCCAAGAGGGAGCAGATGGTACAGGAGGTCCCCCAGAGCAGAGCCATCACCCCAGGGTGCATTTACTGAGCTGACCAAGCAGCCCAAATGCAGTGACATTGAACTGGCTGTGTTGCTTCTCCTTCTTGCCCTGTGCAGGGCAAAGATACACCCAGTGCTGCCCACTGGCCTGGGCTACTCCAATGATTTTAGTTCTCCTGAAGCTTGAGCTAAACTGTGTGATCCTCCAAGTATTTGGTATGCTCAGTGGAAATATTCAACCCTTATATTCTTTTTTTAAGTGAAAAATCTTTAAGGGAAAGATTTTATTTTTTGTTAACATTCTGTCAAACCTAAACACATATGGGAACACAACAGTTTTCCATAACAAAGTTTTCTTTAGAAAACTGTTCAGGCCTTTGAGGATAATCACACCAGGGTAGCTGCCTGGGAGGAGGTAAGCCCAGTGTCTAATAGCAATTCAGCTCCACATCCTAGGTGAGTAACCCAGCCACTAAACTGTTAAGTCTTCTGGTATAGCTTCCATCTCCCAGCAGAAACCTTTAAAATACCCTGGTTTCCATCTGGACTGGGAAAGCTTTCTGAGACCATCAGTGCTCCCATTCAGCTCTTATTGAAACGCCCAGGGATCATTAAGAAGCCATAGGAGGAGCCACTGGTCATCAAGTATATTGGCTTTTTGTTTGAGTTTGTTGGTTTTTTTTGGGTTTTTTGTT
>VZRH01007018.1:56225-183077 GCA_013397555.1 Urocynchramus pylzowi | reverse complement strand
TTTTTTTCCCCAGTTATATAAAGTAGGGTCTTGCTCTCTGGAAGTGAATTTTTCAGGATAAGTGAATATGTATTAGTCACAATGTTTTTATTGATTTAAAATAGCAGTAAGAACCCTTTGTCTATATTTATATTTGAAAAGAATAAGTTTTTAGTGATTCTGACAGTGATTCCATTTTGCTTTCTATTCTGCTGCATTAAGCCTCCACACTCATCAGAGTTCTGTGGGCTGAGTTCCTGGTTATATTTCAGTGTTATATTCCTTATTAACATGCTTTATGCAGAAGCAATAGGTTGTCCAATTTAAAAAAAAAAAAAAGTATATTTGAAAAGAGAGACAACAACAGGACAGCCACCGTATGGGCAACATAATGCATTTAACAGCTACAGTACTTATCATAAATGATATTGTTGACTGATAACAAATAGACTATGCTTTAATTGATAGAATAGATAAAACCACTCTTCTGTCAAATTAAACTCTGGCAAGTGAGTCCATCAGCCCTTTTAAAATACAGCTTAGGAAGATTCATGTTCCAGATGGCCCAAAAATAACCACTAAAAGCTTCCAGCTATGCTTGAATTAAGAAGCCACTATGTACATCCATCCACAAATTTGACATACTATGAATTAAGCACACAATGATGACGAAACGAAAAAAAACAAGGATATGAAAATGAAATTGGGAGTGTTCCTCTGGCTTTAGATACCTAATTTCAACACTCAAATTATAAGGATAATTTCCCATGGCATCTTTTTTTTTATCAGGAAAACAGGAATTAGTCCTACCACTTTCTGTTTTCTGGAGGAGTCTTATCTGTGCTCTCTTCAGAATCCCATCTGGTCTGGCAGCTTCATCTAACACTTAAATGTGAACAGCACAAATGATCCCCTAAGACTTACAAGGACCATCACTAACAATGACTGTTTCAGATCATTAAATGTGTTACTGGTGGCTATTAAGGACATTTAAACAAATAGGTTTGTTATGGCATCCCATAACTCTGCTTTGCATTGCTTGAGAAGGGGACACTGAATCCCCAAGGAAATTTTTTTTTTTCTTTTTCTCCAAATAACTGAAAATATCAGATGAAGGTAACATGATCATTAACAGAATTTTCAGAGCTCTGGCAAGGGGATGGAGACCAGAAGAGTCTATAGCAACCAGTTTTACAAGTTTTCCACTCCAATTCATGGAGTGGAAACAAAGCTGTTCATTTTTTTCCTGATTAGCTGAATTGCCACAGATCTACCATTCAGATTTACAAGGAGACAGAGAAATTAGGTGTTTGTATTTTATAAAACTAAAAGGATTGAAAAAACTTGAGTAACAATTTAGTATTTCCTACTATTTAAACTACAAAATATACTCAGCAGAATAGAAAGATAAGTATACAAATGAAATAGGACATGTATTTCTACAGTTGTGGTATGAAGCAGCCACCTGGAATAAAGATTAATGCCTAAATAGCAGATAAAAACTTTACCCAGAGCTATATCCCTGGTACATTTTTCTGCAAGCCCACACTGATGATAGTCCGACACATGATGGTTCAAAAGGCAGGTATCAGAGATCTGATTTCATCTGGACCAAGACTTCTTTATTTGCACAGATAACTAGCAAGTCTTCTCAAGGCCCGAGTGAAACAATGGCAGCTGGTCAGGAAATACACTCTTTCAAACTTAAACAAACAACACAACTTCTCCCTAGAAGAAAATAAAATAAGGAAAAGCAATCAGAAAATTATCAAAATGGAGTCATACTACATTTGGTTCATCTTGAATAGTAATTTGGGGAGCATTTAAAAGGAAGATTCTCATATTTTGAAAAAAGCTTGGGTAAAGAACTGTCATGAAAGAAATCTTTCAAACAGCCATATTCAGGGGAGAGGGAAAAAGAAAGAGAAATAATCCACTGAGGAACACAGGAGGAAATGACAGTAGTCCTAAAAATAAAATCCCCTTCCAAAGCATGTCAAGGAAAAGACAACTAGGAAAGATATTAGCTGCAAACAACTCCTAGGAGGGAGCCAGGGATTCACAAAGAGTCATCTTTCTACAGGAAGGAGACAAAAAACAAGCTGAGAAACTCAAGCATAGTAAACTGCTAAATTAGAAAAGTATTTATTCGAGTGTCTGGTCTGAATGAAAAAGGCATTAAATAGCAAGTGAAGTGAAGAGAAAGCACCAAACCACAGACATTTCTGACTACCTGCAACATAACATTCATTTCTTATCATGAAGTCCAGAATTACCTAGAAAGAATATGAAAGCTTTACCACAAAGCCTGATAAATGTTTTAGGGTACAGCACAAATACAAACAGGATTTGATCTGGTCACATACTTTAGGTTCAGACTTCCTGAGGAGTTAAACCAGCAGGTTTTAACAATTTGTAATAATTAAACACTTCCAATTTGGAAATCATGATGTAGATTAAGGTGACACAAATGTTGAAGTGAGCTGGGAGATAGAGTTAAGTGACCAGAGACCTCAGGGCTGGCACAGGTGTGACTGTGGGATCAGCTTTTCATGACAACTGTTTTGTACAGGTGTGAACAACACAGCAAAGAGCAGTTTGGGAGAATTTGCTAATGAATCACATTAGTTTTTGCTTTAACAAAAACTAAAAGAATGTTTCCCTGTTCATGAACACCCTGCAAAACAACATCATGCTGTCAGCTCCTCCCTTTAGCACTATCACTGATCAGACTTTCAGACTGAGGAAGAGTATGAGCATAATGGACAAAGCTGAAACCATCCTCTTTTCAAGGTAAGAGTTGGTTGTTTTTTTTTTTTTTTTTTTTTTTTTTTTTTTTTTTTTTTTTTTTTTTTTTTTTTTTTTTTTTTTTTTTTTTGTTTTTTTTTTTTTTTTTTTGCCATGGTCTTAAATAGCTTTCAGAATGTAGAGACTGAAAAACAAAATGGTTCCAAAAACTTGTCCAAATTAACAGATGATTTTTCCACTGCTTCGTTGTGCAAAGCATACAGGGAAAATAAGCCTTCCACCACACTACTAAGAAAGGTGCTGCACACCATGGTTCTGTTTTTTGTGCTTTGAACATTATATTAGATAGCCAATAGATAGCCAGCAGTCAAATGGACTGTGCTCTGTTTTGAAAAGCTTTTATGCTATCATCAGAAGAAAATAATATTTTAAGGAAGGCAACCACAAAGATATTCATAAAATTATAAATAGATGAGAACAGCATGCAAAAGAAGGTTTAAAGCCCCCAAATTAATTATCCTAAGAACAAGAGAAATAGGTATGTTTTCTTTGTGAGGCATTAGAGAATTTTCCTGCAACAGCCAATATTCCTTTTTCCCTTTCAGAAGTGCAAGAATGTCACCATGAAAAGAACAGCAGTGGAATTTTAATCTGAAGAGAACAAGAACATTGCTTCCAGCTATTCACACTCATAATCTGTGAAATTTATGGCCTGAGAAGACAGCACTGAAATTAGCCATTCCTGCTTTAAATTGAGCTCAGGGTTCTAGGGCCTATGTAACAACTTTATGCTTTTTAAAATTAAAATACAGACAATCGGGAACCACAGATAAAGACATCACAAGAGCAAAAGTTTTAAGACATTTTTCTTCCTTGATTTATAAGGATTGGTCCTTTGCAAAACCAACACTGAGCACAAGTGGAAGACTTTTTTTCTTTTTGCTGCAAACCCCGTTTTTTTTGCCCTACTATGATATTATATTCTTTCATTTTGTTATTTACAACAACAATAAACCTAAGCCAAAAAAGGAAAAAAGCTCCACAAGCTCAATAGACATTAAATGAAAAGGTATTAAGCTTTGCATGTCACAACTGAAATGCAAATGGTTTCATGACCCAGCAAAATCACAGATGGGGAGCAGAATGATCATTTTTACAGGGCACTGACAAATTGCATTTGCTAAATTAGCCAAGGCTGTTGAATCCAGATAGTTTTGAAAGAAGAAATTAATTCAGTCTGATGAAAAACAGATGAAGCCATTTCCTAGCTCTATACAGCCTATTATTGCTAAATTTTGACTGAATTCTCAGTCGCAATGCAAAAGTATAAGAAAAACCCTGTTGCTATCACAGCTACCAATTAAAATTTCAGAAATCAAAAGTTTATGCTTAGTTTCAAATGCAATTTGTACGTACATAATGAGTATAAGTAGTACTTCTAATGGATTTTTCTTAAATACGTAGTGGAAGAGGGGAAATTCGTAACTTGAGCAGGTTTTGATGAAAAAACTTAATGATGAAACCATAGCTGTACTCTCACATCAGTCAGAAAGCAAGAGTTTAGCAAGACTTTAGTTGAAGTTACAAAGTCCTGGAAGAGAAAAAGTAAAGATAAAGACAGAACACAGAAAGAAAAGGGGTGAGCTGAAACTTTATTAGCAGTTTTCAAGTAAGACTGTGACAGCATTGTGACAAAATAAAAAAACCTGTGAGAAAAAAACAAAGGCAGCTCAGCAAAGTTGGGGGTCATATCACCGGCCAGGGGCTATGTACAAACCACGAACGGGACGGGACTGCTGGGAATGCATCTTGAGCTGTTTTATTTTCCAGCACCAGTCTCATTACATGGTTGTGACAATGGGAAGATGCCAGCAGTTCACATCCCAGGCAGCAGACCACGAACTTAAAGTTACAACTTACTTTAAAAGCATATTGACAGTGATTCTATCCAACCACTGTAAGCACACGTATCTTTGGTTAAAACAATGCTTGCTTATTTCGAATACAATACCTTCTTGTGAGCCTTAAGATACAATGCACAGAGCTCCATTATTCAGCCTAGACCTTCCTAATATCTTGCTAGATATAATTTTCTTCAGCTTAGGGAGTTATTCTAGACAAGCATTAATCTAGAAACTATTGTTCTATTTGTCCTTACTTTTCTATTTCTCACCTAATTTTTCAGCTGACCAATCTTATGGCTATTGCTTAGCTCTAATCACAGTTCTGCTGTCTCTGAGGCTTGTCTTTTGCAGCTTTCCCAACACTCTCTGACTTTATGATTCCCACAGGTCATTCCATCCCAAGATGCTGCGGATTTTTACTCTTCCACATCTGACTGGAAGATGTTTGGCCAGTACAGACTCATTGAGAGAAAACACCAGAACAGTGAACATGACATCTCCACCCAAAAATTATAGTCCCAGCTCGTTACTGTATATATTTATAAGAGATAATTATTGTATCCTCCACGCGCTTTATGTGCGATTTTGTCTTGGCACAACAGAAAATGCCTTCACAGGAGCGACCCCAGGAGCTGAGTGTTACAGCAAATTGAGTAGGAAGCTGTACAACAGTTAAGAAATGAAATGAGTTTTTATCTTCAACAGCTGCCTTAGCAGCCTCTTTTGTATTCTACTCTTGGTTTTAGGTGCTTTGTACAAATAGCATCATGATGGTGTTCCAAGTTTGTGAAAGATGGTGTTGAGCCTGGTGCCAAGGACATTTACATACAAGTACATGTACATTTAGCAACTAGTTTTATTCCAGTTAACGCTTATGCAGCACAACTTGGTTTATTATCAAAAATTGCAATGAGCCTTCTCCTTACTCCCCCCCATGCCCCCCTCCAAAAAAGAAATTGGTTATTAAAAATGAAAAAAAATTATCACTGAGTAACAAAACGATAAACCTTGGTGAGTCCTATAGTCCCTAGAATCAAGAAACATCTATAGCTCAAAAATTCTAGTTTTCCTGATGGTTGGATATTGAATGAGTAGAAGCTGAGGGAGAAAAGCTAGCAATGATAAACCTTTAGATAACTTCTAAAAAATTTTCCCCACAAACATAATATGGAAATTATTTTTTTACCTCTTAAGACCTTGCTGACTTGCTCCAGTTGGATTCTGTATTCATAGTTGCTATTTCTGAGAAAAAAAAAATAATTAAAAAGGTCAGGTAAGCTAACATATATGGTTTGAAAAATGTTATCTATTCACAAAGTTGTCATTTGCAGCAGGGTGTTTTCTAAGTCACCTTTACCAGTGACAGTGAAATTCAGCTGTAAATGAACAAACATCTGCAGGTCTGGACACCTTCCAATAAGGCAGAAAAAATAAAACTCACAAGCCCTAAGAATTAAAGGTTTCTTGCCTTAAAAAACACCTAAAGGTGGTGAAACACCTAAAGGAAGACAGATATTGCTCTTCTGTTCAGGGCTCAGTATCTCAGGAAGACAGTCATGATCTCCTGACAGCCACTTCAGCCCTGGACTGACCTTTTTGACACCCCAGTGGCACCTATGGATCCTTGTGATGCCTTTTGCTCCCACATATATATTTATAAATATTTGAGAAAAAATACAGCATCATTTGACAACTCAACACAAGAAAATTGTCCACTATTTTGTCTAAACAATTTGCATCTTTAATCTGAGGGTGATCAGACCTTCTAGATCTTGCATTTGGGACTGGGGAGGATTGTTTTTGTTTTGGTCAGGAATGGGAGTAAAGAGTGCTATTGTTTCCCTGTTTTCTAGGTCAGGCAAAAAAGCACTGCAGTTGCTGTGGTTAACTGGTGTCTCAAGCTGGTTTATTTTAGGTGTGTCAAGACCAGGGGTAGTCCCACACAATTAAGCAAAGAAACTGGAAGTCCTTCTTTGGACCAAACTTATTGCTTCTTCATATCCCCTGGCTGAGTAAAGAAAGCTGCCAGAAATCACGTCTTCTCCTCTCTGTCTCCAGCATGCTGCCATCCTTAGCTTTTCTTAACTGGACCCCTCTGCAAGTCCTTTAGTGAGAAGGCAGCACTAGAGGTTTTTGGGTTTTGTTTTTTCAAATGAGCAAGCCCAGCTGCTCTCCCAGGACACTAGGACACCTTTTGCTTTGTTGCATTCATGAAGTTTACCGAATCATAAGGCTAAAGCAGAAGAAAAGCCTCTCATTTAAAAAGCCATAGCTTTTGCCATAAAACTTTTCATTACTTTGTGTGTAGAAATCCTGAAAAAATCTGAACTTTCCTAGTAAAAAAATTACCTGGTTTATGCTCATCAGAAACCCTGTCACAGGATATGTATTAACAGGATTCTGGTGGGCTCAGAACAGCCCCTCACAAGAACTAAAAGAGATAAGCAGTACAGCTGGCTCTGAGGTTATCATCAAGCTTTTAACACTAAATTAACTCTAATAACTAATTAACTAATTAACTCTAGCTCAGGTTATTAGTCCTACCTGCAGAATATTTCAAAGTGGATGGTACCTTGCTAGTTTCACTCTGAGTGTACAAACATTACAGAATTACATCATTATTAATCATGAGTTGCTGTGACTGCAGGGCTCACTCCAGCTAGGTATTCACAGATAACAAAATTATCTATGACAGGCCTAGATTTTTCTTCTTTTTGTTAAGTGCTTTCTTAAGAACTATGCTAAAAAAATGCCAAGACACACTTCTCTCAGGGAACAGCTTAAGTTCTCAGAGAGCACAGTAATCAGATAACTGATAAACTCTGGCCAGATCTTCCCATCAACTGCTTTTCACAATTAAAAAGCCCACCACACACCACCAGAAAAAACAAAACAAAACCAACCAAACACCTAACCAACCAACAAAACCAAACAAAATCCAAAAACCTAAACAAACAAACAAACAAACAAACAAACAAGAAAAGAAAAAAATCCCAGAGGAAAACAATATATAGCTGGGAATTTTGACCCTTTTTTCATTTTTTTTTTCCAACTTGTAACAATGACTATGGATACATTCACAGAATTCACAGAATGACTAGCTTGGAAGAGACCTTCAAGACTGAGTCCAACCCATGCCCTAACACCTCAACTAAACCATGGCACCGAGTGCCACATCCAGTCTTTTTTAAACACATCCAGAGGTGGTGACTCCACCACCTCCCTGGGCAGACCATTCCAGTACTTTATCACTCTTTCTGTAAAAAACTTTTTCCTAATATCCAACCTACATCTCCCTTGATGTGGCTTGAGACTGTGTCTTCTTGTCTGTCAGTTGCTGCCTGGAGAAAGAGACCAACCCCCACCTGACTACAACCACCTTTCAGGAAGTTGTAGAGAGTGATAAGGTCACCTCTGAGTCTCCTTTTCTCCAGGCTAAACAATTTTATCTCCTTGAGTGACTGATATCAGGAAAACAATAAAGGAAATAATTTAGAGAACAGTATTAATCAATCCTTCATAAATTTGATTGCACTCACTGTTTGTTTTGAGATAACAGGTAACATAAAAAACTGGTATTTTTTTCCTTCCTTCATGCAGCTTCCTACTTCATCAACCAATGGCTTCAATATTTGATACATTTATTTTAAATCTACAGCAACATCAACAGTTGCCTATTAATTTGGTAGATAAACCCTTACCTAAGAAAGACTTTCACTTTTCTCTGTTTGCTTCTTCTTTCATAAATTGGCAATGTTATCACTGATACAGTAGTTACTAACATATGCCATCAGCCACTGAAACAGAAACATCCTGTTGTATCAGTTCTTTCATATTCCTTTGGTTTTCATACAAAGGCAGAGCAGCAAAATGAGAAATACTGAAACAGCAGCAGAACTGTTAAAAGAACAGAGGTCTCTACTTTTTCCTCCTAGAATAATAAAGATATTGTTAATATAGTTCTTCATCCAATAATAAAGTCAAAACTAATATTACTAATAGTAATCTCAGAAATATGTACTGAAGCAATACTTACAATCTTTTAATAATTTCAATCTTTAATAAACATTTTTTATATTTTCAAAAATTTGTTTAAAAAATTATTACAGCACATTTGATCTTTGGTCTTTAATCTTCAATGCTTAAGTAGAAATAATCTTCTTAAGTAACTAAGTAAAATGTAATGTTAGGCAAGGCAAAACTCATGGAAAAAATGTTTCAAACTATATTTTTAATTTTATTTTCCTCCTAATTGTGCAAGTGCACTCGTCATTTTCTCTAATAGGGGAAATTCTTGTCAAATTATTTTTACCTAGTTGTTTAAGTCTTGTGTAACATAAACCCCAGAATTTTGATATTAATTTGTTTCCAGTCTCTTCATGCAGAGACTTGGTTGCATTACTCTGCTCCTTTGTTAGGCCAAGGAACAGCACAGTTCTTGCAATCATCACCACACTTAGCTTTCAAAAAACCCCAATGCTTTACTGTGAACAAAACAACCTCAAGCCAGCAGTGTTTGTTATCCTTTTCTGAGGTTTGTGAGAGAGGGAGTCTTGGGAAGGTTAAGAAACGGTCTAAGCAGCACTGTGCTTACAACTTCACAGAGTCAAAACAACTATTCAGCTACTTCTGATTTTCCAAATGCCTGATAAGAGCATCCTCAACAGTTTCCTAGTGTTTTCTGCAAGTAGCCTTCATACATTCATGTACCCCTGCCACCACCTTCCAACAAAAGGGCTGCACTCTGACACCTTGAATACTGAGAAAAAATTTGCTGCTTATGAAATATCTGCAGCTTTAGCAAGACAGCAAACAAGTATCATCTGCCCTTGCTACACTTTGTACTCCTTGCTTTGACAGCTTTTTAGGAAAACCTCTCTCTGCCCTCCCATACTTCTTTGGTGACCTCTATTTCATCATTTTTTTACCATATGTTGTGTTCCATGTTGCAAAGAGTAAGTAAGAAGAAAGCAGAAGCATTATAACTCGCTGCACTTCTTTATGTGCAAAGCTGAAGGACATTTCTACCGAACAGACTTGAGGCCTGATTCAGCAACTTCAGGTACTTAATTTCATCTAAGAAATGCATATTCCCGTCATTGCTAATTTCACAGAAGAAAAAACAAACAAACAAACAAACAAATTAATTTCTGGTCCTCTATGCAACAAAGTAAAAAGTTTCAGAAATTAGGTAAACAGTAAGGTAAATTATTAAGGTATAGTGTATTGTGAAAGTCTTCTGGAGCAAAAGAGAGAAGAATGTTGGAAACATTCTACTTCAGTGAAAAAAGGAAATCTAGAAAGATTTATTGCAGTATGAATACTGAGAAGCCTACGTGACCCCAGTAGTTTTCTATTATCAATTTTTACCATTCAAGTGTTTCAAACTTCTTCACAATAGAATTATCCAAGTTCTACAGTTGACATGACAAGTAGCTTTGCAGGTGTTGACATTACATCTGCTATTTTCAATAACTTCTTTTTCTCCTCTAAACATATCCTTTCAAGTATGTGCTATCTTCAGAAAAAGAGCAAAACAACGCTCTTTTCAGACACAGAGGAAGCAGTTGCCCTTGAGATACTTCTCAAATGTAGCTGGAGTTCTTGGAGTCCACAGGGATGCACTTAGGGTAACGAGTTCTGCTGGAAAATACAGACATTTTAATGGTCCCAGAAAGGCTTTGCAAGTTCATGCTGGCTTTTATGAAGGCAGATTATATGTTTTTAATTTATAATGGTTTTACTGTGGTTCTTCAGCAGAGAATGCCCTTTCCCACCATTCAGCATGTTTGTGTACCCATGCTTAAACTACATTTTCAAATTGGTGTGATATTAGTTGCCACAGGACTACTGAATTGATAGTATGGGAAATTAAGTAACTGGAAAACTAAACAACTTGTTCACTAATTTTTACTGTTGTAAACTGCTTATTTGAACTGCT
The DNA here is from genome assembly GCA_013397555.1 of Urocynchramus pylzowi. Classification (NCBI taxonomy): domain Eukaryota; kingdom Metazoa; phylum Chordata; class Aves; order Passeriformes; family Fringillidae; genus Urocynchramus; species Urocynchramus pylzowi. The sequence continues at coordinate 172,505 of VZRH01007018.1, read as the reverse complement.
TCATATATCACAAATAATAGTATCCCACCAGAAATATAAAGCATTCCACATGCCAAAGAATATAGGTTTAAAAAGGAACAAAAAATTTAGATTCATCAGCTATGCCTAAGATTTGCAGTCAGTGGCCCTTAAATTTTAAGACTTTGCAACTGCATGCATGCACCTCGAATGTTGGTGATTGTCAGAATTTACAAGCTTGCACCTTTATTGTTTTCTCTGCAGACATCCTGACTGTGATTGATTTAATTGTGCTGACCTCCTAGCTGTGACAACTGCTTGTTCCACTGTCACCTGCTAATAACAGTTGTATATTTAGCTGCATCCCCTAACTGGTGGTAGATGTCTAATAAGTTATTCAGCCTGGATTTAGGCAAGACATCAGAGATTTTGTGTCCTAATAACATTCCCTTAAGCCATCCAACTTCTTTGCCTTTTAAGTTGTTTACTAACGAAGATAAATGAGCTTGGCTAGGCAGGACAATGAGAGTAGTTGGCAGATACATTGCTCACACAGCTGACCCTATTCAATTTTAAAATAAAATAAATCTATGATTTTTTTTTTTATGTATGACTTATTAAATTACTGATATGGAACTTGTCTGCCCCAGATTGCAGGGCACCGCTAATGCATCGAGCTGCAGACACTACGTAGCCTTAAAAAAACCCAAACAAAAAAGGTTTACATTAAAATTAACATGAAAAAGAGACAGGTTCAGATAGAATGAGAGATCAGGGGGAAAATACAAAAAAGTCTTGTCTAATTGCTTTCCGGGAACCCAATATGCTATCAACTGCAATGATTTACAAAGCGGCTGATGCCTGGGAAAGACAGCTATGACACATTAAAGCTATTCATTTAGGAGGTGGAATCACAATGCTTCAAAAATTGCTGTATCCAAAGAGGTTTTGTTGAACCTCCATAACTAGATGCACTCAGGAACATCTGTGAAAACGTTATAGTTATTGCTGATTAGACCCATAAAAACTATTAGTTTGAGGCTAAACGTTTGTTCAGCTAGAATTGGGAATTTAGGAAGTCATAGAGTCATTTCATAGAAAGGCTTGGGTTTGAAGGGACCTTAAATTCATCTAGTTCCCAATTCCCTGTCACAGGCAGGGATGCCACCACTAGACCAGGTTGCTCAGGGCCTCTTCCAATCTGGTCTTGAATGTTCCCAGGAATGGGACATCCACAACTTCTCTGGGCAACTGGTTCCACTTTCTTACCACCCTCACAGTTAAGACCTTCTTTCTAATATCTAAACTAAATCTTGTCTTTAAGTTTAAAACCATTCCCTTTTGTCCCATTATTGTCTGCCCATTAAAAAAAAATTGCTCTCACTTTTTCATAAAAGCTTTTAATGTACCCAAAGGCTGCTCTAAGTTCTCCCCAGAGTCTTCTCTTCTCCATGACTGAACAGTCACAACTTTCTCAGCCTGTCTTCATAGGAGAGATGTTCCAGCCTTCTCATCCTCTTCACAGCCCTCCTCTGGACTATCTCTAGCAGGTCCATGTCTTTCCTGTGCTGGGGACCCCACAGCTGGATGCAATTCTCCTGGTGGTCTCACAAGGACAGAGCAGAGGGGCAGAATCCTCTCCCTTGCCCTGCTGCCTGTGGTGCCTTGGATGAAGCCCAGGAGTGTTTGGTCTTCTGGGCTTCAAGCACTCATGGCTGGCTCAGGTCCAGCTTTTCATCCATGAGAACCCCCAAGTCCTCCTCTGCAGAGCTGCTCTCAAATGACTTTATCTCTCAGTCTGGTCTCATGTCTGGGATGGCCCTGGTGCAGATGCAGTACTTTGCACTTGGACTTGTTGAACTTCATAAGAGCCTTGTATTCTGTTTGCTATTTCTTGTGAAAGGTGCAACATGCTGCTCTTAGGTCAACAAAAAGAGACCCTCCAAACTTATACGCAACCACAATTCTAATCCAGTTCATGGGGAGCTGACAAACAATAATTAATATGTGCTTGCAAAACAGTCCTAAAACTATTTAGGATCTCACTTCCAGGTGGGGTGGACATTTGGTCCAATCCTTACCAACACAGACCATGTGCCTTTCTTTACAGCAGGTCCAAATAGAGAAGGTCAGAATGCAGTCGGTGAAGGTCTATATGACACAAAGATTCATGCAGGAAAAACTGTGCAAAATAACAAAGTGAAAAGAAGCCTTATCAGAAAACTCTTGAAAAATACCAGCATTCAGAGCACATAAAGACACAAAACATGGGTTTTGCTGAATTCTTCAGGCTTTTTTCCTACATTTCCAACAAAAAAAACAATGAATGTCATTGTTCATTGCATTATAAGAGAATGTTCTGTAATGAAATTAGAGGGACTAAGAAATAAAACACCTATTGCTCAATCTGTCAAGTAATTATCATTTACTCCCTTTTAGACCAGCTAAGCAGCATGGGCCATCCCATTTGCATGGCAGCAATAACTCAGGTTTTGCCCCACATCTTCTTAACAGTAGACAAAATGGCATCCAGGCAGAAAAATAATATGTAGGAAACAAAACATTTGTAACAATTTTAAAAATTATGTTCTATATGTATTTGTCCAGGTCAGCAAGTAGCCAGTCTCAGTGAAAAGTCTCTCTTTCCATGTAACCAAAAGGACATTTCATTCTTTAGTCTTTAGATATTTGTTTGATTTGTTGAGGACTTTTTTCATAAACTAAGCCCTAGTTACACGTCAGATTGTGCTGCATACTTCCCATACTCCCCAAATTTACTCCCTCTTCTGGGAATTTATCGTGTGTACAGCCACTCTGATGCATGAAATTACCTCCATTGTTCTTCATATTCTGCTAGCAAGAATACAGAATGTTTATAAATAACTAATATATTGCATGGATAAAATTCAAATCACCATACTAGTCAGAAAAATACTTTCATGTGGCCTGCAGTGCTAATCCTACACAGTGATTGCTCCCACATTGATCTCTACCAGTTTCAGGGCAGCTTCTTAAAGCAGCACTTGAATAACACTGAAGGTACAATATAACAGAATTCTGTGCTGGACAAGTCTGAATAGAGTCAGAGAAGTGCCAAGACACTCTGTAGTTTCTTCATTTCCTAACAGCAAAAATGTGAATAATTCTCTTAATCCCAGTTTCCCATCATTTGGCCTCACGTGTACATTGCAAAAAACCATGCAGAGAGGTCCCAGATGCTTGTGCTAAAGGCAACTATAGAAGTTCAAGCACTCAGTTTTTACAGGACAAGATAAGACAGTTGGACAACTTCAGACTGGAGAAAGACAATGAATTCTGCTGCATGAGTGACCAGAGAGTCAGGGCTCAAGCACACCCTGGGCTCTAAACTGAAAGCACGGCTGAAATCTGCAACGTGACCTCAATCACAGTCACACAAACACAAAAGTCAAACAGGTTCCTAGCTTGCAACCAGAACCTATCTAAAATCACAGGAATTCAGATGAACACAAAGATCAAGATCCAAAACATAATGGCAAGATGTTTTGTCTGCATGTAATGATCCAGTAATACATGATTTAGCTGCACCATGTTGTGCTCAGTCAAAAGAGAATTTTTTTTTTCAAAATGATGGATAATTTTTAAAATGCAGTTACATGTTTTTAAACAAAAAATCAGAATGAATCCCAGACTCCATCTTCTGCTCACTTATCTCCAGTGTTTTAGGAGATGATCATTAACAAGAAACCCTTCTCTTACCTCCTTCCTGAGGTAACAGTTAATTCTGAGACACTATAGTATATCTATCTAAATACCAGCCCAAGAAATATTGATATTCTGACACAAGACATAATCAAGCAGAAGCTAAAATGTTCAAAACTATAGAAACATAAATAGAATGGAACACTTTTGATTCAGCTTTTGGTAGCTGCCACATGCAATTGCTGCACATTAACGCCAATCTACTCATTGTTAGTCTAGATTTCACTAGCCTGTGTCCTAATAAACTAAATGCTGCCTGATATAACAATTGATTGCAAAAACCATTGTCTTTTTACAAATGGGGGCGTAGATCTGTGAACAGATCTATTATCATATTCAAGTTTCTTTACACATTCACATTGTTTCTGGAATAAGACTGAATTTTCCCTCTCATCCACAACAATGCGTGCCCAGTGAGAATCAGCAATGTTACTTCAAGCCTTGCTGTCTTAGTAACAAAAGGAACTTACTGGTGCTGTTTCATTTCAGTTTCATTACAGAGGCCAGTCTGAGCAGAAAAAACCAGCATGTCCAGCCATTTGGGTACAGCAACCTGCCTGCAGCTTTGCATACATGCAGACAAAGGTGTTGAGCAGGGTTTTAAGAAACAAATAAGGGAAACCAATGATTATGCTACCAGGGTTTCTCGACAGTTCTAATTCCAACACTCCCTCTTTGTTTTTTCTTTATTTCCACACTCCTTGTATTTATTGTTCTGTCAATAGCACTATCCTCAGAAGCTGCCCTACCTAGCAAGCAAAATATTAAGATAGATATGGTGGTATGAACACACTGAATCATAGCTTTTACTCACTAAATGGTCCAACTGGCTTAGCAAGTATGAAAAAAAACCAATTGTGTGGAACACAGAGACGACAGACGATGTCAGGAAAGCCAGAAATAGAAATCAAGTGTCCTGCTCTATAACTGCTTGATAACAACTCAATTTTTAATCAATAACTTAATTTTTGTGGCTAATATAAAGTTTAAATGAACTTCAGACAAAGCATAGTAGACTCTTCTTAAGTGTCATCCAAATTATGCTCTCTGTCTTCTGCATCCTTTTCTAAGCTAAAAGCTATGTTGCTTTGTGTTGGCCTTACTGGGAACATCACTGTTCTGTTTTTCCATGAGTGCAAACTAGTACCCTTCCAAGACCCACTTATATTACTTTACAGTTTTAGACCATTCCTGCATTACAGCCACAAATCCTAAAGCAAGTAATCTTCACTCGTGGAAGTTCTCCTGCCTTAAAGAAAGTGGCCATAAAAGTTACTCTGATAAGCTGAGTTTTGTGGGAAAAATGAAATAGAAAAAAGATTGGCCTAACTAAAAAGGAATAGTATAAGAGAAGAAATGAAATTTTTTCAGACACTGTCGAACTGCTTTTTATCTTCTGAAAGACACAGCCAAATAGAGTATATTGCTTTGTTTACAGGATGTATTTTATATATTCATTTATTACGTACATCGTACTGGGGATGTCTTCCGCACATTAAACAATTCCACATGCAGGAAGTCTCTCTGCATTTACCTGCTGTAGAAAAAACAATATAAATGATACCTTAAAATATAAATTCCATTTATTCCCAAATGAGACCTGTAGTATAAACACACTTTTTAAAATTTAATTTTTAATTGAATTGTGGAGATACAGTGGTCAGAGCCCAGAATGAAGACTGTTTGTCAAAAATGAACCTAAGCAGTGATAGAGTTCTCTGTGTGATTCCCATTTATTCTGAAAACCCCTTCAGACTGAAAATACAGCATCAGCAAAAGTCAGGGTCAATGCTTAAAATCTCCATATTCAGCTCTGAGACTGTATTGAAAAGCAAACAGTTCCTGATCAGTTTTATATTTTTAAATACTATCCACTGCCATATATCCTTTTCTTTCAATAGCAGATGTAAAAAAAAAAATAGTTTTTGAAAGATCTCAACATCATATCTAATGGGTAAGACAATTTACAGTCTTACAACGCCTTTCCCTTCACTCCCTTCTCTCTGAACAGGCCGATAGCTCTTGTCCAGGAAGACCATCCATTTTCACAGTGACAGGTATTGATTTTAATTAAAGTAGCAGAAAGAAGCTGAAAATATTAAGCTCTATTCTTTCACATTCCAGGAATCAAAATAAATGGTACTGCGAATTTACACAGACACAACCACATATTTATGCCAATGTCCAAAGCTACAGCCAGTCTGAACCAGAGATGCCAAGAGAGAACTCCAAGAGATTTAATTAGTATAGAAAGCTGATTTGATGATAAGTACAACATGTAATAGTCTTGGCACCAGCAACTCACCAGGAGAAGTGAGTCCTTATTGAAGTGAAAAACTCAATGGACAGCAGTAGTCACTTGATTTGTTTATATAACTAAGCAAGCTGTTTTGCCCCTTTGTTTTTTTCCCCCCTGTTGCTTATTCCATGCCTGCAAAGAAAGAGAGTGTTTGGGTTAACATCCAGCAACTCACAATTACAACTTGAAATGCTTGCCAACGGCATAAATCTCAGGAGGCATGAAAAGGAAAAAGGGTTTTTCCTACAATAAGAGACCCAGTCACACATACATACACAGTACAGTCTGCTCCTAAGCTATGTATTCTGGCATGTGTATCCCCAAATTTCAGAAAAATATTTCAATTCCAGATTTGGAAGAAGTAAGCAGGTTCAGAAAGGCTGTGTTGCATATAAACTTGCAAAACATAATTTTGTTAAGGGTTTGGTTTTTTTCTGGCCCATCAGAAACAGCATCTTATAATACAGCTTTGCTACCCTGCAAGAACTGATGAAATTATGTTCACAAGGCACACGGCAGGCCATTGGATAAGTGCCAGATACAAAGGACTGTTACTCTAATGATTAAAAAAAAATCTATTCATCTCTCAACCTCCACCTGATCAATGGGCTAAAATTGGTTTTAAATGTGATCCCACTGTATTTTAAAATAAGCTGACTAAGGACAGTCTTATGCAGTCTATCTTCACCCTTTTAAAGATTTCATATCTCCACTGTTATGTGGCTAAATTAGCAGAAATTTTTCTGTGTGTTACATTTTCTCTGTAATCCCTGCAGTAAAATAAAGGGATTTCCCCAATGATTTTCATGTGTAAGTGCTTAGATATTAATCAGCAATTTTACACATCAGGGCAATTTTTTCCTACTTTCTCTCAAACAACAGAAATATAATATCAAATCCATAACAACCCTGTTCCATCTGTAAATCCATCTGGTTTTCTTAGTAAGTGCCTTTGAAATACTGATACATTTGGGGAATAACATGTTGCAAATAAACAAGTTTCATATACAGCATTTTAGTTTTGAATGCAAGAATTCATCCTTTCTGGAATTCCACTGCATCCCTGTGACAGATATCTCTGTCTTGCAGGTTGTAGCAAATTGTTGCCGCCTGAATATTTACTCCTTTCTCTACAACACCTTTTGAACAGATACCTTCCTTCAATAAATGAAAGATGTAATAGAGAAGCTACTTGGAAGGATGAAATTTATCCATCACTTTTTTCACCCTCAAGGATCTGTGAATTTGGCTGTTTTCTTGGTGCTCCTTTTCTGTTTGATTATCTTTATCTTATGGGCATTGAGATTTCAGGGGACTTGGTGTGACTGTGGCTCCTTTTGGACCAATGTGCTGAACAAGCTTTACTGCTCCCGCTGCCTGAGTGACAGGTACTGAGTACAGGTGTCTCTCTGATCAGGGTCATAGAGGAAAACCAGCTACTTTGATACACCCTGAAATAAAATAAAAGCAATTCCTTGCTAGTCAGGAGCATCATCATCATTTGAACCAGTGACACTTTTTCCCAGACAACACTAAGAAATTCATCACATACAATAATCTTCTGCCACCTAGAGAGAGACTTGGCAGAAAAACAGTACAAAATTAACAATTTGCGCAGAAAAAAAAATAAAAATTAATTGTTTCCATTCATTTTGAGCTTTGACAAGGGAAGCAGGGTGCTAATGTTTCCAGCATGCACTGTCTGGGGTTGACTGCAGCATAAACGTTCATCAATCCTGAAACCAATTACTGTTCTTCTGTCCGTCAGAGCAGACACCAATTTCTCTGCATGAATATTCATTAATTAGACCACTATACACTGCAGGTGAGTTCATAGAGGCTTCCCTCATCATGAAATGCAGGTTGAAACTTACTACAGCAAAAATACATTGTAGTGCATATTGCTGAATTTTACCAATCCACTCACAGCACCACTGGAATCTTCAAGACATGTCAATTCTTGGCTTGGACTTAGTTAATGACTGAAGGAGAGGACACAAAGGATTTGGAAGGATTTTTTGATTTACCCACCAACAGATGTCCCATCAGGGAGTGACCCTTGAATCATAGCATGAACAGTAGAAAAAAGAGTGCTTTGGAAACCTTGTGCAACTAAGAGATGATTGTACCAATGAGTGAAGGGAATGAGGAATGCTGAATTTCTTGCTACTCTGTAGGATGTATTGTAAACCAAAAAAAAAAAAAAAAAAATTTCCTGAAGACATGAATCTTCCCAGGTTTTCAAGAGCTCCATGTCTCACTCTCTGCTGACAGAATACAGTCACCTTGGGGTTATATTGAACAGAAATATCTATTGATTAGAAAAGTGTTTGCAGATTAGGAGCTTTGCAAAAGAGTTGCTCAGCAATCTCTATTAATTGGATATTTTCAGCACTTGAAACTTAATTTCTATCTCCATTTAAGTGGGTCAATATTGTGGAAAAAGCTAGAAAACTGGTCTGGCACAATAAAACTGCAGTTCTCTTCCTATTCGTTTGGATCAGTCAAGGCAAAAGTAGAATGTGTCTACCTTCAGGCTAAATAACCACTGGCCTCATGCTCCATGAAAATGCTGTAATGGTTTCCGTTTGGCACTGTACTAAGGATTCATGGATTGTACCAAGTTTACAGAATCACAGCTTGTCTCAGAAAGGAATCTTGGGTGATTGCCTGGTCCAAACCCCTCAACTCAAGTTGTCCATAATCATGAACAACTTGAAAACATGGGTTTTGAATATCTCACAGGCCGGAGACTCCACAACCTTTCCCAGCAGTAGAGTTTCTCTTTATTTCAGTGTTCTGACTCTGTCTGTAGCAAAATATTTTCCTTGTGCTGAGCCTTCTCTTCAAGGGTAAATCATCCCAGCTCTCAGCTTCTCTCTATATGTCCCTGGATGTACTCCCTTAATCATTGTGCTGATTGCTCCAGTATATCCATGTCTCCTCTCCTACTGGAGAGGAAAGATCTGGACACAGAACTCTAGATGTGGCAGGCATGACTAGAGCCAAAGGTCACCTCTCTTGAACTGCTGCCAGTGTTCTTCCTAATGTAGCCTCCTCTGCCACAAGGGTTTATTACTGCCTCATGTTTAATGGTTTTGGTCCACTGGGCTCCCCAACCTCTTTTCTGCAAAGCTGCTTCTCAGGCCCTGGTCTGTACTGGTGCATGGAGTTATTCTCCTCTGGATCCTGCACGTGTCTTTGTTGAACTTCATGAGCTTTTCCTTGGTCCATTTCTCCAGCCTGTCAAGATGCCTTCAAACAGCAGCACAGATATCTGGTGGATCAACCACCCCTCGCACTTTCATATTTCCTTCAGACTTTCTCAGGCTGCACTCTGTCCTGTTGTCTAGGTCAGGAATAATAGTACTGGTCCCAGTGTTGACCCCTGGGTGTCCTACCAGTGACGGGCCTCCAGCCAGACTTCAAGTCACTATCATAACATGCTGAGGCCAGCAGTTCTGCTTCTTTCCAGTCCATCTTCCTGTCCACTTGTCTAACGAATTGTTTCACCAGTTTGTCTACTCATCAGGATCTCCAGAAAAACCAGGTTCTATTTAATTCTGTTTCTAGGAGGATGAAGCAACTAATTCTTATAGACTGTAACAGGAATATACATGAATTGACTGTGCTGGAACAAGATGATTGGTCTTAGTAATCTTGTCAATTTTGCTCCTCAGTTCTGTAGAAAACAGCACATCATGCTGAATAGGGATGAAGAGCAATTAGACCATTGAAGGAAGCCTGCTGTACTTCTGCCCTCAGAGGTTCATACCCCAATGTGACTAAAGGAGGAATACTGAGGACATTTTCTGAAAAACAACATGACCTTTTAGAAGAAAAGAAGAAAGTCTTCTTCTTCTTCTACTATATAAAGCAGAAAGCTTCTGCTTGAAATTGCAGTAAATCTGAGCCTTAAGCTAACACCTGGAGCCTTGCACACCTGTAGCTTAACTAAGAATCAGAGCATTTTTGTTAAGTAACTTACAACATGCATGCTCTTGTAACACTGAATAGAAAGAGACAAAATTTTACAGGGCTAGCAAAAATGGGGTGGAGGCAACAAATGAAAATATGTCTAGTTTGAGTTCATCTATTTACTAATTCTCAAGGTTAGCCAAGTTCTTCATTTTTATAAACATAGCAACTATTTCATGCTTAGAAATACCTGAACACCTCATGACAATTCCTATAAGAAAAAGCTTTTTATAGGTCTCCTGCACCTACTGAAGAACAGGAATAATAGATTTCCTGTAAACAAAAAATACGGACACAAACTCCCAGAATCCAAGTCTTTCTGATCATTGGTCTTACAAAGGAAGAGATAACTCTTCACATGTTTGAAAACACCACGTGCTCACACTTTTTGAGGCATGGAGTTCTGCAGAAACATAGAAATTACTGTGTTCTCTCATTCTGTATAACTGCTGCAAGTGTCAGTGCTTTGCTCATCCAAGTCCCATTGTACAGCCAAAGTCACCAGTAGAAAGAATCACTATCAAGTAAAGATAAAACTCTGCTAAAGCTTGTTTACAATGGATAATTGTGCCCTTTCTTTCCCTTGACACATGTAACAATTTTATCCATACCCATTACCTGCAGTGAGAAAACCAAACTTTTTGAATGCACCTCCCCTAAATTCTTAAATCCCTTACTCTCTCAACAAAGACTTGGTCATGTTGTTTTTGCTGTGACAATATGATGTGTGTTAATAACTTTCTGATTTGCTGCCACTGGTGTCTCAGCGATTGTTTTTTCATCATGGAGTTCTCTTTGAAGATTATTAGTCACTGTCAAAGGTGACCTGCTAGCTCCATTGTTAGTGGTTAATAAATTATTTTTCTTTACATAATTTATACCAAAAATTAAACTCTAAAGGTTATGCTAGATGTTACCATTCCTAAAGACCAAGTCTAAAAGTGCAGGTATTAAAAAGGTGAGACGCATGAAGCAGCACAGCTATTCTTGGGCAAGCATTAATAATTAGATATTATTTTGGAGAAAGGGCAATACTTCATCTGAAGATGAAGTATTATCTTCAATATCTCTTTGTGCATTTGGTGGAACATTCCCACTGATTGTGCTTCTAATCTCAAAATAAGTTGGCAGGTTTGCCCTTTTCTAGCTGAAATATAGTCTCTTCTGGGAAACCTTTACCAACACATCCTGACAACTGTTATGTCCTATTAAAGGTTGTTCACTGATATTTGTAGTACCTTAAATACACACTGCATTATTACAGGTGAATTATACATCTGCTTAGAGTAAAGATTTTGGTGAAAACAAAAGGCAAACATTTCTAGGGGCTGTCTTGTTTAGGAAGCAGACTCATTGCTATGCTAGGCTATTGCAATATTTTATGGAGTTGCTTCAGGAACAGCAAAGTCCGCTGGGGATAAAAAACAGGCAGAAAAAAAGGCAGGTGTCAGACTCCAGGGGAAATGTTGTCTTTTATGATCTTCTGCTCCCCAAGAACAAGAGGGTTCCACAGATACTTTTGATAGAAAAGGCAAAAACACAGTATGACTGAGCACTACATCAGAGTGATATTAAAAATTACTCTCAAATATTATTTCCCTTTCTCCAGATGTCTTATGTGGCAGAAGTGTTTTTTGTTTTGGTGTAGTTTTGTTTGATTTAAAAAACCCCAGCCAAACTGTTGATCACATAAGAAAATACAAGATTTCATTGTTTTTTTATGAAGAAGGAACATGAATGTTAGTCTTACTTAATGGTTGGAAAGAGTTACCTTGTCCTCAATTAGGTAATTAAAAAAGAAAAAAAAACCTGCTTGCTTGCATTATTGAAGAAAATATATCAGAAACTAATGCTCTCATTAAATTATCCCTTTAGGGATGGCAAAACAGTCCACACTCCATTTTTGTCAAAAATCTATCCCAGAACATCTCATGTCAAGACAATTTAGCTTTTATGTTGGTAGTAATTTAAGGTACCCATTTGTGCTTAGCACTGTAAAAAAACAACTGCAACAGTTAGTTAAAAAAAACCAAAAAACCAAAAAAAACAACAAAACAACAAAATTCTTTTGAGAACCAGAAGTTAGAGTTTAGTGAAATATTTCCACTAGATGAATTACTGCTGAGAGTGTTACAATATTGCTACAGACAGCATACTGAAAATATCCAACTGTCACAGTTCAGAAAAACATATGAAATAAAACCACATCACATCTTCTTATGCTGCTTTTAAACCTGTGCACAAGTACCAGGAATGTAATAAAATATTTTTTCAAGTTATTAAAAATATTCATAAAAACAACTTTGCTGATATCTGTCACACATTCCTGGGCCAAAAGGCAAGGGTCACTGGAAGGTAATTGCATATAAAGTGCTATAGCATGTAATTATTTAATTCCTTTTATGTTAATAGCCACATTTAATCATTAAGGATGGTCAAAATGTTTTTGTCAAACATGTTTTAACTAACTACAGCTCAATAGACATATTCTGAAGGCAATGTCTGCATAGAAGGAAGGTACTTGCCCTTGTATGCAATAGTATATACAGATTTAGAAACAGCATCAACCTGTCTCTAGTCAGTCTTAGTCAGAAAACCTCATCCCATCTATTTCTCTCTGTGAGCCAGCACATCCTGCTGAGGTGAGTATCCTGCGCTCCTGTGGCTCTCCAGCAGAAAAAAAATATGTGTGCTTAGGAATTCAGCAAGAAAAACAGAACAGTGTGGCATTTGCAGCTTGTGATAGTCTTAAGTGCTATGCACTCAACTGCAAAATATAAATTCCCATTAGCTTTTTAATTTGTTTTGTGAAAAAAACCACCCAAATCGGACACAAGTTTAGCTTGTTTGCTTGCCCATCACAAAAAAAAAAGTATTTTCCAATATTTATTGCAAAAGACACAGCCTTTATTACTACTAGTGATCCAGCCACAGCCTATGAAAATCAGCATAAAGATTTATTCCTAAGACTTTCGAATTAAACACATGCATACAGCATAGCCAGATTTTAAGCAAGCATTAGAACTTTTGATCTTCAAGTATAAATTTATAATAGTGACATTTGTAAATTACTCTTTAAGACTAATTTAATGACATGAGTTAAGCACATTGTTAACTTCAGCTGAAAAGTTCTTTATACTTTGCAAACCCTTTTTTAACCTCCCCATTTCTTTGTATGTCCCTTGCATGCAAAACCTGTACTTACTAAACAAAAAATCACAGGCAGAAAAATCACAGATATAAATTAATACAAGTGGTTTATTTTCGTGTGACACTTCAAGGAAATGGTTTACTGTGTGGGATCTGAGTCTGTGTGTCCTGAGAATTCCCCCAACAACAAAGACATGTAAGAAATCGCTTGTATCATGTCTCTGAGAATACAAACACAGTTTCACATCTAAAACTTATTCTACAAAATAAATTAAATTAGATACTGCCTACATAATGATATAAATTGAACCAACACACCCACACAAGTGAATTTGAGCTGTCTGCCTATTTTAATAAATAAGAATGGCTTTGTTTTGAAGGAAATTAATTTCTGACAAAATGGAAAAATATTCAGCCTTTGGTCTTCTTTCATTTTGCTTACTGGGGTGGAAAAAAAAAAGGTGGTCAAGAAAGTATGAATAATGAGGTCATTTCACACTTGTGTTTCTTACAAGAAATAAAATAAATTTCGGAACTTAAAAATCCTAAAACCTTTATAAAAGTAGATCTTCTATGTATGTCAGACAGCTGAAACTGATGAAAAGTTGACTGGGGTTACTTAAAGCCAAAAATCACATGCACAGTCCACACTGAGCTCTAGTTTGCAGGAGAAAGAAGACACAGAAAGTGTTCCAGGACTGTAATTACAGAATAAAATGTAGGTGCTTATATTTTAAAATGTGAGTCAGTCTACAATCCAATTAAATATGTCTCACTTTTCAAAAAAACATTTTGCCATAACAATATGTAAAAGATAATTGAGGCTATGAGAGACAGGCCTACAGCATGAGTATGACTGTGCATCTCTAAGTGCTTATGAATTGAGAAAGTATTTTAAAGGATTTTCTAGACAGCTGGAAATCAGCAATCTGGTTTTGACAGCTTAATGGGGAAATGGAGAGAAAGAGAGTGTGTGTAAAAGGCAGTGTGCAAGAGGACATGAGAAAGAGTGAGGGTGAGTGAGACAGGATGAGAGGGGGAGAGAGCAAGAAGAGGAGGCAAGAACAAGTGGGAAAGTATCAATGAATCAGGGTGACCCCTGTGTGCCAGGAAGAATGAGCATCTCGAGGATATCAGAAACCTAATTAATTACTTTATTATACTATGCTATTCTATACTATATTATACTACATCTTAACTGAACAAGAACTAGAACTAACTAACTGAAGAAAACTTGTGACCGTCTGCTGACCAGACAGTCCAACTCCCTTGGCCCTCATAGGCCAAGGAAACAAAACACCATCACTTTGGGAAAACAATCTCCATATTTCATTCTACTTTGGCACAACACAGGAGCAGCAAATGAGATAAGAATTGTTTTGATCATTCTTTTCTCTGCTTCTCTCCCTGCTTCTCTCAGGCTCAGAGAATGTGAATCCCACAGGAAAGAGCATGAGGGGAGCAAGAAAGTGCATGACAGCAGGCAACAGTGATTGCAAGAGCAACAGTGAGGGCAAATGCAAGGAAGAGAGCAAGCATGTGAGAGCATGTAGGAGAAGGAGACCTTGTCTAAAGCGTGCAGTAATGCCAGCTATTAATAATGCAAGATGTAAGAAACTATCTTGTCATCAGTGAACTATGTTTTGACCCACTTACTACATGACCTAACACAGTGGGGCTGGAGCACTGAAGTTCAGCTACTAACACTGTGTTTGAAAGCAATATCAATTAGTTGGATGAGAATAAATTAAAAAAAAAATCAGCAGAACCCAGGAGGGGCAAGTAAAATCTGATACAGGGTATGGGTTTCTGCTGCTGGTGATTGACACTGGCACAGTTTGTGTTGCTTCTCTGCCTCCTTTGCAAAGCACAGTGTGCAAGGACTTGTTGATTAAGTGACACTGTGGACTTATACAGAGACTAAGCTGTTGCCCTGAAGCATTCCCACTAATCATTCCTTTTGTATTTGAGGCCAAATTCACAGTAGACTCCATGATAGTGGCATACACATATGAGCCCTGGACCACCACATTGATCAAATTATTCAAAATGGTGTAGTCCTCTAGTCTGTTTCACACTGTCACCCCCCAGCCTCAGATGAAAATGGGCTTCTGGGACAACTTCTGAGAGCAAACATGTAACTCAGATCAGTATTTCCCACAAAGGAAGGAAATCTCTCATACTACATCCAAAAAGAAAGAAAAATAACGTGAGGAAGGAGTAGGAATGGCTCTAGAAACACAACTGGAAATCAGCTAGCTCCAATACTTGCAAGAAGCAGTTTGAATTTTGATTTCACTATGGATGAGTTCCTGTACCCTGTTACATACTTTCCTGTCTATGACATGCACGTTTGCAAGTCTGTTGTCTTTTGGAGCATATCTGTGACCTGAAAGTACATCCTCCCTCAGTCTGTCCCATGTGATGCCAGGAGTCCCACTACTCATTGCCAGAAGACTTTTAAAAATTAAAATCATTTTAGCTTCCCTTCTAAAAGTGAGAACTGAAAATATAAATAATTATTAATCCAAGCACTGAACAAAGTTAATGTTTCCTTACTTGTAGCTAAGTTGCATAGTATAATATTAAAAAGCCAACCCACACTGAACAGAAGTCTGCCTGCCTATCATCCTTCCAGGAGTCTGCTTCCCAAAGATCCTTCAGCCTTCTGGAAGCAGTAAAATCCCTCTGCTAAAGCCATGAAATAATTCTGAGAGAGCTAAAAAAGACTTTTCATAGCTCTAGGATTAATGAGCTAGGTAGCTTGTCACTATTTGCTCATTATAAAGAAAACTCAGAATGGTAATGGCTAAAAGTCATTAACTTCTGGCAGCAGCTCAGTGACATATGGGAAGATCTGGTGGCCTCAGCTCACTTCTTAGAGCACGTAACATTTCTCATTTGTCAGTCCCAGCAGAAAGACCACAGTTTGAATGCAGACTGGAGAGCTGCTTTCTACATCCCAACTATTACATCTCACGGAATTTGGAAACCACCAGAGGAGCTGCTGTGGCTACTGAGATCTCTCTTCTTTGAGTTACACACATCAGTTTCAAATTTAGGTAATTTGGCCTCTAGCTACTGACTTCAAGGCTAGGGGATTCTCAAAATAAAACAACTCCCAAATCACTATATTTCTTAAACAGCCACGGGAACATAGTCAAATGCACTTACTGCTCAATCACACTCTTTATCTTAAATCGTGGCTCTTCAGTTCTCTCTCTTCTATTTTGAAGAGCTGAATGAAACCTCCCAGAATTTTTTTTCTTTTTAATAATAACTGTACCTGAAACAGGTATTGGAATTTACAGCACTTGGGATTTACCAAGAACTGCTAAGACACAACAGACTTGAACTAATCAAAAAACCAAAAAAACCCAACCAAACAAACAAACAAAAAAACCCCACACCCCCCCAGAAAACCAAAATAAAAAATAAAATTAAAAAAACCAAAAAACAAACAAACAAAAAAACCCCAACCAAAAAACAAACAACAACAACAAAAAAAACCCAAACCAAACCAAACCAAAAAAAACCACCAAAAAAACCAAAACAAAAAAAACCCCACCAACATGGAGGCAACTGGATAAGTTTATATTAAGTTTAGTTTGGGGTTTTTTCAGTCATAGGAATATACATTCAAAACCACAGTAATTTGAACAGAAAACTTATAGTTTGATCAATCATTTGATTCATCCAGTGCTGAAGTACATTTGTCCCTTCAGAGTGAGCAGGAGCATTGTCAGACTTCTGGCAGCCTGTGAGTTGAAAGGTACTAAATATGGAGAGACAGAGAGGAAAACCCACACCAGAAATGTTGACAAGCTTTTGAGTATATAAATTTTTCTTCCAGTAAGCACTGAGACAAGCAAGGTCTTGAGGATCTTTGCAAAAGCCACTACCATGTTTTATACTATTTAGGTAGCAGTGGTTGGATCCAGAATCCAAGTTACAAAGCAGTCCTTGTGCAATTCCCATTTACACACAAAATGTGTCATCTTTATTTTAAGAACAGACAAATCAAAAGTTACATGATGACATAAGAACCTAGCCTGGCCACCAGCTTCAGCCAGTTTTGCACCGTGTTTAAAATAGCATTAAGTTGTCCTGCCCTACACTCTACCCCGATATTGTTTACATGTCTGCATTTATCCCAAGTAGGAATAAAATCTAAACCCCAAAACCCAAACAATTTAACCCAGCCACTTTGCCTTAGGGTGTACAGTTGCTTTTCCTCAACACTTCTTCTCTAAATAGCTACACCACTTTGAGAATCAAAACAGCCAGTGACAGAAATTGCCACAACATTTTGGTCATGTTGTTTCTGTTGAACTCAAGTCAAGAGTTTATGAACAAAAATACATGGTTTCTTTGCTTTTTTTTTGCAAGGAAATACTTAGTATGAAAAGCATGTTTTACTTCCATTGCTGTTCATTAACACCAAATCTTTCCACCACTGAATTTGCTGCCTACATTGACAGATAGCAAGCCTGACATACACAGTTTTGTTTCTGTGTGGTTTAATACACAGCAACTGAAAATCCTGTACTCAGTCCAAGTAGTTCACCGTGAAATCAGGACAACTATTTTTCTACAAATTCAGAATCCATTGCTGAAACTTTTGGGCAGTATTATTGCCCAGATATCAGAGAAGATATTTAGACATAACACACTTTTACCAGCAAAACCATATGTTCCTACAATTTTATGTTATAAGAAAAGGTCAGCTGTATTTTAAAAGTAGAAATGCAAAAAAACCCCTAGAAGACTAAGTAGTGGGCAAACTTTAAGCCAAGGATTTAAAGCTGAAGTTTCTATTTAATTCTATTAACTGTATTAAATACTGAGCAAAGGAAGTCAGTAGATCTAGAACATCCAGACAGGGCAAAGCAGTAGCTTAAATGGCATGCTGATAATATGAGAGGAGTCTGAGGTAGGATGAGCAGCCTCAAAGAACAACAGCTGGATTTTCAACAATGGAAACAGACCTCAGTGCTGCGTCAGGAACCATTAAGGAAAAAGCAATGCCACATTTAATTAAAAGCTAATTGTAAAATCATGCTGATAACCACAAATACTGTATTGATTTGATAGGACAGGTCACAGTCCTTTCAGCTTAAGACCATGACATCAGCTGCAGATGTTCACAGGAGCAATTACAGAAATACGAGTCTGCTGTTTAAAAACAAAATGAACCCCACACTTGAAGCTGTTCTATAAAGCAGCTATGCTTAAAAGAGGCAAGCATAGCAGCTTACTTAAACCACCAATTACTCATAAATGCCTCCCATGTATAATGATGAGAATATAATTATACCCTTTGCTGTATTTTGTAGAGAGCATATTTGTCTTTTAAATTTATGACAAAGATTTTCTCAATTTCAGGTAAACTATAAGGCACAAAAATAAAAATCTAAAAATTCCACATAACTCTAAGGCCTCCCCGTGGGAGGGAAATGAGGATTAATTTCTCACTAATAGATCATGCTCAGTGTCTTGATAGCATTCTGGGGAAGTATTTTTAATATGAGTTTCATTACCAAACTGCAAGGAGAAGGTAATTCTAGAGAAGGTTTTACTTATGCAAGAGCTTTGAAATGTCTGTCTGTGTATATGTGTATATATAAATGTAAACTTCCTGATATTCTAGAGCACTGCCTCTCAATCCCTTCTCAAAAATGTCAAGAACTTTCACTGAATTTTGAAATTCTCTTTCTGGTGGAGAAAGACCAAAATACCTACAAGACCTGTTAGAATAACACGCACGAGGACTCACACTGTCCCCATAAACTACAGCAGATAACTGAGTCAGACAGAGGAGGGGCAGCTACTCCTGAGGACAAGAGAGTAATGAAAAAGTTAATTTCCACACTGACAAAATGTAAAAAATCAAAAAACCCATTGTGCCAAATTATTTGGAATTGTGGAAACACAATTGTTCCAGCAACTGTCATTTTATCTCACACAGTTCCAGCTGAGGCATTATTCTAACATTTTTTGAAGAGGGTTGCCAAAAACAAAAGATACAAAACCTCAAAGTTCTCCAATTCACCAAAAGGCAATCTGTAACCAGAAATAAATGAGCAGTTAAAACTGAGAACTACTTTGAAGCTAATAAAAACCTTAATAATAGCAGTAAGATATGTCCAAAAATTCTGTAAAGGAAGACAAAGGAGAAAAATAAATTATTTCTGTTGCTTGGTTTTGCTTACTCATAGCTTTAGGCTTGGTGTCCCTAGGTTGTGTTGGCACCCATCCGATCTAAAACCTTGCTTTTAAATGAGATTTGACACCCCATATGTACTAAACTGAGACTAAAAGCAAATATACTCAACACTTCAATTCCTGACAAAAACTGCCAGTGAGTCACTGACAGTGCTCATAACAGAAGTCAGCCCAAGCAACATTTAAAACCCCACAGGATTTCATAAAATCCAACAGGACCCAACTTTGAATCACAGACACTGATCTAATTGGAGGCCTGATTATCTCATTATTCTTTGCTTCACATTTTTTGCTCAAAAAATAGTAAAATGTACCTTTGTCCTCAATATACTGCTGTATGCAAGTACTGTAGCTGTTTCCTTTAGAGTGCAATACTAAAATACATTCTAATACCTTTGGGGCATAAATCTCTAATGGAGAAACCTATTAAGGTTAAACAAAAGCCTGTAAGGGCAGCATGAAGTAGACTTTATTAAATTTTTAGACAAATCAAGGAGTTAGTGTTAAGACAGCAGACCTGTTCTTGCCAGTCTAGTGAGAAGAACATTATTAGCTCATACTCTCAGTTTTAAAGTATCCTGTGAGACATTCTACCTCTAAAGATGAACAAATATCAAAAGCTATTCATTTGCAACTCAAAACAGTCTCATTCTCTTCACATTGTTCAGAATGCTTTATAAAACACTATTAAAGGAAATAAGACTATTTTAGTGATTAAAATTAGTAGCCTACATTAAAATAATTTACTATTTTATTATAATTATTATAATTATTTTATTATAAAAAAATCCTAGAATAACAGAAATTGTTCAAACTCTTTGGGAAATACCCCCTTTCTACCATGAATCTTGAAAAAATTAAGCTAATTTTATTACACTGTCTTTCTACAGATGTTTATTTTTATCCATGAATCAATGTGTTACAGGGCTTAACTGGGATCTTCCACTATAGGATGTGGTAGAATTGATTTACAGGTTATCAAGGGACAACATCTTTCTTTCTCACCTGCCCTCAGATTTTCTATGGGTGAAGTCCTGACTATGACTATAAGAGAATGTGATATGCAGCCAAATTATATTCTAGTCAATACATATCCTGTGAGCTTCCAATAAGCATCACACACAGGAGAGGCCAACATTTGTTATTGAGTAGTTTAGCTACAACACATAATTTTATTTTAGTCAGGACACATTTAGTCACAAGACCAAAAAGTATTTTTCATTTAATTAAAAGAAAGCTCGGTACATAAATGAAATTCACAAAACAGGGATGCTATTCATGATCATGTTCTCTATAGTCAAAATTTAATTTCCAACAGAAAATCTGTCAGCCAAAAATTTGCTGAAGTTGTTGATAATGCTTTCAAAAACACACACCCAGTTAGACCCCTCATCCTGGAAGCAGCCAGACACTTTTTTCCTGCAATGTGCCATCTACTTCTAAACAAGTGAAGCTTCAAGAGAGATTCACCACCCATATTTAAAAAGGGAAGGAATATGGAAAAAAAAAAAAAAAAAAAAAAAAAAAAAAAAGAAAAAAGAGCCAGCCTGCCTACCTCTCTAATTCTCCTCTTGGGCCATCTATTTCCTCAGATAGTGACACCTGGTCACTGAGAAAACTAGAACCCATGCTCAAGCATCTTAGATTTGTTCCCACAGCTCCACATGGAAGTCCACAGTAACAACTTCAGTTGGAAGGCCCTGTCCACTTCTTATGAGACCTGAACATTTTTTCCAAATAGGTATGGGATGCTACTGATGATCCTATAGAAACCTAAAAGTGAAGTGCCTTGATAGAGGCACTTCATATTTTGGGTTTGTTCTATCATTCAAGATAGAGAGGAGCACTCAGAAAATGACATGAGTTAATCAAATACTTTTATTTTCCTCCTGATTTTACTTTGAAACCCTGCATATAAATGTATTCTGAAGATGAAACCTAAATCAATGCTTCCTGCCAAACACACAAAAACCAGCCCAGTGGCAAGAATTTCCAGCTGCACTACAGTTTTGCCAGAATGTATCCATCCTGAGAGCTTGCCACACCACAAACAGCTTTAGTTGAAGAACTTCATTCACAAAAACTCTTTAAAACATGTTGCCTTGATGCTTTTTGCTTCCTCTTTTCTTCCACTATTTCTCCTGTTCCCACCAAGACCCAGAGTCACCCCCGCCCTTGGCCATGTCCCTCCAGTGAGCTACTCTTTTCACATTACTACCTTGGCTTTCAAACAGCAAACTTACAAGTGGCAGAACACTAGAACTGAAAATTTATAGGTCCAAGAAATTATAGTTTAAGTTGCTATTCATCAACATAATTGGATGTTAATAATAGGGTATACAGTGCTCATATGCGTATCAAGTACACATACTATACATTTATTAAGTATAGTTCATTCCCCCAAAGTTCTAATAAGGGTTTAAGCTGCTTAATTCCAGCTTAAATCAAATGTCAGAGGAGCAAGAAACCGCAGCAAGGACTGTTTTTCACAGGTGGAATTTTGTGAATAAGTCAGACAGAGATTTTTAAGTGCTAAATGTGATTAACCTTGGCTTTATCTCTGCCGACATACCTTCTCTTCCCCGTTTGCATTTATTTTTCTTGCAGCTTGCAACTGAAAGAAAATGGAACTCAATATTATGTTCTGACTGCTTGTTCTAGTGATGGTTCTTCATTGTATGATTAACTTTAATGGATATATAATATATGTTTTAAGGCAGGTGGGAAAAGAGGTAATCTGGAGATTTTCAAGCATGCTTTTGAGATACTTTTGAGCTATGTATTATGTGAGTTTTCTGAATGCCTATGAACAAACTGATACACAATTTTGAGCCATTATGCTGAATGCCATGATCATGCTAAGCACTGACTCCTTGGACAGAAAGTCTTGTCATTGGCATGAGATTAAAAAAGTAAGGAAAATTAATAACAACTCATAGTATTTGCTGATCTCTAACTGTATCCACCATCACTGGCAGTCCCAACCTCAATGCAAACTGGTACAAAGTCATACTCTTTTACAGGAATTAAATGTATTGATCACAGAATTACTGCATCCTATCCTCTTGAGAAGTTAATTCCAACCTTTTCTTTGGCACATCCTATGCAGAAAATAGAACTGGATATGGTAAGACACAGAAGTACCAAGAAAGACCAAAATACAGCAACATTTACGCCACCTGTTTTGAAGGACAAGTTTTACATCTTTGGTGGTAAAGTTAGCACATTCAGATGACATTCTGATTATCTTCACAAAAAACCTGTCTTCAACACTAATTTATTTCATAAACTTGGAAACTTATCTTCTGAATGAGCAAATTTAGTATATTCCCTTATCACCATCAATTTCTCATGTAGCATGACCAGCCACCAAAATGGTTGCTTAGAAGTAGCAATATGCACTAAAATAATCAGAAACCCCAAAGGTAAACATATTTGTTTCTGTTAAAAACCCAGTAAATATCTGAAGCATCCCCAAAGAAAATCCCTTCTAATAACTACACCCTCAGACTTCACTTTGCTCTGAGAGGAATATACCCCCTGTACAACCAAGAGGACCATTACACAGCAGGGCACTCATCTGAGGAATAAAGTCATATTTTGGAAGAAACACCAAAACACTGTGTAAGAACTTTCAAAAAGCCTCTGGTCTCACCCTGAACTTTCTGTGTCTTAATCTTAACAACCATTCCAAACCAGAGTAAAGTCATACAGACAAAAATGCCTACTTGCCAGTGAGAGAACAAAACAATCCCTCAATTCCCTGTTCTTTCATTCCTGAGTGATAAATCACAACTCTACTGGGCATTTAAAATCATAACTTTATCCTTCCCATATAGACAACCACTTCATCTCCTTTCCCACTAACTCTGTGCTCTACAGGTATAAAACACTACTCTGTTTCAATCAATCTCACTGCCTTCCCAGTGGAAGTCATAAAGATTGTTCCCAACATGTGTTGGGTTTTGAAGCTTGCTACTACCTTTTCCAACTTGACAAGCAGCCTGTGCACCTGATAGTTTGTATGTTGTTTCCAAAGTAGGTTAAGTTTGTCATATTTACATGTGATCAGCTCTAACTTCATAGCTTTTCTGTGTCATTGTCCTTAAATCACCATGAGTTCAACAAAGCTTCCGCTAGAAACAAGGAACATCCAACACAGACATCCAACATGGAAGATCAGCTTTTTGCTGTGGTAAAAAATGTGTAGACAGGGCAAATTCTCTTATATATTATATATATATATTATTATATATTAGTTGCAGAAAACATTGAAATTTAATATAATGTTTTTATAATAATCAGGAGATAAATTTAGCAAAACCTTTCTTCATTGATAAGCAAATAATAGTCACATAAAGCATCCCTAATGCTTTTGGTCGTTTTTGCTCATTTATTTTTAAAAAGTTAGATTTCTATCCTACTTTATTAAAATCAGACCATTACATAAATGTACACTGTTACATGAATAATTCCTGCATGTTAGTATTTGTAAGTCCTGTCATTGTGTTCACAGGGATGCAAGACTACA
Source organism: Urocynchramus pylzowi (assembly GCA_013397555.1). Classification (NCBI taxonomy): domain Eukaryota; kingdom Metazoa; phylum Chordata; class Aves; order Passeriformes; family Fringillidae; genus Urocynchramus; species Urocynchramus pylzowi. The sequence continues at coordinate 148,623 of VZRH01007018.1, read as the reverse complement.
AGGTCTGCATTTTGGCATATAATTTGTCTTGGGGAGAACTGATACAAAGCTGATAAAAATAAAAAATTATGTCCATTTTGCAATCATAGTAGATGTAAATACACACTGAGCAATCCTAGCAGGACTTTAACCTGAGCCAAGAAACAAGCTGAGGAACATGAAAAATGGCATCTTGGTAACTCTATCTGGCATTTTTATAATTAAGTGCCACACTGATTAGAAGTCTAAACCACCAATTAAAAATTAATGAACTTCCTGTAAAAAAGCAAGAGAGGATCTGAAAATCTTGGGGAATGTCAAGATTCATCAATATGCATTTTGACAGCTGTTGCACAGTAGTTAACTATCATGATATGCATGGAGCAAAGTGATTCTTCAAATGTCTGTGACACACCTGCTAGCAATGTGGTACCAATCATCTAATACACAGCTTTTCCTTGAAGAATTTTCATGTATTCCAGATTCTTTTAAAATAACCCTGGAAACTGTTTGTACAGCCTGCAATATCTCTACGATTGCTTTCATGCAGACATTAGATTTTTTTTTTTCCTGTTCTGGTAATCCTACAGTTTGCAAATCTGGAAAATCCTGCTGACTCTCAGCATTACACGTGAGGTTTTAGATTTGGCTCCAAAACCAGCACTTAAACTTTTTCCAGCTATTTCTGTGTGTCAGTGTCTTCTGTAATCAATCATATTTTTTATGAAGCAGAGGGGAAAAAAATATCAGAAAGCCTTTAAGGCTCTAATCAACACAGAGAGTTAGTTCCAGAACCTGAGTATGACAGAGAAACAAAGCATCAGTTCAGCAGGTTCTAGGAAAACTTGGGGGTTTTGGTTTTGGTTTTTTGTGTGGTTTTGCTTTTTTTTTTCTCTTTTGCTTTTTCTTTTTTTTTTTAATAAATAAGTTGCTAAAGACCTTTAAACCAACAAACAAAATATGCACAATGCATGAGAGGTCTTCCAAGTAGCAGTAAGAAATTGGCTGTATGACAGGCAATCCAATGGCACTATGGCACTCTACCTTAGGTAGAAGAGAATTTAATGTTGAGAACACACCTAGAATCCAGAATATGCTGTTGGAAAAAAATAAACTGGTCTGCAAACATGCCAGGCTTGTCATCTCATGATTACTCTTGCTTTCTCCAGGACGCAAAAAAAACCCCAGAACCAACCAAACAAGCAGAGGCAAATGTGATAACTTATTTCCAAGTGTTAAAAGCAGTGCAGATAATGATGTGTAGGTACTCGCAGAGGCAGATGTGATAACTTGTTTCCAAGTGTTAAAAGCAGTGCAGATAATGATGTGTAGGTACTCCTTGAGAGCACAGGTGATGCTCAGTGGAGCTGCAGGATGCTCCTGGGCTCTTGGTATCACAGCAGGGTTGGGACAACACAGTCCTGCCCTGCTGCACAGCCTGGGAGGGTGAGGGCAGGGCAGCTGCAAAGCCATAAAGCCAAGCCAAGGGAATTGCTGCCCATTTACATCAAATGTACCTAGCCAAATTCAGCCTCCTGGCTCTCAGTAATCTACCTTTAAGCAAAAATACCAAGGACTGAAAAATTAGCTATTACAAGTATCAGAGAGAAGCTTGTTATCAACCAAGGAGAGATGCAGGTAAACACAAACAAGAAACCTCCAGTTCCCTACAACCAAATAAAAAGAACATTTTAAAAACTACGATTGCTTACAGTATTTTGTCTTGTTGTGCTTAGCAAATCACGTGGGTAGTACTGATACCTCTTTAATATTTTAATGCCTGAACAGAATTAACTACTTCAAGTTTTAACAAACACCTGATGAGAAGACAGAGGAAGCTATTGCAGAAAACAACTGGAGCTCAATAAAACTACATTAAACTCAATGATCTTGTTAAGGTTTAACCAGATCAGAATTTAGCAGACCTGTGAGGAAAAAAAATATGGTTCTATCTCACTGTTAGATCAGTTTAGCACTTGATCAGTCCCATTTTTTTTAAATAATGCTTTGGTCCAGCCAGAGCAGAGTTATTCTGAATCTGGCTCACATGCTTCATAGAAGCCACTGAAATTTTGGAACTATTTGGAAGTCTAAGAGCTTTGTCACATGCCTAAGTATTACCCACAGTTACCTCTGTAAGACTTCCCATGCAGGCAATTTAAAGTTGCAGTTATCCCTTCTCAAATTTCCATTGTGTGCCAGCAAAAACCTCAGAGAGGTATATTCCCTGGCAGAACCCATTTCCCCAGTGAACAGCAGAGGTACCTAGCACAAAAAAGCACCTCTGCTCTCTGACCTCTAGGTCAGATGAAATGGAAAAACTGTTTGTACTATGGCAAAGCCAAACCCGGTGCAGTGTTTTGAACTTAGTGTTTTAGAGGTGCACCTGTGACAGCTGTCACACAATTAATCCTATGAGAAGGGTTTTACATTCAGAATTGCTATCAAGAGGGAGATTAAACTGCCAGTGACACACAGTATGTTTTATTTGAAGAATTTTGTGTTTCATTGTTTTGGGAAACGTATAGCCCAGAGAACCATTAGCTGCAGCCAAATAAAATGTATTAGATGCTACTAAACATCCATTCCCTTCAGTCTTAATTGCAAAATGCCATCAACCCTCTTCTGGGGTTCCTCTTCTGTGGAGAAAATGGCGTTTCTGTTTTGGATCCCTCGTATGCTTTGAACGTTCCCTTCCTCCCTCCTTCACCCTTTTGTTTTTTTCCTTCTTGATCGTTAGGACTTGGTTTGACACAGAAGTTTTTCAGTTCATAGTACCCTCTCTGTTTTGGTTGGTTTTTTTTTTTTTTTTTGAAAGCAGCTACTCTGGTGACGAAAGAAAGAAAGGATCAAATTACGTCTTCATTCTACATTGTTTCCATTAACAGCTGCCTTCTCAGAAGCTGGATCTTTGGGTCACAATAGGCCACAAGCCCAGAAAACAATTAAGTTTTCTAAATTATTCAGCAGTGTGTTCATTTGATTAAACCAGTACTGTCTGGATCCCTTAGCATCCAGCTTACTGATTAAAACTTTGATTACTATCCAAATATGCCTTTTAAACAAAAAATTTATGTTGGAAACCAAGTAGGTAAATTTGCTTTCCTGCTATAATGATATTTGACATAGAACTGGATCATACTGTATATTTTATCTAAGAAATGTATTGAAATGAGAGCTGAACTGTACAGAAAAGGACTGTTTAACAACAGATATTTTCTACCAGAAAAATGAGTGGATCTCTGGCAAAAGCTTTGATTTCAATAGTCAGCAGGCAAGTTAGCAAAATAGGACAGGGGAAGCAGATCACAGAATGGCAGGTTCACATCCCAGTGTTCAGCCCTGCTGTGGTTCTGGAAACATGACATCTGTAAGCACTCATGGGACATTTTGGGTGCCTTATTCTGTGGTTGGAAATCATGCACAATATACACAACTACAAAATCATTTGAGGGACTTTAGATGACCCAAATGTACCCATGTGTCACCATGGTTGATGCTCTTTCTTCTGCAACAACCAAGAGTACTATATGCAGGCAGGCTGTCACACAAATACTACTTAAAATAAGTGAACAAAATACTTAGCTCAGTGTTAAAATAAGCACAGTTCATAAGAGTCTTAGTTTGAACTGAATTACTTGGAGTCTTCTCAATTTACCATGTAATTATTCACATTTTAAGATTACATCATCTCATTTAGATACGTTCTCCCCTTTAATACCTTAGTTTCTAACTCTCGACATCAAGTCTGTCAGTGATAATTCACAACAAAAATACAGTGACATTTCTAAAATCTGAAAGCACTACTGCATGTACACTATCTGTTATGCTGATAAAATAGACACTTTCATTCTGAAGTGCAGACATTTTGACATCTTTTAGTAGAACTAGAGAGTGATGCTAAGAAAAATTAATCTCCCTTATGATATTGAAGGTAGGAATTTATCCTTCACTGAAAAATTCCTTGTCAGGTTCTTAAGAGATCAGATGTTACTATGGATAAAGGATCTTGACTGAGAAAAAAAAAAAGCAAGAAAATAAACACGGAATCTAAACTTCTGGGATTTTTTAATCAAAACATAATCTTAGCAGCAGTTACAGAATGTATCCAGCTACAATATGTTTACATCAGATCAAACAAAACTTATTAAGAGAAATATCACTATTTAATCAAATCTGACTTCCAAACAAAGCCAGGAATGTATTTAAGAGCAATGCAAAAGAATGGGTTCATACCTCTTTAAGTAGAATCTTTTTTAAGTTGGTGTTTCAGTATCATTTTAAAACATGTCAGTGGCCCATATGAAACACATGAGAAAGTTTACTTGTCCTCTGTGGAACAGAGACAGTCCATCACACATTGTACTTTTCCCATGTGGCAAGCCTTAGCAGAAAAGAATGAAAAGATTGTGAAACAACATCCCTATTCTCAGAGGCAGTCTCTTTAGAGTAAAAACAAAAAAACAAACAAACAAAAAAACAAACAAACAAAAAACCAAAACAAAACAAAAAAACAGGGAAGAAACATGGTAGAAGTTTAGACTTACTGTGTGCACAAGAACCCTATCACACTGGAAAATATTGTGTTCTGTAGCAATAGGCCAGGGACACTTCACTGCTGCTTTGCCAGAAACACAACACCACTGTGGAAGAATTCAGGGTAGATGCAAGCTGTGCAGCAGATTTATTTTAACCTGATCTTTATCAGACTTAAAATATGGAGGTGTGCTCCAAAATACCGCAGTTCTTAGGATGAAATGTCTGACCAACCTACGTTAATGAAAGCTCAGTGACTCAGAGCTGCATAAAACACCCACTAAGGACCAGGGCCCACCGACTCCAGCAAAATGAGAAGTATAAGGTACCACAAGAGGTATTCCCACAAAAGCTGAGAAAAGTGGCACAGGTGCCTGGACTGCCCTGGCTTTAAGAAGCTTCTTCTCAGGAGCAGGCATTTAAGGCTTGTTATACAGCTAAAAGAAACATTTCCAGAAAATTGTTTAAAATTTCAGAAACACTGATTTACCCTCCCAAGATGCTTCATTCTCTGCATTACCAGAGGGTAAAGACTATGATCCTAAAACTTCTGCAGTAGGAAGTAAGGTTAGCATGATCAGCATTCAGCTAAGAATATAGTATTTATATAATGCTAATCTGTAAGAAAATATGAATTATAGTGGCAGCTACTGAATTTTTTTAAAACTTGAATGATTCATGGAGTCATATTGAAATATCAGTGAAAGAAACAATTCATGTTATCACTGACTATGGCATACAACAATAAAGAGCAATGAAAATGTACTTGTGGCCAAAAGCAGTAGAGACAGGTGAAATTAAGAGTGAAAATTAAAACATGCACTCTTTCTCCACTGGGGAAAGAAACAATTCCATGTTTTCCCAATTCTCAAAGACCAATTAAATGTTTGTAGTGCACCAAAAGAATTAGGGAATAAAGATAATAAAGAGAGGAAAACAGAGAAAGACTAGATTGGGCTCTTTTAAGAAGTATACTTAAATGTGTTCATTTTTGATCTTAAAAGGTGTCAGTCATAGGTCTTTTCCCATATTAATCTATGAATATTAGAAACCACAGAATGAAAAAGTAAGGAAAGTTAAGGTGTTAGAAGTCTTGGATTTACTTAAATTCATTAAAATATTATCACAGGGATAATGTTGCACAATGGAGTCTGGCTGATAGTGTTTAAGTGCTTTCCAGGTCCAGGCACTTAAATGTGATATTTACGTACCAATTTCAACATTTCAACTTTGAAAGGTCTGCACAAAAAGTAATTGTATATTTCGTCTCTGAGGAAATGTGTTACTTCAGCATAAAGGAGAAAAAAGACAGAAACATGAAAAAAACCCATAATGCAGTATTTCTCACTCCTGAGCTCTGTCCAGCCTAGAACCTCATGCTTCTTCACAAAAATTTGTGATGAGAGGTACTAGACATTGAACATTTTTTGTTCAAGCCAAAGGATTCGCAGATCAGAAGCACAGTGTGTTGTCTCATGATACCTGACAGCTTGTCAGTGGTGGCAGCAGAAGTCATTGTACCCAGCTGCTTCCCCTGTCCCACCCCAGTGCAGCACGCCTGAGAAATGCAGCAGTCCCTGCAGTGCAGCCCCTGCTGTGTCAACACATTTCATAGCTGGGTGCTGCTACCTCCAAACACCATCTATTTCAACCAGGATACAAGCTCAACAGACAAAGAGATACTGACAATCTGCTCTGCTACTTGGCAGTGAAATTCCACTCACAAGAGCCCCAGTTCCTCCTTGGAACTGCATCACACATCAGATACAATTTAATCACAGGAAAATCTTGCAGACTGGAAACATTAGGCACCTGGGTTGCAGGAGGAGAAATTTAAAAAGCCAAAAATACGCTGTATTAGTTTTCACTTGTCTTCAAAATCTTAAAATGCTGAGTGGTGTGACGAAGGAGGAGCAATGAGTGTGTTTAGGTGTTACAGATTCCTAGAAATGCAGTGTTTGAGAATACCCAGCCTGTAATGTACCAGTGAAATAAATATTTCTTCAAATATTCCAAGCATATTAGCAGCTTCAAATAATTTCCCTAACTTCTGCAGCTCACTGTACAAAACACATTTCTAAAGGAATTCTGAAAGCAAGGGCTGGATTGAACGGTAGAAGATGCATTTTCTCCTTACTCAGCCGTACTTGGGTTTAGCTGGAGAGTCACAACACCTGTGCAACACAGTGTGGGGAAAGGTCACACCAGGTACAGCTTCCAGGGCTCCTGTATGACAGGACTGCTCAGCTTTCATGGATGAAGGATATATATTGGCCTACAGGATCATCTTAGGTTTTATTCAGTGAGTTATATGCTTGAGGTAAACAAGAAAGCTGATTTTGAGGGGCAAGTCAGTGGTTGCAAATCCTTCTCCTACACAAACCCAAGATGATTTAATTGAACTCTGCCTACAGCTACATGATTTCCAGACATATTGAACAGCAGTCTGAGTTTTCCAGACCATTATTTGCCCTTTGTTCCATTATGTACATCTCTTTGCAGTTCCTTGCAGCCATATGAGCTCACGTAAAAATACCAAAGTCACCAACAATAGCTTCAGTTATGAAAAGTTCTAGGACAAAGTAATCTAAGTTTCAGGATGAGCAGGTGTTAAAATTACATGCATCTGGGAGAAATCAGCATTCTCTAACACCCTCTGATACGGCTTGCATGCACATTAGCAAAAACTCACCACAGATCCTTTGGCACATTTAATTTAATTTAGCATTAACAAAACTATGGAAGCTGAAAAAAAAGGACAAAAAAACCTCCATGAGCCTAAGAACAGCTTCCCCATGCTTCTTGAGATGCATATACTACCACTTTCCCCTAAAACGGTGGTCTTTGATAAAGATATCCTTTATGCTAATACAAAAAGTTATTAGCATTCAGCAGTGGAAGCTCTGGAGAGCTATTTCTAACAGTTTAAAAATAGAATTTAAAAGTGTTCCTTTAAACATCACCAAGGGAAATTGCACAGTCAGGAGAGAAATTGCTTACAGTTATGAACAAACTCATGGTACTTAAGAGGAAATTAAGGCCTTCAGTCACAGAGCATCCATTTATGTCCTTGGAAACACAGGGAAAGGAGAAAAAGAACTTGAAACTAAGCATCTGCAATATCTGTCTGAAAGCGGGTTCGAAGGACTTGATGCAAAACAATTATTCAGATGCAGTAGAAACAGTATAGACCTGTGGGCAAGGAATGAACAACTGACAATCAAAGGCCATGTTCTTTGGATGCCCAGGCAGATCAGGAATCTCATCATCTGTAGTCATTCAAAAGAGAAAATTATTTCCTAAAAGCATCTCTATCTTCTAAATCATAGGAAGCTTCCAGGGAACTGTAGCGACCAAAGGCCTCTCCTGAGAATCTCTCTTCTCTCAGTAATCTTCATGCACCAAGAAGCAGTTTAGCATAAAGGTACAGGGACTCATGGGTCAAAGCTCATATTCAGTGATGAACATTATCTAATAGACCACTTTTCTGTCATCCTGAAAAGTTTTAAAAGGCTCCTTAAGATCTGATGAAGGTGAGAAGCAGGGCATACAGATCAAATCATGATGTGGTGGGTACTGATAGCCTTCTCCTAAGTACCCATCACAAAATCATGACTATTTATAGCTATGTTTGGTAGCATTTTAAGGAAGAGTTATTTTATAAGTCTTTATAAAATAGCACTTTACCTGTATTTCCTAAGAGTGCAGTACAACTGGCACTTTACTATGTCCAAAATCAAGAGAGATGAAAAATGATGCTCACATTCCAAAAACAGGACTCAATGGAAGCCAGCTCTGAATATCATGGGATTTCCTTCCTCCCCAACCCCTTCTTTTTACCCCTTATGGCCCTAGTTCATTGTTTAATGGCATATTACAACAATACATTTTTTTCACAAAGACACTTAAAAGGATTTATTATAGTTCCACAGGTTATCACGTGTTTATTTCTCTTCTGAAACGGTGTTTTCTCTCAGCTACACTGAGGGCAATAGCTGCTGAATGCTGATTAGGGTTTTCCTTATTTGATTACTGTTAATTAGAGTCAAGCATGTAGTGCATCAGACAGGAGGACTGCAGATCATCGTGACACTTCAAACAGCCTGTTTGACTTCAGCAGAGCCTGTTGGAAGTTTGGGGTCAGAATAAATCTTCAGCAGAGTTGTTTATGCATAGTTGTGTAACATTACACAGCATGGGGTGCTGGACTATTTGGTTAATTGGTTTAAGAGCCTGTCAGTGGCAGCTCACCTCCAGGTTTACCATTGGAAATTGCAATTAGCGTGAAACAGTTTTCCTTTTTTGGTCCAATTTCTCCCACACAAACCATTCTCACAGATGTCTTGCCTAAGAAACCCAGGACCACAGCCAGGCAGCATTCACTCACCCTCTTCCACTAGAATCTCCACAGGATGTCGACAGCAACATCAAAGGGCTAGGCTAATCCCAGCTGATCTTGGAAAAAGTCCAGGGTTTCCTGAGGCTTTGGGGCTGTGATTAAAGAATACACCTGTCTGCTCCACTAATGAGGTGAGACTATCTTTGCCAACAACAGGCTTCTTTTTCCCTGTGACACACCTCCTGGAGGAGCTGTCAGAAGAAGGTGCAAGTACAAGGCAGTCAAACAGCCATCCAGGACCAAGTAACAGCCTCTACAAAGCCACAACTATTACAGAACTGCTCTCTCTCCCCCAGATCCCCTTCTTCATATGTCAACTCCCTCTTCTTCATATGACATAGACTGCAAATGACATTTGGTGCTGAATTACTTCACATAAAAGGCTGGAAGTTGTTGATATTGTCTGGGTTGGCTGAAGGTAATGTAACCTATATACGAGGTATTCTGAAACAAAGACAACTTAAAATTTACTTAAACTCCAAAATTAAAAGTAAACACTATCTTCTTCCCCACATACTCAGAGATACAGGCAATTAACAGGTTATCCATAACTATGAAGAAAGTCCACAATAAAGTTTCTACTTCATTTTATAATTAATCATTATCTTTTTCTATGTTCCTGATACTAGACAGTAATTTACCTTACAGCTTTATCATTCCAGCTTGTCAAACTACAGGTGTTAAATAACTAAGCTGGTATCCTTCTCATCAGCCAGCCATGAGATATTAAAAGAGTGAAATTGACTGGAAAGAGATATAAATTATTTAAATCAAGAAAATAGTTTCTCACACAATACATGTTACTGACTGCATTAGTGGTCTCTTCTTTTACCTCAAGTCAACCTCAGTATCTGCTCAGGCCCATCTGCTTGTGCTAATTTCAGGATCAAGCAATTAAGACATGAAAGTCTTCTCCATATATGTAGCATAGTTATCCAGAAGAATAACTGGTGTTCATTAGTCACATATAAAATTTACTGCATTACATGCCAGGCATAGGCAGGCCCATCAGATGGTACTGAAAATAATCCCCTTTGTTTCAAAGGAACACAGCATTTATTATTAAAAAAAACAATACCTTAAAAGAGATGGGTTTAAAGGTGAAGACATACTCTGGAGAAAAGTTTCAATTTCTTAAGTCAGTATATCTTTTCTATATATTTAAAACTGTTTCAGCCTATTCAGAAACTGCATGAAATTCTTCTGCTAATTTCTTCACCTCAAAAGTCAACAAGGTTTTATAATTATGGTGCAGAGAAATCCTAAAAATCCTGATTTATGCATTGCCAAAGCAGCAGTAAAAATTCCTGTCACTTTCTCCTTTTCCACAATTTTCAAAACACTCAGATGTGGGACCAAAGATACTCTGTTCATTATTCTCACCTTTAATAAATATTCTATGAATCTGCTATACTACATCATCTTCTTAAGTGCATTGCTTGGTTTTCTTTCTGAATTTGTTAGCTATCAGTTAATTAAAATGGCCTTGATTCTGCCATGCCTGCAGTCATGGGGGGTTATTTGTTTTCTAGGAGTCAACTAAACCCCAATTCACCCACAAATACCAAAGCAAGGGTGAACACAGCTAGACCAGGGTGGTGATCTGCACTTCAGACTAGGAGACATTCTGAGAGTGAGAAAGAAGGGGATGGCGTTCTTATCATTTGCAGTAAGAGGGTGCTGGGGTGTATTGTCTGCCACCACTACCAGAATGCAGAGTTTATACAGCTCTACAACCAAAGGCAACTTCAAAGGCAACAGCTGAACTCACAGAGCATAAACTTTGCTTTATGTGTGTTTTGTTACAGTTTTTTCCCAAGAATAATTACAACCATATTTTTATGGAAAATGCATGTGGTGCATTGTTCTAATAACGCAATAAAAGTAAAGAAAGAGTGAACTTTCAAAAAGCAAAGAAAATTCAAAGGGTAATATATTGCCCCTGTATATCATTTAAAGATATTAGATGATCCACGAATGTCAGTTTTTAATTTAGAATTAAGGGGAGAAGATCCTTCTTTCATCAGATGACTACACAACTCTTAACTGCACAACTACACAACTTGACTATACAACTGAAGACTACAGAAATACCTAATTTGCCATGAATTCAACTTTTCAATTCTTAAATCTCCAATTATGCTTTCACTGCATTTACAACAAGCGTTTGTAACATTACATAGTTAATTTCAGGGAATTTCTTTAGTCATGTTTTTGTCATCATGAATGTATGATCTGTCAGCATATGGTATTTCCTACATAACTTTGGATGATCTTTTTTACTCCAGTCTTGGGAAGTTCCATGATCAGCGGACTGAGGTAAAACATACATTTGGAGCAATTGTGTCATAAGTTTCTTCCAGCTTATGATTAATGTCTAGCATGAGCCTTGCCCCTGATCCAGGTCATTGATTTTTGCAGGCTTTCCTTAGAGATGCCAGAAACAGGAAGGAGAGCAGGGCAGATGACAAGATACTCATTAAGTCCATCCTCCCACCCTACTGGAAGCTCCTTCTGCTTCCTACTTATAAAACTTCTTACTGCCTGCCATAACTTGTGCAGAAAATCTGTTTTAGTGCATGACATCTACAAGGCAAAAATAGTTTTCCTAATACCTACCTGAAACCTTCCTGCACTTGAGGGCCCTAATAGTGCTGAGCAGACAACATGCAGCTCTCAGTATAAACCACTGGAAACGTTTGCCTTCTCCCCATCAATGTAACTGTTGATTGCCTCTCAGCTGGTGGACCCCTCCAAGATCATTCTGTAGGATTGATCATTCATTTTTCTACAAAGAAATTCCTCCCTTTTGAGTAACATCTTATTTGTTACAGCCAAGTTCTTTAATTTGTAGAGATAATTTTCATTTTTGACCTTGTCTTCTGTCATTCTTGCAGTCCATTCTAGCTTCAAATCTGATAACACACTGGTTATTCCATCATCCAAGTCATTAACAAGTATATTGAGTTGCATTAGAGCCTAGGCAGGTCCTTGCAGAATCCCAGTCAGTTCTTTCTTTCATTTTGATAGTTGATCACCAACAGCGCTCAAAAGTTTTCAAAATAGCCTTGCATCCTCCTTATTAATTTCTTCCACATTATGTTTCTCAAGTCTGCTAATGAGACTGTCATATAGGACAGTGTACAAAGCCTGAGCAAAGTCAGGGTCCATGGCATCTACCATCTCTTTTCTAACCACAACGCCTCTTACCCTGGGAGAATTTGAGAAGAAAAATAGATTGGTTTGACATAATTTTTTTTTCAACAACTCCATGCTCAACTGTTAGTCATTTCCCTGTGTTTTTTTCAGGTTTGTTGACTTGAATGTTCTTGGCAAAAGTAACATAATACTGATATTAATAGCAGGATTCATCCCACACTTAATAACAAGCTTCATCCTAAATTCCTTTATTAAAATTTTACAGAATGTGAGAACTGACATGACCCAACTATTGAGACCATAAACACAGAAATATTCGGTTATCTGTAACTTTTAAATTAGACAAGTGTGAGGGCAAGCAAATAATAAAATCTCCAGTGTATTCAAACAGACAAAATTAAACTGGATGAATAATTTCAGTTGTCATAATTATGAATTTAGAGTATTAAGAAAAAATTTAAAAGACATGATATTAAACACATTGCTAATAGTGCTGAGCCTCTCACTGAAATGCTATTAAGTGAGAAAGGCTCATTTAAAGTGGACTAACAACAGTTATGTCCTAACTATCTTTTTTTGAGACTCACTATTTAACTTTTTATTTACTGCAGGCTTACCCAGGTTTCCGATTACCTGCAATGTCATCTAAAAGCACTACTAGCTGTTTTCCTTTATCAGGAGCACTCCACAGAACAAAGACCATGGATCCCAGGTGGAGGCCCAGACGGCCACTACAATCTCGTACATGGCTCTGAAAAACTTTCCCATTTTTTGTACAAAATGCATGCTCAGGGAACATGTTCTGGATCCAGCCTGCAAAGAAGCTCGCTCAGATCACGGCTGTTCTGCACAGTCCTCTGGAAGCGAACAGCAATATAGCTGTGGCTGTAAGAACAGTTCTGGCAATTTGGTTCCTGGGGACCAGTATCCTAAGAACCAAGACCAGGCATATCATCTCGTACCACAAGGACCCATCAAATCACAACAGAGGAATGTACACTGCAAATGGAGCTATAGGGTTGTCATTGCAAGGCATCCCTGAACTGGTAATAATTAGCATTGACACCATGATTCATAAAAGGCTGATCAATTATTATATTATTATTAAGAAACTCATTGCTTTTATAGACAGTTACGATACATACCAATTAGGTCCTCTAATCCAAACACCATCACCATTGGCTAATTAGGAAACCACCCTTTGGTAAACAAATCTCCATAACACGCTCCACATGTTCACAACAACAGGTGCAGCAAGTGAAGATAAGAATTGTTTCTCATTTTTTTCTCTGACTTCTCACAGCCTTTCCCAGAAAGACCTGGGAAAGTTATGTGTTGCTCTCTGTGGCCAGAGGGTTACATGAACACTCTCAATTAATGATTCTACTCTTCACATTCCTGATGTTCATTTTAGTCATGGAAAAAATGCACCTTCAATAAGATGAGGAGATTAGCGCCAGAGAACTTCCAAAATGTTCTGTTGCATTTCTATCATGAAAAGCTGTGTATGTAAGTGACAACTGCATGTGTCAGTTACAACCAAGGGTGTATTCTCAAGGAACCATCACACTAATTCAAGACAGCTTGAATTATTCATAAAAGATTGGATTTGAACCCAGCATCCAAGTAAATTCGAGGTCCTTCACAGTTGAAGTTCTATCACTGATAATTTTACACTCCTACTTTCTCATCTAGAAAGATACAGGAGAAGAATAAACTGTTTCTGTGAATACTAAAATCCGTGAAGTCCCAAAATAACAACACCACTATGTATAGAGGTAAGCTCTACACTCAACAAAAACAGTTTTGGTTGTTTTGTACATAGATAGAGGGACTGTGAATTGTTTAAAACACAGTCTCAGATAGAAGACTTGATGTAGACATTGTAAAAGAAGGCTGCAGGGCTTTGTTTGATTTTACATTCACAGGCACTCTCACCATACTTTTAAACATGTTATCAGAACAATTTGTTCCTTTACCTCTGCAAATTCTATTGTTTCCTCCAGCTGCTATTCTAAAAAAAATTTTGTGTTTGAAATCTAATCAACCCTGAAAGTACCCAGCTCACAGCCTGTGCTTTTATTGCTAGTTAGTCTAAGAAATCAAAGAAAAATGACTACAGTTTTCCCTTAAGACAGTTCTGATCTTGGAGGGTAATGAAAGGAAGGAAGGTAGGAAGGAAAGGAGACATCACACATGGAGACAATGACAATGAAGAAAGATGATACTAAGGATTAAGCTGAAGTTAAGGACTGAGCTTTGAATTGTTCTTAGTGTGGAAGATATGACACTCAATAAGACTATGTCCAAGAGACACAAAATTGAACCTGAAAACAGGCTGTGAAGTATTTCAAAAGGAATGTTGCAATCAATGATGATAGTGTCTAAGTAGGTTTGGTTCAACTGCAAGGTCAAAAATACAACAGACTCCACTCAAAAAGTGAGGAAAAGTGACAATGGAATTCCTGGAAGATGTAATGTTGAACAGAGTACTTCTGTGTTAATGGAGCTGAGACTAAAGGGAAGGCTCAGTGGACCAAGGTCCTTACAATGAAGAGCCCCTCTTTCCCAGCATAATGGCTGCCTTGAGTCATCAAAGAGATATTGAATGGCTTCATCATCTACTGCTGCTGGCCTGAAAGTTTGTATGCCCAGCTGGGCTTCTGAGTGAATGTTTATTCCAAACCATGCAATATCTACTAATATTAATTCAGAAATAATGACTGGACAGTAGTCTCACAATCACAAATGGGGGTAACTTGTTTGTGAGACAAATAGATCAAAGACCTCTTTGAAATATAACTAAAAACTTCATGAAAAACCTCTTCATTCCTGGTTTCATCCCTATACAAAAGAGATGCCAAGTATTTACTTATCATTTTCAGGGCTACATCCACTGAAAGGGAAAACCCAGTCATTCTCACCAATGCTCAACAGTTCTGGAGATTAATACCTCAAAGAGATGACAAAAGGCTTGGATAATTGGGATTGTTCAGTCTGGAGAACAGAAGGTTCTTAGGAGACCTTATGGGGCTTTCCAGTACTTGAAGGGGTCCTATAGGAAAGACAGGGACAGACTTTGTAGCAGAGTCTGTTGTGATGGAAAGTGGGGTGGTGGTTTGAAACTGAAGGAGGGTTGATTTAGATTTGTTATGAGGAAGTGATTTCTTACAATCACTTGAGAGTGGTGAAACACTGAGTGATGAAACACAGGTTTCTCAGAGAGGTGGTAGATTCCCCTTTACTGGTAACAGTCATGGTCAGGGCTCTGATCAACCTGGTCTAGTGGAAGGTGAGCCTACTCATTGCAGGAAATTGGGACTAGATGGCCTTCAAAGATCTCTTTCAACTCAAACCATTCTATGATTCTGTGATTTCTGTAGGTGATTTTCATCCATGTATACAGCACCCAAGAGCTGCCACGTGTATTCTCAACGTTTGTGCTAATCTGCAGGAATCTCACAGATAAAATATTCTAATGGTAAGCATCAATTTCCAACAAACAAAATGACTTTGTTAAACAACTTTATCATGGAAATGGACAGAATCTCCTGCAGACATAAGAAGAAAGCAGAGCTGGATAGGCAGTATTCTCAGTTTGTGGCAGAAGAGGCCTTTGCCTGTATTGTATTAATCTTCCCAGAAAATAGATTATTTCCCAGCACAGATTTGTAAGATTTTTAATTATTTCCATTTTTTTTTTCCTTTTTAAGGCTGTGGATTACTGAGCAGCTGAGGCCACAGCATAAACTTTTGCTCCAAGACAATGCAGCCCCTTTCTGAAGAAGTTCCTTCCAAGTTTGGTCAGCAGTAGACTCCTCCCCATGGTCCAACATGCCCTCCTTAAGCTATAAGCAGAGAGATGTTTTCAATACAGGCTTTGCAACCCCTTTTGTGAGGGTGCAGAGCAGAGAAGCAGGGCTGGCATGAGGGCTCATCCAGGCACAGCCTCCCACAGGCAGGCACAGTCCTCAAGGATCCCGAGCTGGTGCCCAGCCAAAGCAGATGGCTGGGGTCCCTGGCTCTGCTCAGGGCAGGATTAGGGTCACAGCTGAACCAAAATGTCACCCCTGGGCTTCTCAGGAGAGGCTGGACTCAGTAACTAAGCCTATGGATGGCTCCAGAGCCCAACAATTCCTGGAAGCCAAGATTACAGTAACTGCCCATCTTGTCACCATGACTGAAAGGAGCCATGGACCATTTCAGTCAGACACTGCCTGGTTTCAAATAGCTTGTTTTAACCAAAACTCTCTTCATTCGTCCTCCTACAAAATTTACATTTGGGAAGCAGCTTAAAGATAAAGAACTGAATTAAAGTAAAATAAAATTCAAGCTTCTCCTCCTCTAAACCAAAGCAAATATTTGATGTGGCCTGTAAGCCAAAATTATGAATTAATTCTGCCTTTAAGCATGAACAGAACCTTTGGGCATGATGACCAGCAGGCAGGAACCCAGCAGCTCCTCCTCCAATTTAAGAAACTTGTCCCTGACCAATGTATGAAGCCCAAGGCAGAGGTCTGAGGGAAACCCAATTCCTTATTTCCTTATCACATGTACCTTTAGATATGGCTTTTCCAGCAAGGTGTATATTGACTATTTAAATTTTTATGGTTTTGTAGCATAAAGCGAGCATTAACAAGCCTTCCTCTCAAAAGACCTGATGTGCTTAAACTCAATTCCCAAAGAGTGACTACAAATCAGCAGAGGTCTGTCTTCACTGACTGCCTTCCCAAGGCTTCAAAAGTAATTCTCTAGTGAAAACTTTTAACTTCAAAGTAGCTTTTCAAGTGATAAATAAAGAGTATTCCATTATTTAATTGTAATATTAAACAGGTACATGTCTTTATCCTATTTTACAAATCAAGTACCTCATATTGATCTAGAAGCAGACTCCATCAAATGTAGTTCTCAATAAAGAACCCTAAGTTTAAGCTACATCCCTTGATGACTGATAATAATAAACCA
Organism: Urocynchramus pylzowi; assembly: GCA_013397555.1. Taxonomy (NCBI): domain Eukaryota; kingdom Metazoa; phylum Chordata; class Aves; order Passeriformes; family Fringillidae; genus Urocynchramus; species Urocynchramus pylzowi. The sequence continues at coordinate 131,585 of VZRH01007018.1, read as the reverse complement.
ATTTAAAACCTGTAATTTATCTTAAGTGCACTTAAGAATATGACTATTTTTACCATATTATAGCAGGTTATACAAGTTTTTTTTCTAAATTGAAACCTCCACAGAAACATAAGCAATTAAGCTGTCATTATTCTACTAGACCTTAATTAGCTGCTCACATTAGAAATATCCTGAGATTTCTCTCATTATAAGGGTCTGTAATTAATGCAATTAAGATAATATTTTGATTACATGGCTTCAATCTTTTAGGCCACATAATTAGAAATGGAACACATTTTTAAGTGACTGTCCTTTGGAAAAAAACACAAGCAAATTAACCAAAGAGTCTGATGGACTCATTTGTTCGGCATCATCGCACTGGCCCTTCACTCACACCATTGCCTGGCAAGCTGCACCCAGCTATTAAAGAAAGATAAATTTGGGCCTTCTGTGTGGAACAGCTGGCTCACAGTCAAAATGTACAATAGACCTGTTAGATCAGAACAGGAGGGTTTAGCTGACTCACAGCCTCATCCTGGGAGTTAAAAGCACTTTCATCATTACCTTGCAGAAGGGATTTTACAGTGGGTGAAATGAGCTCCAGCTCCCCACATTTTCATTCTCAGCTACATTCTCCTTCAAAGTTTGGTCCTTAACATAAAATACTCACCATTACTCTTCTGCTTGTATTTTTGTCTTAATCCCCAGTTTTACTAAGAAATGCAGCAGACTTACAAAAACCAGAAACAAGAGAAACCTCATAGGAAAAATATATAACAAAGGGGGAGAGATATGGCACCTTGCATTTGAATCAGTGTTTTTTGCCCTGACTTAAAGCTCAAACTATCCTTGGGAGAGTCATCAAGGCATAATTTTGTTCATCCTGAGTTGCTATTTTTCTATTTTAGACTCCTGCCCATGACTATAGGAGAACTGCAAAAGTCTCGATTGTGAGTCGAAGGTGACACATACCTCTTTTTTCCTCTTAATCTGAGAGATGTTTTTCTCTTTTCTACAACTTCTTGTTTTAAGAATGACACTTCAGTCTATTATATAAAAACGAGTTATTGACTAAAACATTAAGGCAACTGGTAGTAAATTAATCCTCAATACTCAAAAATTGATAGAAATGTGCATATGGAATTCAGCTGTCTTTCTTACTCTGAGTGATAATTCAGCACTGCAGCTGTAAATACAGGTCTTTAAATGTTTACTTGTAGGCTTAACAGAATGCAATAAAAATAATTTTAAAAAATATCCTTAAATCCCTCTACATTTTAAAGCTCAGAAATTAAGAAAGACCAATGAGGGAAAAAACAAGAGTTTCTAATTAAAATTCTTGGAGTTTTAAATTTGGAGAAATTCAAATTCGGACTAAATTCTGTGAAAAAGCCAGACAGCAGTCTTTGGTATCTTGCCTGGTTCAAACATTAAAATTACAATAGCACTTGTGATACAGATTTTAGGAACCCAGAAGATCAACACTTGCCTCAATGCCCTTGCACAGAATGGACTGCCTTGTTGGAGTAATAGCTTGTCTTCAGTTTTAAAAAGTCACCAATAAAACCAGAACAGCCAAAAAATTAATTCCCTTTGCAGTCTAAAATGCTATATAAAATTGATGTAATCTTTCTTTTTGCTCCAGTCCATGAGGCTGGAGAGGTACAGACCAGAGTGACTCTGGTTGAAAAAAAAACTTTCTCTCTTTTTCTCACAGTAAAGTCTATGCTAACAAGGATTTTCAAACCTGAAACTTGCCTAGGGAAGTTTTACTTAAAATCCCATTCTCTTAATTTTCTCTAGCCTGACCCTCAGCAAAGCTCTCCTAGCTCTCACCTCCAGCTCTATAAAGCTACAGCTGCAAAATGCCATAGTGAGAAAATCAGCATGGAACTGTCAACACTCTTAAGGATATATTAAGCTATTTCTTCTTCAGAATTTATTTATTTCAATAAAGGAGAATTTGAAAGAGTTTTTATAACTAGAGCAGAGCAACAAAAATGCGTTTCTCAAACTTCTACAATCGAAATCACTTGAAAAGGCAGTTAATCACATCAGCCACTTCTCTACTTGCTGGGTCTCCAACAATTCTTCTTATAGTCTCTTGTCAAATGAGTAAACATCTGAGACACACTGAAATGTTAATGGTTAAGGACTCAAAAATTCAACCATCTGCAAAATCAGCAGGTGCTTTACTAAGGGCAGGTTTGTACCCCTCAAATGAGATTGAGGAAAGAGTTTTTTATGAGTGGTGGCAAATTATGAGTGGTGGCAAAACCTCTGATCTGCGCGAGACAGAGGAAGTGAACATCCCTCACTAGAGGATGACCTCAACAAACCAACCTTTGTTGAGCAATAAGCTGTGTTCTGAGCCAGATAAGGGAAGAGTAAAAAGGCAGATCCTGCTAGGTAGGATAATGGTTTTTATCATGCCAATGTTCTCCCTCACACACCTGGCTCACGTGGAAAACTTCTGCCTGGGGAAGCACCAGGACATTCACACTTAAGCCTGAAGGTATTCATCCCTTCTGCTGGGGTATAACTGGCTCAGTGAGGCAGCCCTCATGGCTTAGAATGGATCATAAACCATTGAAGACCCATGAAGTGCCCCCAGACTAATTTCTGGGGCCTTCCACCAGAGGACTCCACATGATTCACAGTGTTGCCTCAGACAGTACAAAACTGCCCCCCCCAGGGGAGGTAGCTGGGCGTTCCCATATAAAACTAAGTGTATATTAACCCATTGAACTTTGTGCTTCATGGGCTTCTCCCATCCCTGACAGATAAAGACTGTGAGCATCACTTCAAACAACAGACACCAAAATTGCAAACATCAAATCTCATCACTGGAGCCACAGTGGTGATGTCTTTCCTCTCTGCTATCTACTCTCATCCTTTCTCTTTCTTTCTTTTCCTTATACCCTTTCTGAAGTGCTTTCTTTTATGCTTTGATATTACTGTATTTCTGTAGATAATAGTGAAAACAGCTACATACCTCCTTTCCTTTGCAACACATCGCTATATTTATGAGCACCAATCACTCTGTGTCATTTCATTCTAATCCACCCCAAATAACCTTTTAGCAAGAACCTAAGTTACGCTTGCCTTCAGAGGCAGATCACGTACAACCTCACACCATTTTTATGCTCCTGTGATTAATAAAATACTGTCACTGTATGCATCAATAGCCCCCTAAAATTTGAATTATAATTCTGCATATCCCAAATTTGGGAAAAGTGAGCAGGAGAAGGCTAGTTTGGTCCTTTGCAAGCATGAAGGCTGGCTTAATACTACACTTACAACTCATTTGCCATTCTAAAAAAGGAATGATTTCTAGTCCATTACATCTACACACAATTAGTCCTCCCAGAGGATTGTGTCTAGGATAAGTCTGAGAGGCTTAATAGGAAATGGTGGTAGAAAATTTCTGAAGGGAAACCTAATTTCTTTCACAGATTCTTTAATGAAAGACACATTAGCTGTAGGCAATTGATTCTGCTTCTCCCACAAGTCTGACATTTTTCTCAGCTGGGGCTAACATATTCCCTGAATAGAAAGAATATCTACTGTATCACTGAACAGAAAGAATGATCATTGTAGGTACCAGCCTTGGGTAATTTAGCAGTGGCAGTCTGTCAGGCACCTCTGACATATCAGAGACAAGTATTTAGTTCAGTTGTTGGAAAACTGGTGTAGCAATACTAAAGGATGTCATACAGCAGGAATCAGGGCCTAAGTAAATTCTTTGAAATGGATGCCAGCTACAATCCTGAATCTCATCAGTAGGCATCTCCTGAAAAGGCTTTAGCAGAGACATATCTAACAAAGGGAATTCCTTCCTCATGAAGGAATAATAATACACTTTATTCTGCAACTATTCTCCTTCAGATCTCTGGAAGCTCAAGAGGCGAGTACAAAAACTACAAAAGCAAAACCACCATGCCAACAATGTCAGCAGAAAGAGGCAAAGCGAATGAAAGAATTACGCAGCACACCTGGATTTACCACTCAGATTATTTATGCTTGGACTCCTTGGGCTCAGCTCTCATACTCCAGAACTAACCTAGGTATTTGTACATTTTAGGTGAACTGAAGTTGGCTAGGGTTCAGCACAGTTTCCTTTCAGGTAATGTTTGACTTCGTGGATTTTGCTATCAGCAAGGCTTGCCTTTCCTACAGATGAGACGTACCACATGCCTTTTTTCTCCATGCCTCAGACACTGATGTTTTCATGCCTGCCTGGCACATTGCCTGCAGTGCACTGATCTTTTCCAGGCCATGCAATATTGTCCACTTCCTGACAGTCTGCAAAACATCTGGCTACATGAGCAACACATACATACAATGTTAAGAAGGCTTCTCATTTATCTCTTTATTTATCAACTATCCAAATACAAAAAACCTTAAGTATTCATACTATATTCAACCCACTTGTTTGCTTCCATCCTATCTCATTATTAACATTTCTCTCCAACACTGTAATGACAGACATTAGGAGTCAACACTTGATGCCCACTCTGAATACAAAAATATTTCATTACTGTTTCTCTTAGACTTCTAGTTCATACCATACCTAGCCAGAAGTTAAAGCATTCCTAAATCTCTGATAAAAGCTGACCATTTTCCAGAGGCGCAAGAACACCATTAAGAGAGAATCTGAGCTTGTGGGAACGGTTGTGCCTAAATTTTGATAAGGGGACACTACTTTAAGTAGTAGTAAGATACAAATATTATACACCAGCAATATTATTGACTGTCTTGAGGGTGGCAGTAAACTAAAGAGGTAGAGAGTACTACAAGTGTCATCTCTCCTACTCATCTTTCTTCAAGCAGCTTCTCTACTTTGTTTAAGCCAAAGGTAAGAACTCCCAGATTTGTGTTTGCTGTTACTTTATTAACAGTGTGCTAGACACATCTGCTCTTTCAAGGATTCAGGTGTGCTGAGACACTGCAAAATCCATGATGCATTTGCCCAGCAGAACTAAGCTCCTCAATAAATATAACAATCTCTGAAAGGTGAAATCTAAGTGACTAATTGTATACACATAAATATTTGTCAATTTGGATCCATTTGCAGCAGCATAGTTTTCTAAGCAGAGGTCAAAAAATGCCCCATTTTTTCAGTTATGAGTAGTGTAGATACCAGATTCTGATTTATTAGCAAGATAGCTCATGAGAAAGCAAATTTCTTTTTAATCTCTCTCTCAAAGCCCAATACTTCAGACAAAGCAATAACATTTTCTAATATCCATTCAGAAGCAGAGAAACAGTGTTTTCTCTGTTTTCATATCCCTTAAAATGGGGGGGATGACTTAAAAAGTATGAAGGTTTAAAATCAAATAACACAATTATATTGTTTTCTCTGTTATGACCTATACAGTGCCTATACAGTATATATTCTAGAAAACTTAATCCTTTGGGGTTAATGACACTTTAGAGATCCAATTAAATTAAATGTTTGCTCTGCAGTCATCCACAAGGTGCCTATTGCTGTTGAGAGAGTAGATAAATTGAAGCACTAAGATTCCCCAGAATCTATACAACCTCCTTGCATAATTATTTTCTTGTCATTGAAAAATAAGTTGCTAAAGCACTACATCCTCATATAAAAACCAAAATAGTCAAGCCATTTTTTCCCTTCTCTAAAGGGTTTTAAAATATCCATGATGAACATTTGTTTCTGATCCATCCCAGCCCCTATCACTCCTGGCAGAAATAAAAAGAAAGGATGCTGTCAGGGCAAGTCCATTGACCCAAATATCTGTCCAGGGACTGTGCCTTTCTATTTTGTTCCATTAAAGAAACTCAGTCAATTGATGCTGTGCTGTAGAATGAATCAAGATGTACATTGGAAGGATTCCTACCCTGGCACCTTCCTTTGTGAAACTGAGCTAACAAAAATAATGCCAACACCTAACTCAGGCATTACAAATACACTGAGGCTGGATGGACATAAAGTCTTTCATTACTGAATTAAAGTATCGGTTGACTAAATTGATATAAAATTACTGACTTTCTGTTCTACTTTCAAAATCATTTGAAAACTGAAATGAATCCTTTCCCAGCGAGCATTTATCATCCTATTATATTCACCCTGGGGGATGTTAATGGTTTTGGACTACTGCCTCCAGCCCTTACCTCACCTCCAAGTGGGTATTATGTGATGGCAGTACACATTTCATCAAGATATATTGCTGATTATATTTCCATTAAAGAATACAGCCAAGTCTGACTCCTAATTTTTTCAGACTAATCCACCACTGTGAGCTTCCCTGCACTGATGAGTTCATTGCAGAGAAAGGATTCTTTTCTCCTTTTCTTGCAATTTGCATAAATACGTGTCCAGAGTATGAGACTAATAATAATAAACTAAGTTAATCAGTTTTGCCCACAGTAATTAAAATACTGACACAACCTCTTTAAATTAATGGAGTGTTGTTCATTCAATTACTCTTTTTGCTTCATAGTAGCTTCATGACCATTTTTAGCAAAATATCTCAAAAGAACTATGATTTTAGACTACAGGCTTGTATTCCCCCACATGGCATTTAAGGATGTGTTTAAAAGTACTTCTCAGACACAGCTGAAAAATTATAGGCTTACACCTAGTCAAAATAACAATTCTGTACTGCACACAGATTCTTTTCCCTTATACCAGTGCTCAATTAACATGTAGAAAATACACCAAGGAATGATAATACTTTGAAAGCATCACTCTCGTCAATCGGGTACAAAATTCAAGCATGCAGGCATTAGCATTTGCACAAGGAGAAAATTTCCTTATCCAAATAATGGTCTTGAAAGAGAATAAGTCACCTGCCTTAAAGTTCTGCTGTTCTGCTTCCCAAATGTTCTAGCACAAAATAATAACCTATTGAGCATCCCAGTGCCAGCAGTTTGGCCGTAAAGATAAGCTTGCTTGCTCTGGGCTGTATTTATTCTCTTCCCAGATCTGTATTTATATTATTCATTGCCATTTATGAAGGGAAATTCAAACTTGTGCTGCTTTTGTTGAAAGAAATGAGGAGTATTTCCTATTGCTAGACTTCGCTAAGCTAGAAGTGGCCATGCTGGGATATACAAAAGTGAGGACATGCTCAAAACAGCTGACATTTCTGGACCACACTCAGAGCCAGCTATAAATACAGTGAGTTTATTGCATGAGTCACACTAGCTGCATATGGTGACACCTCCTGAGTTATGTTCTAGTATTTGTTTTTAATTATTAATATGTTTTGCTCTGTTGAGATTTATTTATTTATTTTCACAGATCCATAAAACTCATCTCACATCAGCCACACATTTCTTGTCAAGACTGTTCTGCACACCCTACTGTTTAGAACATTAACAATCAGGTGAAATATTTGTGTTTGACAAACTTTTATAGTTCCCTAAAAAATGTCAATATATTATTGTAATTGCCCTCCTCAAGTATCAGTGAGTCAGGGAAAAGAAATAACATTCTGTGTCATGCAATACAAAGGTAACAATTATACTGTACAACCGCATGGGGAACAGGGTAATTTCCACATGGGAAGACACATTAAAATCACTTTCCTTTTTTTTTTTTTTTTAAATGTGCTTTCTCTATAGATATTTGCATGAATTCATGTTTGTCCCAAACTAGCAGAATGCACCATATCAAGTCCTAAGGTATCATTTCCAGTAAGCCATGGTGCTATGTAACATCCACATGTAAATAGTGTTTCAAGAAACCAGATGAATCTAGTGCAAGCATAGGAACAAACTAGCTAATCTGGAGTGCTCTTCTTAGGAAGGATTCCCAGACTGGTTCACTACTGAGATCACTTCCATGGGACTCTGGAAACTTTGGTCTACTTGTAGCTGTGTGCATCCCTGCTAGAGATGATTGGCCTCTACCATGCTCTGTGTCTCAGTTTATTCATTTGTAAGAGGCTGATACTGCTCCTCTCCTTACAGGGCTTTGAGCATAAAAAAAAATGTAAAAAAGAATGCATATGAGAGAGATGTGTATGAATTTGAGAAATGGGAGAAAATTTCTTTTTGTCTATAAAGCTCTGAAAAGCAAAGGAAAACCCTTTACAAATTAAGGTTGACACTTCGGATGGAGTTGTATATTCAGCTGAACCCAAAGTAAAATATAAAGCAGTTGTTGTCTTCATTTTCCAAGTTATACATCATTACTAGATGATTAAGTATTATTTTACTTTTCAAGCTTGTTAGCATTGCAGATACAGGTAAAAGAATCATAGATTTCCAATTGGGCAAAAAAACTGTCCATTAAAAAATGAAAAGAGAGGGAAAGAGAAAAGAAACTAAAAAGTGTCAAGACTGAATATCCATCACATCTTCCAATTAAGTATCATCAGTGTTTAAGAGCTGGAAGAAGGAGTATTAGTGCTGAACTATACTGCAACACCACTATTTGTTGAGTTTTGAAGGCGAGAGATGGAGAAATGATCTGGAGCAGAGGTACATAAGTCCCATTAAAAAACACTCAGCATTGTAAATAATTAAAAACAATCACATTAGGGACCTGCCTTCCATTTCATTCTTCCTGGAATCATGGCATATATGATGAAGTCTGTGCTCACAAAGAGCCGTCAAAGTTCTCTATATAGGTTTAGCTTTTAGAAAGTTTCACTTCTAAGGGAGAATACCACATACTGAACTGTTGAATTTAGTCTCAAGAAAGGGATTATTTGTCCCTTAGGGACTAAAAAACAATTCAGCTACAGGAAACACTAGACAAACCAGCAAAGCCAAAAAAACCCCAGGCACTCACAATGCCTCCAGTGAGAAAAGATAGGAAAAAAGAAAAAGATCTTTCAAGGATTAATTTTTTTACCTTCCTGATCAGGAGAGGAACATCACATAACTGAAAACAAAACAAAACCAACCTTCTTTTATTCTGCTATTAAGTGGTGATTGTAATCCTATATTAAAAAAATTTTTAAAAGAGAGGGCTCCAAGATAGAATCTTATAGATTGAATAAAAAATTATGAGTTTTAAGAACTGACTCAGTTTTTGAAAAAAAGTAAAGTAAGATAATGGAAGAATAATAACTTAAGGGTGTTTTTAAGGTTTTGGTAATGCTGCAAACAATACAATGCAATTTATCAATGCTTTTTTTTAAAGGATGACTCTGTAACACTGCACTTCCAGGATCTCCTATTGACTCCTCAAGCTTTTCCTAGGGTTCTCAAGTAGGTAATGTTTTTGCATTAAACTCTGGATTTGGGAAAGCAGTTACATGCTTAACTGCAGTGATCTAGATTTGCCTATGTGTCTTGGTTTGGGAAGACAGGTGTCTGCTAAGGAAGGCCAGAGCCTCCCCTGGAATAGAGAATGTAAACCCCCTCCCTCCGAATTGCTATAAAATTTAAATCAAGGGGCTCTCAGGCAGAAAAATATGGGAGCAGGGATAACAGTCCTTTACTAGGGAAGCAAAAAAAATATATATCTATAAAATAAACAAATGCAGTAAATGAAAACAACACAGACAGAGTCAGAACACAACCTGGCACCCTGTTGGTCAGGGTGTAGTCTCAGTCCAATTGGAATTGTGGCTGCAGTCTTCCTGGACTCAGTCCTCAGGTGTGGTTCTGTTGGAGCAGGAAAATCCTGTCGAAGGAAAGGTGAAGATCTTCCTCTGCTGATCCAGTTGAAAAGGGGTAATTCTCTTTCTGAGCAAAACCCAGCAAGAGCTGTCCAATCTCTCCAGACTCCCAGCTATATCTGTGTAGGAATGCTTGGCTCCTCCCTCTGGGTGGAGCATCTCACAATGGGATGTTAAAGTTCTTAGCAGTCATGCATTGACATTCAATAGCCTGTTATCAGCAGATGTCTGCCTGGAGGGAGGAGTGGTTGTAGAAGAGATAAGGAAAAAACTGCCTACTTAACAGATGACAACTGCCATACAGATGGTAAATAGAATAGTATTGTTTCACAATCCACGACACTATGTATACAAACACTAGGCTGATCAAAGATAACTCATCCTTTTCACTGCTTAGACTGAAAAGCTAAAACCAGTTTGCTCTAAGACAAGAACACCATCCAGCATAATTAGGTCACTCTTTGCACAGGCATCTGCTTAACTTTAATGTTCATGTTTCACTTATCTAGCTAAATCTTGGGAGTCAATTTAACTTCAGCAGATTAGTATTGTGGAATTGTCACAACATTTTCCTAGGACTAGAATACCAATAAAATACAACTTGGCTAGTTACACAGTGTGTTAAAAGGATGAATCACTTTTTCTAGGCCCATTTTTACAGGCTGGAATACACTGCAGATCTCAGGTGGATTTCCTGTGCGTATTGTTTTTAAACAGATTCCTTAAGATGTGCCCATCCAGTAGGACACAGATATACTTGAAAAGTGTTATTCTTTTACAGTTTTCAGATCCTTAAACAAGGCTCAGCCAATTTAAAAGAATCTTTAACTTAAAGAGAAAAGGAACAAAGTAAAAAAAAAACTGTTCCAGAGATTATTTTTGTAACAGTTTAATGAAGCATCAATCAATAAATGAGAAACATTTCACTCTTGAGCGAGAGAAGGAATGAGAAACAAAACACTGTACTCACAATTCACAGGAGCAGGCTCTCAGCTAGGAAAAAACTGACTTGGGAATTTTAAAAATAAATAACCTGTAGTTCAGATAGGCAACTCTTTAAAATTCTCATCTAATTTTTCTTAAGAGCTACTTAACCCTAACCCAGAAGATAGAAAAGGAGACCTATTGGCCAGCCTTTTCCTACTGTCATTAGAAGCTACATCTCTGAACTCAGAGTTAGAGGACTAGCACAAGATCCCACCACAAGCACAGAAATCATGTCTAGCTCTGCGTCCCCCTCTTTTTGGCATTCCACAAAGACAACACCAATGAAACTCAGCTGTTGTAAATTGTTCTTTCTCCAGATAATATAATTCCTGTCCTGCATCTAGGGGAAGAATATGTTATTCTTGATCAATAATACTCTGCTGCTGTCTATTAAACAAGATGGGCAGCATGCAGTGGAAGAATAACAGTCCAGAGCTTGACGCCTATTTTCCAGTCTTTTTCAATCCCAGTCACCAGAGTGAGTTTTTAGGGTGTGGAGGAGTAGGCCACTAGATTCAGACCACTTGACCATATGACCAACATGGGAAAGACATTCCCATCTTGTGCACCCTAAACAGCAAAATAGCATCTGCAGAAGGTTTTCCACATGGAACTTATGACAAAAATACTACAAATATTGAGATACAAAAGGCAACATTGTGAGGCTCTGCATCACATCTTCGGCAGCTTGCTGATACCTGCAGTGTTTTTCTCTACCACAGCTTTTCTGAAGACAGCAACATCTAGCTCATCCCTGTGGGAAGCACTGCCAGCCCAAGCAAGTAGCCCCTGAGGCTGCCCAGGTACACCCTCATAACACAGACAACTTCAGGAGGCTGACAGCTCCTTGTCAGTCAAAAGCAGAGGCTGACTTTTATTCATCTTTTTGTAACTTCAGTAGCAGTTAATGGGGGCAGAAAAAGTTTTTGACACCTATTGTCTAGTGTACATCAGGGCTTTTCAGAGCCTTCAGAAAAATCAACAATATTGGGCCATACATAAGCCTTCCAGCTCATGGTTTTGGTTCTCAAGCAGGTGCAACTCTTCTGTTTCCCAGCTCACAAGAATGATCCCTTTGGCTAGCTGAAAAATAAATTTAAAAATGCCAGTACCCAAGGAAACAAGAAAACTTGTTCTGATCTACAGGAAAATTGCTTCTTAAAGTATCCAATATGCAATTTGAATTTACACATAGACATGGAAGCTAACATTCTTTTTCTGTGGCTAGACTAGGAAGCTCAATATGTGTTGCAGCTTGGTTTCTGCAAGTGAGTAAAGTGATACAGATCTAAACTGTCAGAGAACTTTGCTGTGTCAGAGTAATACGGTCAACTAAGGAACATGGAGCTCCCTATACTTTCTGATGTGTAAACTTTTAGTCTCTGAGTGAGGTTTCTTCTGCTACAGACATTTATTTCTTACTGGTTTTATTTGCTTCCACTGCAGGGAAGTAATGCTAAAGTAACACAGATATACTTTTTTTTTTTTTTTTTTCTAGGGAGCTGTTCACAATATGAACACCTTGCCATCTTTTAGTCAGTATTTCTTAAAATATTTAGAGAAAAATTGGATTCAAGAAACAAAATTTAATCTAGAAAAGAGTGTCAACTTAGAGATTTATTAAGTTAATGAGATGAATGTGGTTTTGGTCCCAAAGCAGTGCTGTAATGTTGTTTTGAAATAAGGTTTCAAATCCTTTTAAGAAAGTACTTGTTTTCCTCAGGCAGGAGCCCTAATAACTCAGGGACAGTCCAAAGTCAATGTGAATGTCTTAGTGCAGTTTGTCATTAATGCAGCACATCTTGCCAATTAAAAACTAAAAGCCATATAGGCTCCATAGGTAGTAATAAAGTCCAAGGAGTGGATTCGCTTACGTATCTCCGTAGAAAATATCATTTGCTTATTCATTTTTAGAAAGTGGTTTTGTCTAACTCTTACACTTATCAAATGCTAAACAGCAAATTTTGGGAATACAATACTTAATACAATAATTTTGGGAATACAATACATAAGTTACTACTTATGGTAGTAACTTTGGTGCTGCTACAGAACCATTGAGGTTAACAATGACTTTCACATTGATTCAGGCTGAGAAATGTGAAAAACAACACAGAAGGCTGGAGGAACCGAAGAGGTTATATCAGAGTATCTGAACTCTGGACTGAAATATCAACTAAGCTATTAGCAAATGTTAATGTATTAATTGTTCATGGCAAAGGGCATTGGGTTTGGAAAAGGGCACTTTTCTTCAAAAGCAAAATATGTGGCTGGACTACCAAGCACTTTAAGAGAAGCTTTTGCTGTGACCATAAATACCACACATTTTAAGTCTACGACTTATATTTAGACAAACCAAACCCAAACCAAATAATAGGCAAACAAAAGACAGTGAAGAAACGTTTCTTCATTTTCCTTGGGTATTGCATTTGGTAGGTGTCCTGGCTATATTAAGATTAGTCTTCCTTGGCGTAAGGCAAAATGTGATGAACTTTTGAAATATTATCTTTTGCTGTTCAGGCAAACTACAATCCAGATTAATATGCAAATTCTATTTACTTAGGATCAGTTTTTATAGACAGAATAGATAACATGGCAAAACATATGCCAATATGGATAAAGTAAGCTTTTTTGGGTTTCTTTGGGCATATGGATCAGGTTAATCTTGATGCTATTTGCATAACAGCTATTTGCTGTTTCCTCCAAAGGTAAGCTTAGATTTAGAACTTGATCTTTAATTTAAAGTTTACCCATCATTTTCCATTCTGCAACAGTGCCTCAGACACCAGGTTTCAGTAGTATCTCACAAATAAGTTGGTTTAAAATCAGGGTTTCTACTCTAACTTACAAAGAATCTGGAAACTTTACTTCTTTAGCATGATATGCGAATGTTCTATAGCTCTGAGGAGCAATTGGTTGGCTTAGAGTAAGCCCTGGCAGGCTTTTTTGATTATATGGGACCAATGATGACAAAAATTAAACGTATGTTTCCAGTTTGAAAATCCAAGGGAAGTTACAACTTGCGCCTCCTTTGTGTTCAGCCCTCTTTTCAAAACTGTCTGATTAGGTGAGAGCACAGATTATAGAGTTGATATGATCTCTCTACTATCATCCTTAAACACAAAGGGAACCAAAATAATGTTTTCCCTCAGTTGCTGCAAAAAATATTTGCCACTGCCCAGCTTTTGAGGAGAGGGAACACAATTGTCAGAGACTGAAAGGCAGTTAACCACATTAGGCAAAATGCAGAAATAATCACACAGAACCAAACCAATGTTTCTACCTTTTTTATGTGACAGAAAAATTAGCTATTTCTGTGCAGTCTCAAAGTATAAGGTTCCATGCCAGTGGTACCTGCAACACAGTAATTGGGAGGGACCATACCAGCAGAAAACCCTTTTAAATATAGACAGTAAAATGCCCATTTCAACACTTAATAGGTGGTAAGGCTATCTTATAATCCATGTATCTTATTCATATATTCATTTCTTGTCTTCTCTTATCCTCCCAGACTGCAATACTAGAGCAGACATATATGCTAGTTATTTTACGCAAGCTCAGTAGTAATGTTAAAATAAATTAAAGAAAAGATAAATAGGCCATCAGAGTATTATTTCAGTCATATGATGATTATTATTATGTAGCAAGGGAGTTAATTCTGTATGAAACCAAGGTCCCTTAAAAAAATCCATCAAATTCCAGCTTAGGAAAGTAGTGATGTTAACAAGATTAAAAAAGTGTATTAGACTTACAAGACCAAAAATTGTTCAAATAGCAGAATTTCTATCCTCTAGCAGAATAACAGAATTTACATATCCTCTGCTGCCAAACTTTATGCTTGTTGCTGCCATAGAGGAATACATTTTATATGTGTTCACAATCATGACTGAAATGTGAAAGCCCTGAGCTTCCTTCAAACAAAACAGTAATTTCTAAGTGCAAGAAACCTTGCTTGTGTGTCACAATGCATTAGTCTTGTCAACTAAAAGCAAGCTCAGTTGGATGAGATTTTTCAAGTAGATGTAAGAGCTTCACAGAAATAACAGGAGAGAGCAAAAATAATTCAATCAAAACACAGTCTCTATCATACACCTTTGAGGGTGTTCCTTGTGTTTGGTTTCCTTAGCACCTTTTTTCTCTTACTAGCTTTTCCTTGTTAATGACTGAATCAATCAAGTAATGTTTACCTATGGCAGATAACATTAAACTAAACACTAAGTCACTTGTTATTTTGGTGATTGAAAAATAAGAAAAAACCCCGAAGGAGCAACTAGACAGAATCACCCCACACCAGCAGGAAAGAGATCTCAAATCTGACTGGCACTGTGCAACAAGCAATAAAGTGAATGAGACTTTATAACATCAGAGTCAGATATCAAAGTTCAGAGCTTTTTGTAGTTGCTACACATTGCCATCTCTTTTATAGGACAGCAGATCTGCAGTACAGGCTCCTTTACTGAGACATTTCTCTTTTCTTCTGTGTGTAAAGAGACACATGAAAACAGCCATTTTGTTTCGAGTTATGGTCCCAAGCAAAGTCTTTTGTTGGTAGAGTCTAATGGAAAGCAATGAATCCCTAGCAATATAAACCTTTAATCATATGAAAAATGCCTAACCACTGTGTTTATAATCTCTTGGACCAGAATCTAATGCTGAAACTCAGTGCTCAAGTCCTAACTTTTCTTTTTAATGAACGTCAAATCCTGGCTCTGTTCAAAGTTTAAGGCTCATGTCAATTTTAGCACACATGCTTCTGTGAAATACCTGAGACAAGCACTGTAAAGTAAATGGGATTATACTTTTGATTACAGGTTGTTGACTAGGGCAGTGAACTGCCATGCTGCAAGTCTTGCAAGGATTTGCGTATTCTTCTAATGTGACATTCAGCATTATAAGTTCAGGGAAAGGCTCAGTATTTTTCCCCCCTTTTCTGATTTATCAGTTTTTTGACATAGTAGCAAGATTTTTAGCAACAATATTGTTCTAAAACCCACTAGAGTTATACACACAAGAGGGAATTTGTATAGTACTTACAGCTTGAAAGTTTGCTTTTGAGTTTAACCAAGAATCTCTGAGAACTTCAAATAAGATCTGAACTCCCATGCTCACCAGCTGAAGTTGTATTTCTTCACAGAAGCAGTTTCACTTCTGAAGTGACAAAAGAATATTCCCTGATACCATCTCAGCTGGTCCTCTATTTCCTCGCCATTCTAAATAGCAAGAACAGTCACATACAGGAGATCATACAGTTCTGGGTACATCTCTTAAGATTGCATACAACACCCATGAACATCAGGGGTTTTTTCATCATGCAGGCAACTGTTCATCAGCAACTGGACTGAAATAACCAATCTTGGTCTCATGTGCCACACATTGCACAACTGAACAGACAATGGTCAAACAGGTTTCAACTCCTGTTGGGGGAATCTATTTTAAAAAGATGGTTTATTAAATAACAATTTTTTTATCTACACTCTTTTGGTTTTCCATCACAAAGAAATCAGCTTCAGCATTTACTTGACAATTGCAACTCTTGATCATCAGTTTTGTCCAGTCATATTGAGGAAGTCTGAGTTCATTTGCATGACTGCATTCACTTTCACCAATCGTATTACATTTGTGTGGCAAGGTTTTGAAGTGGGGAAGGCTTCTCTTCTGTGCGAAGAGGACAGAAACTTTGCCCGTGTCTAATAAAACCAGTGCCAGCTGGCTGCAAGACAGACCCACTGCTGGGCAAGGCTGAGCCCTCAGCAACAGAGGTATTGACTCTGGGGTAATGTATTTAAGATAGGTAAAATAATCCCCATGTAAAAACAAGCACATAGATGAGAGAGAATACATGAGAGTAACAGCTCTGTAGGCACCAAGATGAGCAAAGGAGAGGAGGAGGTGCTCCAAGGGCCAAAGCCACGGTTGCACTGCAACCCATGGTGAAGACCATGGTGAGGCAGGAGATGCCCCTGCAGTGTATGGAGACCTCACGTAGAGCAGGTGGATGCCCAAAGGAAACTGTGACCCTGTGGACTGGAGAAGGCTCCTGGCAGGACCTGCAGAGCCATGGAAAGAGGAGGAGCAGGCTTGCTGGCAGGATTTGCGACCCTATGCAGGATCCACGCTGGAACAGCCTTTTCCTGAAAGACCTGCAGGCTGTGGAAAGATATTCACACTGGAGAAGTTCATGAAGAGCTACAGCCTGTGAGAAGGACTGCTGTAGAAGTTTGAGGGGGGCTGTCTCCCTTGAGAAGGACGACCCACTGGAGCAGGCAAAGAGTGTGAGGAGGAAGCAACAACAGAGATGTTTGATGAACTGGCCATGGGCCCTACTCCCCATCTCCCTGTGCCATGTGGAGAGAGGAGGTAAAGAATTAAGTGAGTTAAGTTGATTCCAGAAAGAAGGAAGAAGTTGTCAGGAGGTGTTTTATGTTTGTGTTTATTTCTCAGTACCCTAGTCTTATTTGATTGGAAATAAATGTAATTAATTTTCCCAAGCTGAGTCTGTTTGCCTGCAATGGTACTCAGTGAGTGACCTCCTTGTCTTTATCTCAACAACAATGTCTTCTTTTATCTCCCCAGTCCAGCTGGGGAGGGGAGTGATAGGATGGCTTTGGAAGGTACCTGGAATCCAGCCAGAGCTAAAACATCACGTCAATGACTATGTCAGGTAGTCCATTCACTACCTTTTTTATATTCTGTAAATCTTAAATATCTCCATGTTCAATTGAAATAATGAGATAACATAGGTTGCAAAGAAAATATTCTCTTATATATTTTTGCTCTTCTAACAAGAGTAACTGGGAGATCTCTCTATAAAGAGGCCTTTGAAATGGTCAGCAATGCAGACCTGGAGGAATGATTTCCTACTAGTCAGGAATTTTAACATGCCAGCCGCAAACAGCCCAATCCCACATACCAAATCTAGTTGTGTTAAATATAACGCAACCCCACTAGTATTTTCATGGATGGTGGGTAATATTTAGTCTGCTGGCTCTTAAGCAGCAACAACTGAAAAGGAAAGCAGTAGCCAGTTTTTTTGTTCTTACAGCTGACAGTTTTATGTGCTCTCCAGTTTTTGATGAACAGCGGAATTTCCTTTTTTCCTCCTTTCATCTCTATTCATATGTCAACTTCTTGAGCTCAATGCTGAAAAATGTCACTTGTCGTATCCAGACTCTAGTAATACTTTCATATTGGCTTCAGGCAGTTATAGCAATGCTGTTTAAATGTATATTGACTTACCTGTAACACAGACATAGCTTTCAGTTTCTCCACAGTTTTGCACTCTCTGATGACACTATTCACTGCTTACAGTCTTAAGTCATCTCTCAAAGGCTACATTACACATACATGGCAGAGCTGAAGATGGATGTTTACTGCAAAAATCCCCTTGTCTGAATAATGTTTTTCATTTTAGAATCTCAAGCTGCTGTATCACAGATTGATTAGGCAATAAGAAAAAATATCCCCCCATGTTTTACTCTTTCATAAATTTTCAACACATATTCTGTTACTGAAACTAACTTTGTCACTCATTCTCTCAGGGTAACTATTCATTATACACCTCCTCATATTGTTCTACCCTTTTCCTAACAACAGGCTACAGGATGGACACTCCATTAAATTACCATTGCTTTTGAGATTCCTGAAGGAAATCTCTCTCCCTGAAATATCTGTGTTAGTTTCTTTCAGTGGCACTCATGCTTACAGTTTTAGAGTGGGTTTTTGTTGTTGGTTGTTTTTGGACTTTTTTTGCCTCCAATTAACAAGTTGCTTTGGGAAAGCTGCTTTTGACACTATCATTCAGGTTTTTTATTCTAAAAAAACAACATGTCATTTCATTTTGTTTACTTTGGTACAAAACACTCATCTAGTGAACTTCACAGTTGAGCTGACAACTATATTATTCTTCCTCACCACACCTTTTGGCCTTAACAGTGGTCTCCAAAAGCTAAGATGGTGCTGTTAAGTGTCAGTTAAGTAAACTTCATCTTTGGAGATGAGAAATTTCAGGACCAGCAGCCAATAGCAAAGACAACTTTCTCGGATGTCTGCAGACTAAGCACACACTGTGTCTTTGTACAGAAGCACTTGCACATTGCTTGTCAATATTTCCTTCCACTCTGCCCCTCTGCACCCATTAATATCACCATGTGATCTGCAGTACTAATTATTTAAAATTAATATTATAATTAAGATTCCTGAAAACATTTGTGACAACAGTCTGTAAAAAGCCATTTGTGCCGTATTTTGTTTGCTCACAACCATAAAGCTCCACTCTTTTGATAGATAACAAAAGTATCACTATCTATCTATCTAAAGTGGACAAAATAAAAAATGAAATATTTCCACATCATCAAACTATACCAAGTTTTAGTCAGTCACAAGGATCTTTCTTTAGTCTAATAGTCTCAAATAATTAGTCTTTTCATGACTCAAAATGTCACTTAATGTCATTTTCAGATCATAGGTGACTTTTTTTTTCAGAGCATTTATACTGTGTGAAAATAGCAAATATTACCACCCACACTCACAACTTACTTTCTAAAGCAGAACAGCATCTGCACCAAAGAAGTTTTACTATTCCACATTTCTTAAGTAAAATGTGGTATTCAACTATACTCTTACATCATCATCTGAACGTGGATTTCAGAAGTACCAGGTAGATTACTCTTGCTTTTAATTAAAGCTGAATGAAGTTTACTTTGCAAAAATGCCTCTTGCTTGACTGAGAATAAAACTTGGTGTCCTCAGAGGATGGCTCTTGACCTTAGGTCACTGTGACTACATACAGATCTATTGACATTGGATATATATTAAATCTCTTCCCTGATTAGTCTTTAATTTTATAATTAAACAAAATTCTTTGCCATACACATATGTTTCTGAGATAACCTCCTCGACAACTTATTTCTGCACTTTTATAATGTAGCAGCCAATTTTGATTATAAAGACAACCTTTGCAAAACTACAAGGTTGTCTTGTGTAGTCAGATTGAAACCGTCAATTGCTCCTAAGTTAAATCCTTCAGGTCTCGACTGCTATAAGATCTTTTGATTAATTTCAATGGCAATTTTCCACAGTTTGAAAGTTTGTTACAACAATTGCATATGCTAAAAAAAATTTAAAAGTCCATATGCCTTTCCAGCTAATTCAGCAGTGTTCCTGGCACAAGAAAAATATGCTGGAAGGGCTGCCCGTTCTGCCATTACATCTTTGAACGCTCCTGGGTTTTTCAGGCAGTAGCAGTTCCCTTACTGACAATTATTAATGACATCTTGAAGAATTCTACAGCTATTCCATTAGGGGAAATCAAGTATCATCAAAGGATTGCCAATTATTCCTCTTCTTCTACTATACAAAGATGCCTATCAGTGGGTACCAAGGGGGATACATTTAGGTCTTTTACAGTCAGATGATAGGACTTAATATAGGGATATCTTTATAATGAGGGTAGAAAGGGAATCAGAAAGAGGTTGGGCAGATTTTTCATTTTATTCTGTGTTAACCACTACAAAAAGAACGCTTTTTTTTTCTTTTTTCTTTTTACTAAAGGAGCAAAACCCACATAAACTCCATAAATCTCATAAAGGTGGTCATACTTTCTCTGTCAGCCTGAAGATTATCTTTTTCTAAAATTTCCTCATGAATTGCTGAAGGTACAAAGTGGGAGGAAAAAAGAGCAAATAGAATATCAGGACAAGGTGATTATGGCTAGGGGAGATGTCAGAAGGAGGTTTCTTATCTTCCTTTTCCCATTACTTACTTACTCATAGTGCAATAACCATTTCCCTATTGATGAGCTTGTCTCCTTCATATGCAGGTTAAAACATCATACAGAATACTGTAACTTACAGAATACAGATGCTGCAAACCTGGCTTTGATATGGAAGAATCCTATGCTGAAATGTTGTAACTTAAGACATTATTTCCTTAAATATAAGCAGTTTAATCTTGAGGACAGATATGCAGTATTTTCGAGCATAAATATCAAGTTCTTGCATAGTATTATAATGTAAAATAAAGTTTCTTGGTTCAAGTTACCAGAAAATATGAGATTAATAATAAAATTGACTGGAAAAATACCTCTGAAGGATCTTTATAAAAATTATTTACACTTTTCAGAAATCAGTTTTAGAGACTTTCATTCTCTTCTTTTACAGTTACCACCTGTTTCTAAAATTAAGAAAAAAAAATTTCTTCATCTTTAGCAATACCAAATGTAAGTTATCCATTTGTTCCTCAAATCCAGTCTATCAAAACTACTATGAAAACAAAGGATATTATTTGGCTTTTCCATTAGTGGAGTTAATTTTTCTATCCCAGCATATTTTCACATATCCTCTAACTCAGTTGAATTTTTTCAGGGGTGGGGAAGAATAAAACTGGTCTACAGGAAAGGAGAAGTACCAATTGGCAACTTTTTCATCCT
Source organism: Urocynchramus pylzowi (assembly GCA_013397555.1). Classification (NCBI taxonomy): domain Eukaryota; kingdom Metazoa; phylum Chordata; class Aves; order Passeriformes; family Fringillidae; genus Urocynchramus; species Urocynchramus pylzowi. The sequence continues at coordinate 110,594 of VZRH01007018.1, read as the reverse complement.
TTCATTTAGAAAACAAGGTGGAAAAATATGAACTCTTATAAAGCCTTTTTTTCTCCATGGGATTTTCAGGCACAGGGCAAATAATCAGGTTGCAGAGTAAAGAGTTCTGCCCAGAAACCCCAGTGCATCAGCAGCGTTCCAATTGTAGGCATACCAAAAGGAGTCAAGATTAGATCTTCTGTGATGATTTTCAAGATCATTGATTTTTTCTAGGAGGGAATGTTTTTATTGTGTTGCTGTCAGCACTGTCTGCTGAAAAACAGTTTAGATTATCCTTGGCTCTTTTAATTCTTTCCTCTCTTGCAGTTAGTCTTGCCACTATATCAACTAAGGTCACATAAACTGTTTATACATCTGCTTTAATTGAAGGCACAAGACACAGTAAATGGGAGACATGACTTTCTTTTGACACAGCTAAGATCACTGGAAGGACTGTGTTTTTGATTTACACTTTTCTTACGTTCATTTCTGACTAAGCTACTGAGTGTATTAAGATGAGTGCTGATGCAGACACTCCATCCATGCCTGAAAGAAAATATCCAAATCACAACATCTGAGGTCTGCAACTGATTGTCAGGATGAGAACCTCAATGCTGAGTATAAGGCAAAGGGTTGATTACTAGATCCCTATAAAAATAGTTCATGCAGCACTTTCCTCCCCATTTACACACATGAATGGTACCTAAGAGCACATCAATACATGGACACAGTGTGATAAACACTGACTGCACCAAGAACTTTGACAGCCATGGACAGGTGATGGCAGCATGCCATAACACCACCTTCTCCTAGCATAGTATGCTCTAGTTATTCCATGTGAGAAAGAAACTGCATGTGCACATTTTGGTATTTTAACAAAAGACTCAATAGGTTAAGTTAAATAAAGAAGTTAAAGTCATTAAGAACTAAAGATACAATTAGAGACCTATGATTTTTCAAAATAAGTTGGTTAAAATTTCACACTCCTCTTTGACAGAGGCTTCATCTCTGAAATAGAAAAATGGTAAAAAACCCTTTCAGTAGAAAGGACAAGCTTAAAAAATGTGATACATTCCACTTGCAAACATACTGTGAATATGAGCACCCTCTCCACCCCACTCTAGCTTTGACATTATAATAGCACAGGGTACTGCTCATTGATATTCTCCCAGCTGCCACCAACTCAGATGTCTGATATGCAGGCAGGCCAGTGTTCATTGAAGACATATGCCTAAATTTTACAGAATATAGGATTCAGCTACTTAAGGAGGAAAGGAAACTCAATGGAAAATAAACTAGCAGCCCAACCCCATCAAAACAATAATAAAATACACCCTTATATATTTCAAAGAACATTACATAGTTGTTATGCGCACACCCTTCTCAGAAAGGTTTGATTTAGCTACAAAGTTATCCTGGAATTTACCATGTGTTATCCTAAACTGGAAGCCTGTGTTGACTAAGTGTTGAATATTTCAATTTCTAGAGGGCATATTATATCAGAAAGAAAAAAATGTGAGAGAGTAAAACTGTGACCACCGTGGAACCAGATATACCCAAGCCATGGAAATAGTGTCCTATTGCAGGCACACACTGGAGCAAGATTTTCCCAGAGCAGCTATACTCTATACATCTTTGCATTTGCCTTCCAGAGCATCTTTAAGTTCCAAGAGAGTCTACCTGTGTACATTGACATCACCTGTTTGCTGAGTGGGTGCCTATGAGTAGTGAAGGGTACTGTCAGCTCAGCTCTCAAGTGAATATTCCAAACAGTGGCAGCAGCCCTGTGCTTGTCCATGTGGAGCTCAGCGGGCACCAAGAAACCCTCCTGAGAATCAAGGTGACACGGGCACAGCTCACCTCTGCCAAGGTCCTGCTAACAGATCCACGCTGCTGCTGCTTCACAACCTACTGCATCCTCTGCTCTGAGACATGGTTGAGTTTTCTCTACATCTATAACCTGAAAACTAATCACTGTCTATAAGTTTCATAGGAGGTACATGTACATGTACTGATCACTTTTTCCTCAAAATTTATTGTGAGTCAACTTCTGAGCATCACAGTACTGTTTGGGTTGGGAGGGACTTTTAAAGGTTGTCTAGTCCAACTCTCCTGCAATGGCCAAAGACAGATTCAGCTAGATGAAGTTGCTCCAACCTGACCATGAATATTTCTGCAGATGGAGCCTCTACTACCTCTCTGAGCAACCAGTTCCATCATAAAACTTTAGTGTTTATGTCAAATCTGAATTGAACCTCTTCCATTTTAAAACCAATACCTGTTCTAGGACTGTTTAAAAGACACAGGACTGTTTAAAAGATCTGGTCCCATCTTTTTTATTAGCCTCCTTTAAGTACTCTCTCAGCCTGTCCTTACTGGAAAGCTGTTCCAGCTCTCTATAACTTATGTGGCTCTCCTCTGGATCCACTGTAACACATGGATGTTACAGTGAAATGTTTACACAGAAATGTAAACATTTCTGTTTCATATTAAGGAGTCCAGAACTGGGCACAGGACTTCAGGTGGGGTCTCACCAGAGAGAAGGAGGGGGCCTCCCTCACCCTGCTGGCCACACTGCTTTTGATACTGCTCAGGATACTTTTGGCTTTCTGGGCAGTGAGCACACATTGCTGAGCCATGGACAGATTTTCATTCATTAACATGCTCAAGTCCTTCTCAACAGGGTTGCTCTCAATCTCTTCATCCTCCAGCCTGTACTGACAGGTAGCAAGCTAAGGTTTGAAGGCTTTTATGGTGAACCTCAACAGTCAGCAGAAATGAGTGTGCCTGCTTATTTCAACTATTTTTTTCCTGGTCCATTTTTCCTGCTATTCCTAGTCTGAACACAGAGAAGCATCAAGAAAAGTAGAAATATGGTTAAGGATATTAAGATAGAAATATGAAATTTAAAGCTTAAGTACAGGAAACAAGTACTTTGTCTCATAAGCTCTTCTTATCTTTAATATAAAAAAGGGGCACAAACTATGTGCCTGATCAGGCTTCAGCAATTTCTCCATCCTAGAACAGTCTTTGAAGACGATGGAGCAAAATGTGATTCTTGTTCTAACACTTTTAAGCCCTGGATGCCACTCTAAACTGCTATTTAGATCCACTGCTTTACTGTAGATTTGCTAATGTATAAACAGCAATGCATCAATTGCCCCAAGTGTTAACTGATTTCTTATTCTCAGTAGGTGTTACAAAATTTTGTCAGCACAAACAAAGCTAAGGTCTCATAAGATCTAAATTTGGCTTGGCTTTATTCAAGCTGGCGAACTCAATCAGCATCACCTCAAGGCATTCAGAAACTAGAACTGGCTAGTGCAGGAAGACTTTGGCACAGTGTTTGCTGTGTGGGAAGGGTTATGCCTGCAGAAAAATCTGGCTGGAAGAAACTCAGGTCACTGACAAAAAAGGATGGTTTGACACAACATGAAGAACAATACACAACCTTGAGAGAAAGATGCTGAGGGCTGTTGAGAGTCTCTTTGGTGGGAGAAGAAAACAAGAAACTGGTTGGGGAAGGAAAAGTCATCTTGTATGAGAAAAAACTACTCCTCTACTATCTTTTCAGAAGCAATGGCAATTGTGGTCTGATGGTGTAGAGCAGGAAAGCACCCATTCAGATAACCTTGGGTATTGGATTTGAGTGACAAGGTTTAGGAGTGTTGGAAAGGGCACAGAGTTAGCTTGTGTAAGAATATGCCAGAAGTTTCCTCCACAAGTTTGACAGAGCCAACATCAGGTGGCTCCAACTAGACCCACTGCTGGCCAAGGCTGAGCCCATCAGCAATGGTGGCAGCACCTCTGGGATAATGTATGCAAGAAGAGGGAAAAACAGTTATTGCACAAGAGAAATTGCACCCAGAGAAGAGAAAAATAAGCATATGTGAGTAAAACAGCTCTGCAGTCACCAGGGTCACGGGAGAATTAGGGGCAGCGGGTGCTCCAGCTGCTAGAGCAGGGATTCCCCTACAGCCCAAGGTGCAGCCCATGGTGAGGCAGCTGTGCCCTCACAGCCCGTGGAGGTCCATGATGGAGCAAATGTCCACCTGCAGCCCATGGAACAGGCCATGTTGGAGCAGGTGGGCACCCAAAGGAAGCTGAGACCCCATGGGAAGCCCATGCTGCAGCTGGCTTCTGTCAGAACCTGTGGACCTTCAGGGAACCCAGACTGGAACAATCTATTCCTGAAAAACTGTACCCCACGGCAGGGACCCTCAGTGGAGAGCTTCATGAAGAACTGCTGTATGTGGGAAGGACCCATGCAGAAGAAGTTTGTGGAGAACTGCATGAGGAGTAGGAGAAGTGTGCTGGAGTAGGTGAAGAGTGTGAGGTGTCATCCCTCTGAGAAGGAGGGAGCAGCAGAGACAATGTGTGATTCTGTGACTGCAGCCCCCATCCATCATGAACCTGTGCCGATAAGAGGGTAAGGCAGAAAATTTGGGACTTCAATTAAGTCCCAGAAAATGGGAGAGGTGGAGAAGGTGCGTTAAGAATCTGTTTTATTTCTTGTTATTCTAGTCTGATTGGTAACAAATTCAATTAACTTCCCCCGGTTGAGTCTGTTTTGCTCAAGATGGTAACTGGTGTGTGATCTCTCCCTGCCCTTATATTGACCCAAAGCCTTTCATTTTACCTTTTCTCCCCTGGCCAGCTGGGGAGGGAAGAGCATCTTGGTAGGCACCTGGTGTCCAGCCAGGATCAGTTCACCACACCATGCAGGGGCAAAAGCTACACAGTAGGTCAGACTCCTGGTGTCAGAACTCACCACCAATTCCTATACACTTTTCTCCACTTTGTGTAGAAAAAGCAGTTTTAGAGAAATGTTTTGCAACCATCCCCATAAATATGCATATGATCATTTTACCTGAGGGAAAGCCCCTTTCCAGTCCCAGACTCTAAAGTCAAAGAGAAGCCAGAGCACAGAGCTCTGAGTATCTCTTTTTCTTGGGTTTTCTAAAAAACCTTAATAACTCAAGCTGTAGGTATATTTTTAAGACTGTACCGTTCACTGAATACCATAAACATTGCTATTAGTAACAGGATACACAAGTACAGTATAGATTGAATATATCAAGTTCTTCTTTAGTTATTCATTTCACTTTGACACAGATGACCCATTTTTTATGTTTATGTGTAATAAAAAACATGAAGCCTTGGCTGGCCTTGCTGCTTGCTGTTGTAAAAATTTACTGAGGTGAAATTCACAAATTTTGCGAAACGTAATTTCTACTGGTATTCATTTAGTGAGCCATGGGGACCTCTGGCCTCCAGCAGGTCTTTTAACTGCTCAACCTCTGTTGTACTATTTGTTTATCATGAAAACAAAAAAATTGTAACTCTCAATAGTAACTAGGAAGGTTTCTTTTAGACTTTTCATAAACCAAGTGAAGCAAGCAATCGCTGTTGAAGTAATTTGGCTTTCCTTCATTTTAGATACGGGCACTTGTCAGATACGAAATCCCAGAATGTTGCTTGAGCTATTTGCCAAGAATAACTTCTGGAAAGATCCTCCACTGTACCAATTCAGTTGTCTTTTTCCTGTTACTCTTTACCACTACTGGAACTCTGGTTTGGAATTACTGCAAAGCATGGTGAGATCTGCTCTGTGGACATGTGTTTAGCAATTAGATATTAGTAGCGGCTTACAAACTGCTTCCTCATCTGCCACAGCAGTATTTCAGCTGGTGCTTTGCAAGTGTGCCAGGATATTCCTGGACTGAGCTGCCACAGATGTCTCTGCTGAACCTTCCGTGTTATTGCCGCTGCTAAGATAGTATCTCTCAATAATAACTCATACTGGAGCCAAACATTTCCACAAATTCTGTCTTTCCTAGACTGTCTTTCTCCCTGCTGTTTGACCTTAATTAGGGTGATGAGTATCTTTTACAGGAAGGAAAAATGATTGTTACCAGTAGTAAGTTCTGTATATTTTATCAGCTGTGGGATTTTCCGAAAATTCTCTATAGTTCCAGTGTTTCAGAAACGCAACATAATGTACCAAATTTCCTCCTCATTCCTAGCTTTCTGAAACTTCTAAAGCTGGGAACAGGTTTTTCTCAGGTTGGTTTTTGCTTAAAATTAGTTCCATCCTCCAACATTGAATAAAAATATATATCAGTTTTAAGGAAGTGCTGTCATATTAAATCTCGTATTTCTGCTTATATTGGAGGAATATTAAATTAATATGGAAGTATCCAACTGTCCCCTTATACTATGTGTTATCCAAGGAAACTGGAATACAACATCTTAAAGAACTGTATTGGACATTTAGATGGACTGTTGGATAGAAGACAAGACAAGGAAAGGCAGAACAGATGGAGAAGGACAAAGTGGATTTAAACCATAGTCATTCAGCAGATCTGTGGCAAGTTCAGGAGCAGGCAGAACTCAGATTCTTGGCTCAGCATGCAGTGCCCTCTGCAATAAACCCTAAAGCACTGTGCATGCACTGAAGAATCCCCCTAACCATTTTCTTCTAAATTTTCACATTTTTCTGTATTAAAAATGTCAGAAGATAGTGTTTAGTTCCCATTCCTCTGTGAGAAACCTTTCTCTCATCCTCAGCATTGCTCTTACCACCTACACTACTGTCATTACAGTCCTAAAAAATGGTTTCACTTTACAGCAGAAGGGGCAAATACCAAAAATAATGAGGTATAACATTCTCCAGGTAAATCACCACATGAGAATTCAATCTTTTCCCAAATTCGGCTCATTGTCTTTAAATGAATCAGTTTTCTACTATGTGTAAACTTTTAAAATCCCAGTTCTTCAGCACTGATGATAATATTTAATGTGGTGCTATGTTTTAAGTCCCTTATTCCACAGTTCCTTCTAGTGTAAAACATCTTTCTTAGATTGGTATAGCTGGGAGAAACCCTGGCATAAGTTTTTCTAATACACAGAATTTACTCTTTGCACTGGATCTGAGATTCATCATAATACCAATCTGGAATGCACAGTTCAATTAATTTTTCATTTTATTTTAATGACCTTTCTGGAAAGCAACTCACTAGCATTTGTTTCATTGTTATTATAATCTTCTACTGCTTGGCTTCCCCAATCAAAACACATTAAAGACAACTTATTCTCTCTTCATGATTTAGATATGGTTTAATGGCAACAAATGAAACATTATATTATGAGAACAATCCTCCTCATTCAACAGATTAAATTCTTAGAGATTCAGATCCAGAAAGCATTTTCAACTCTATCTCTTACTTTAACACCTCCACATTCATAGAAGGCTCCACTTACAGTAAAATCTGTCACACATGAAAACAGTCAAATATGGTCGCATAAACCAGTAGGTGAGAATTCCTGTGAGCAAAGAATTGAAAGAGCAGAATTTCACCATACCTTACTTTCTTTAGCTTGCCAGGGTTATTTAGGAATGAAGTTTCCCACCCCAAAAGAAAGTGTCTACATACCAATCTGGAATTTTAGGACATAAACTCCTGACTTTCTAGATTATTCTGTCTCAACAAACTTCCACCCACAAAATCTGTTTCTGCATATTTGAAAGGGTTGCTCTCTATTTAGAATGAATGATTGAAATGCAAAGATGAGGCTTAAGTAAAAATCCTGCTATTTGAAAATCCACTGCACAAGGAGATCCTGAATCTGCTCTAGCTCAGTGCAGCTTGAGGCCCTCTTGAATCTCAAGGCAACAAGTATTTGTGCATTTATCTAGGGAATGCAACCCCCCACTTTACAGCATCTGAAGTTACTTGTCATCAATGACTATTAATCACCCTGGTTGGCCTGATGGAGTCAGTAAGATTTGGCTTGTACAGCAATGTGATATCCGGCAGACCAAGACAACAGCCATCCACAGATCAAGCAGCTCTCAGACAACACAGGAGAAGAGCATAGTCTGATTCCTCTTGACAAGATTGTGTGATGATTGCAAAGTACTTTGTATGCTTGATGCCTTCTAAAAGACATTGAGAACACTTTCTAAATAATACATGCACAAATACAACAGAAGTCTGGCCCTTTTCAAACAGCATTCTCATTATTGAGGCTCTGGTAAAAGATGAAAATGTTTAAATCAGAAAAGATTGAATGTAAGAGCTCCTATGGAATAAAATATACAGATAGATATACACAAATGTGTAGGTTTGATGGTAGCTTGTACTCAATTAAATAGAAAGGTAGTGCAATAAAACTGTCCCTAAAATGGTTTATAGAATTGGCAAAGATTGTTGAGCTTTGGAGTAAGAGACACTGCCAATCCACTTGTAGCACACTGGAACATGTATGTGTGTAATAGCTGTAATAAAGGGCACCATCTCCCCACCTATAATTCACTTTAGAGAATGCTAAAGCATTTTCCAGACAGACTTAAAACTCAAGAAAGCCTAATGTTTATAACTAGTCATATTTGGCCCCAGCATTGCCAGACCTTTAACAGAAAATCCAGGAGAACCTAACCCAGGGAACTCTCCTCTGCAGCTGTGAGCCTGCACAGCACATGAGTTACTCCTCACCTTCCTCCTGCTCTGCCTTTCTCTCTGCCTCTTCTGCTTGCTTTCTCCAGGTGAAACCAAGAAGATCTGAGTATTAGCTAGGAGTGCTGAATAAGGCCTCTTACACAGGCAGGTGTTAATTTGTTCAAATTAAGGAATATCAATTCATCAGAATTTCCTGGCTTTTTTTCACTATAGTTCAGAAAAGCTGAGTCTAAATTCTCTAATTCTTCTCTCAGGCTCCTGCTATGTAGCTTTTCAACTACATATTTTCACTCAAATTTGAGATGCTATTGGAGCAAATGACCAGAAAACAAATCTGAGAGGATTACCTCCAGCTACAGGGTCAGCAAAACTTTATATACACCTGACATTTCAATCCCCAGTTAAACACGAACGTGATCATAAAACATATATAATTGCCCAAACTAACTTCCATGCACAGACATCAGGAAAGAAATTCTAAGCAGATCAAGCTCACAGTTGTACACCACATGTTTATCTCTAGATTTCTTTTTATCTGCACCATAGCAAGATCAAACATAAAAGTTACTCTTTAGTATCAGTCCCCAGACCTCAAAAGTTCATAAAGTAGCCCCTTGTCTCCTACCTGCAGAAAACATGTATCTCAAAAATAGCTACTTTTAAGGTACTTTACACAGAACTTCATGTGCAATGATGTATGGTGACCCTACCTCCTCCCCCCTCAAGTGGCATCTGCTATAGGTTTGGTGGTTTTGTTGAAAGACTAGGAATTGTACATGAATGCTTTAGACTTGTGATGAATTCAAGGGTTAATTGTATACAAACAGGTTAAGAGAGTTTGATTTGACCAATTTGGTAGAGAACTGTAGGTTGAGGGTATTTCCAAGTTTTATCAGATTTAACACACAGATCAATTTTTTTTTTTTTTTTTTTTACCTCAGTTTTAAAGACAGAAATCTGATCCTGGTGAACTTTCCAAGCCTGATTTTTCAAAGCTGTAAAGAAGGGCTCATTTCTACAGCAGTATATGCTGAGGTTAAAACACAGCTTTTCAAACTCATTAAATTCTGAAGTATAAATAAAATCATGTAAATTGAAGGAATGAAGTCTTCAGAGATTTACTTTGCATGTTAGAAATGAATATAACTAAATAGAAAAGTATAGTATATTGCTCTGTGTATAGTTTCTCCCTGTAAGTTATGATGTAATAGGTTTTTGATGAGGTAGGAAACCAGTAAAAATTAATAAAAAGCAATGCTGTAAAATAACATTGGTGTAGGAGAACTAGAAAGTACTTTGGTACTACTGGTATTGGAGAAACTCCAAAGTAACAGATACTGCGATAGTCAATGAAAACTATTCTTTATTAACAGTTGCACATTTCCTGACATTTGAGAGGGGCTGAGTGTCTCCACTAGGGGTACCCTGATGTAATATCAATCTATAGATTAAAAAGAGATACTAGAAGGCAATACAGGACATAATTGCTACTAGTATGATAAAATTTGTTAGGCTCGATCATGAGTTCTCAGTTTGGAACACTGCAGAGAGCACAGAACACCTTCATTTTGAGCAAAGAACACCATCAGTATTGCCTTAAGGACCTTCTTCCATAAAACTAGAAATAGACCTGCTATTTCTTGTCCAGATCCATTTTTATTGTTGTTTGCTTGCTTGTTTTAAATAAATCCATTTAATCTTACCCTACTAATCAAGTAGAAGAAAAGCCCAAAAGTAAAACCTGAATGTAAATCTAAAGTTATTCAGGAAAAATCCTTCAGGGGTATATAGGTGAAAGAATGACTCCATGTGACAGGGATTCTGAAGCTTGCTTTGAAAGCATTTTTTCACACCTATGATACTTCCATGTTATTTGCTAGGCAGGTGTTGCAAAGAAAAATAATTATTTCCTCATAGAAGCATCTAAATGTGGCTCAAGAATATGCCACAGAATATTGCTTGGTATTAGCATTTAGCCCACTGACTTCTGTGTTTGTGTGCTATTCCAGGCAGAAATATGAATGTGCCCAGGGTAGTACTTCCCTATATAAGAGTTAGTGTCATCCTTTTTGGGAAAATATCACAGTGATTTTCACAAAATTTCTGAGTTTTGTTGACAAGGCTTATTCAATTTTACCCAGAGCAGTGGGTGCTCTTTTTTCGTATGGTGACAAACAAAAGCAAAATCATGGTACTATTATTAAGCAATTTGCTGAGATGAAAATCAGTTTTATTTCCACCTATACAAAGCTATATTGTTTGTTCATAATAGAATAGCACAAAGAAAAATAAATACAAAACCCACATCAGCAGAAAGACAAATGCCTTACAAAGATACAGTTGTATCTAATCTTATTAGGCTCACATACACCATGGTAGTAATTGCATTAACAGCTGTACAAAACACAGTCTGCTGGAACACCATTCATTTTGCCTGCTAATGGTAAGCAGAAACATTCACTTCTTTACCTTCAAAAAGGATTTTAATTTTTCTTTCTGGAAATAATTTTTTTCCTTAAATAAACCCCTCCTTCTTGCTACGCTGTCTGATGAGGGACTCCAAGCCAACATTTTACCTGTATCTCCAGAGCTTACTTTCCAAAGGAAGGTGTTCATCATGTCAAATATTCAGTATCTTTTAAAAAATATACTGAATTTAATAGAATATTTAAGTGTATATAAAAGAGAGCCTGAAGCAATGACACAATAGCACACAAAGCACATACAGATTTTCTGGTTTTGGATATATCCAATTTCAGAACCTGTCTCAGAAACATGGACAATAACTTATTTTATTCTTCCTTATCCACACTTAAAGACTTTTTTCTCATTTAAATCAAATTAAACTGAATGTCTAATTTAACTGTACCAGAGGAATTATTACACAATATAAATGCCAAATTACCAAACACACACAGGCTGTGCCTTGTGTCACAAAAAATAAAAGTACCTCTCCTGATAAGCTGGCTTTTATTAACCTTCAGTCGATATATTCATTGTGCAAGGCAATCATTCAAGGAGAGCAATGAAAACAGAAAAGAGTGAATTTGATTCAAAGCTAAATAAGTTTAGTTATCTTGGCAAAAGTAATACTAGCACAGCTTCTAAAGGACTACTGAGTACTCCACAAGTTACAGCTTAAATTTACTTACACTCCTGCTAACTCTGTAACAAAATCATTACTTCATGATACACAAACAAATAATATTAAATAACTAAAACCAATAACTGTTTTATACTGGTCCCAGTAAAATGATATTCTTCTGAATTACGAAGGTATTCATCATAGAGCTGGTAGTAGGTGTTGCTGGGTTTAAAGTACTCACCCAATCAGTAAAAATTAATTTCTGTTGAATGGCAATAATATAAGCTAATAGCAAATGCAATAAAGCAGTTTAATCAAGCAGTAGTCTAATATAGATGTTACAAAAAAACCCAGTTTGGTGAATAAATGGAGAGGGAAGGTAGACGGAGAAATAAATGCCCTAAAATTTCATATGCAGATCCAGAAGAAATGCATAAACCAAATGCCATGCAAACCCGTGAAGTTTAGTACACTTGCCTTGGTTTTTTATTTTTTAGTTTTATTTTTAAAAACATGTAAACAGCTCTTAATGACTGTTGAGCCATAGCATTTACTGCTGAACTTGATACAAGTGTTTGTTTAGAGAAATCACATCCCTTACAGCATCATTCAACTAATGCATTTTTACTGGATCAGAAGAAGCAAATACAGTTCCTATGCCATATCACCATCAGTTCTGTCCCAAAACAGCTAAATTCATTACCAGTCAGAGCAAAACAACAAAGGTGCGAAAATCCTAGAGAACAATAATCTTCCTACTGACAGAACTGCTCTGCCATCATCAAAAGCTGGTAGTAGGGTGATTTGAGAAGAAAAATATATCCTTTCTGCCTCCAGAACTTATCATGCATAGTGGAAGAGACTTTGCAAATGAGTTGAGTAAAAACAGCCCCTGTTCAGTCACAGGAATAAAGTGCAATGGCAAATGACAGAAGTACATCAGTTTACACTACCACTTTGAAAGCACAATTTTAAGGCCCCACTTTCAGGCACCCAACTGCAAGTTAAGAAAATGCCAGCAGCTGGTAATTACAACTGTTTGTACATAAAATAGTGCTGGCTCCACTATGTAAAGTTACATAATTTTTTGCATCTTCTTCTCTTCTTTTCCTTTTGATTTGTCAGAAGATTTTAATACATGTTCAAATCAATCAAAGTAAATTCAGCAAATCAGATGTAAGGGTAAGTTTCAAGATAGTATATTCATTTGCACTTGTTAAATTTGAACGTTTGAAGTCTGGATTTATCTCTTGGTGCCACAGTCTAGTTGACATGGTGGTGCTAGGTCACAGATTGAACTCAATGATCTCTAAGGTCTTTTCAAACCTAATTGGTTCTTTGATCTGCTGTTGCAAATTGCTCTTCTATGCATGTACTCATCCTGAGAGCAAAAAGGGTGGGTTGTTTTAATGATCTAAGCTTTACCACATCATTATCCTATGACCAGGAAGATGTGCTGGATTTGATTAACAAGAAAATACTTGGAACAAAACAACAACAGTTAACAACATAACATTGGCTTCCATAACATTAGGGTTTAGGTGCTCTGATAATTTTCTTGCCCTTCTGTTAATCACATGGAATCCAGCTCTTCATACTCTTGAGTACACAACCCTATACTTTGAATTCCTTTCCCCGTAACCCTCTCTCCTGATTTCAGCTGGAATAGATTTAATATTTTTTTTAGTAGGCTGATAAAGTGCCATGTTTTGAAATTAGTATGAGAATAATGGTGATAACACTTTGATGTTTTGGTTGTGGCTGAGTAGTGCTTCCTCTAAACCAAGGACTTCTCAGTTTCCTATGCTTTGCCTAAAGACAGGTGCACAAGAAGCCAGGAGGGAGCAAAGCCAGGACTGCTGAGACTAACTTGCAAAGGGATATTTTGCACCATGAAACATCATGTTTTGTATATATCCTGGGGGGAGTAGGCTGTAAATGACCATTAAGTGCTCATGGACAGGCTGAACATCAGTCAGAGGGTGGGGAGCAATTGTAGTGTGCATCATTTGTTTCTCTCAGGTGTATTTCTCTTTTCCTATCATTACACTTTTTATTAGTAGTAGTATTAGTATACTTTATTTTGTTTCAATTATTAAAGTGGTTTTATTGCAACCTCAAGGTTTAATTTTTCCCTGCTTAAGCAGGGAGAGAGTGAGTGAGCAGCTTCATGGTATTTAGTTGCCAGCAGGGCTAAACCACATCACCTTCCCTATTTCCTATATCCTGAGTCTCACCTTGTCACAAAACAAACACCTGTTCTACACAGACTTATGTTCAATGCCAAATGGCTGCCCTTCAGACAAGATATGGGAGAGGCAGAGTTGTTCCTCGGACTTGGATAAAAAATAAGGAATAAAAAAAACAGATCCTAAATTCAGATTATGCAAGATTGAGGAACTACTGTGACTCAAGTAGGAAACAATACTGTAAGGCAACTTATTAAAGGATCTATATAAAATTTAGAAAGATGCACAGAAACTGCCTAAAAGAGGGTTCACCAAAATGAAGAGGTACAAAACCCCAATCAAACAAGCCCCCCTCACCTCACCCTTCCACAAGCTCCCCTCACCCCACCCAACCCAGATTAGCTGTTAAGTACTAAAACTGGCCTAGGGTCTCAGAGAATAACAAAGGTTTGTTATGCTTTAAGTGAAGCATAATATCTTAAGAATGATTAAAAAATGGAGGCCAGTTAGAGAAGGCTGTCATCAGTTTTATTACATTTTAAATATGGGCAACTTCCCAGTGTTCTTCCTGATATTTCAGATTTTTGTAATGTATGTGATAGGTGACTTCACAAAATAAGGGCAGCTCACACACAGAGTCAAGATAATAATGAACTGTATGAGAGTGAATCTTTCTCAATAAAATGAGCATACAATATCTCAGACTCCTGTAAAATGCCAAGCATTAGGTAAAATTTAGTATGCCACTGACAGGAAAGTAAATTAAAAAACAAATTAAAAAACACGTAGAGAACAATTATCACAGACTGGAGAGAAAACAGAGCAGAATTTATGGTGGAATGAAACAATGCCAGGAGCAGTGGGTAAGAAACAGAGCTAGATACCCAGCTATCCAGGAGAAAATATTAGGACATGAATGAAGCCCTCAAAAAGCTAATTACTGACAAAATATCGTTGTGGGGTTTCCCTATCCACTAAAACAAATAACTTTTTTCTTGTGATATATAACTCTTTGCACAATAGCAATATTGGCATGTCACTGCTGCTGTACATCAGGTGACATGCAAAGCTGAGCCTTAAAGCTCTTTAGCAAATGTGAGTGGGAAGAAAACAAGCTCAAATCCCTAGAAACAGAGGAACACCTTAATTTATACCAGTTAGACCCTAGAGGCTATAAGGCAAGTCTGAAATACATGATTATTGAGCAATTTCTACTGATCCTTCTTGAAGGAGTTTTCTGCTCCTGGTTATTACATGTGATACTTCTCACCCCATCAACATATCTTATCATTATTCAATGCATTATCTACCTTGGTTGTGTCAAGACTTGGGTACAAACATCTTGATTCTTCATCCTCAGATGTGATATTTCTCCAAGTATCCAGTCCCAAGTAAAACATCAGGTTTGCATCCACTTGACTCTGAACTAACAAATTATCATGCAGAGCAGAAAGACAATAAGCCAGGAAAAAAATACTCTTGATCTGGTAAAAACCCATCCTCCTATGTGCTATATCCATGTAATTCAGGCAAAACAAGGGTAGGATTCAGAAAAATTTAAACAGTGTTAGTCAACATCAAAGTACGACTGACAAGTAGAATTCTGAATGTTGAGATAAAATGATAAATGAGTAGGGATCAATTAAAACTATGGAAAATTCAAAACTTAGGTAGAAATTTAGCACACAACCTTTACAAATACGATCATTTGTGAGCGCAAGTTAGAGAGAAGGGTACCTAAGCAAGTTTCTAAGCTTAGTATTTTTCAAGCACATTCACATCCAGTAGTTCTGTTTGGACTCAACTCAATATGACTCCAGAAAATAGTTGCTCCTAATGTTAGCAATAAGCTGTCCTCAATCCTCCTGCCCTCAGTTTAGCTTTGAGAATGATCCACTAGGGATCATTTTGTCCCCAGAACCTTGATAATGAGCCTGTGAAATCACTACATACAAGGAGCACAAAAAAAACCAAGACCAAACAATGAATCATTAATGCTTTTAGAGAAATGTGTTAGAAATATCTACCATGAGAGTTTTTTAGCATATGTCACAATGATGACCAGTAAAATCACAGGATGAAACCAATCTACAAATTTCATAATATCAAGCACTGAATTTCAATAGGCAGCTGTTCAAGTTGTCACTTTTTTTTTTTTTTTACTCTCTGCATAATTTCTATGGCTCAGAACCAGAAAGCATATACAAATAAAAATGTGCCAGTCACATTTATACTAGCTGATGTGCTACTATCATTAATTTTCCTTATCTTACGTTATTTCTCAGTACACAATTTTAAAGCTGTCAAGATATATTTTTCTGGCTCTTGTCTTGTTAACATCCTAATTCATATACGTGGCAGACCAGCTTTCATGACTGTGGCAGAGAGACTGAAGTTGTACTTCTAAAAAAATATATTTCTGGCAAAAAAAGTGGGAGCCCTACAAGTTGCTGTATAAAACTTTCAGAAAAAAAACATTTCTAGGAAAGAAAAGATAATGAATGTGAAGAAGGAAAAAATGGCACGTCATTCTCTTGCTAAGTTCTGCAACATCCTTAAAGTCACATTCAAATCCCATCCTACTTATGGCTACTTTTGAGCAAGTGCTTGAAATGATTTTTGTAGAGAGTTTACTGGCTTTTATTGCAGTTTTCAACCCCCCAGAGCACTACTTAGAGAAGAAAAGNAAAAAAAAAAAGCAGCTTTTGTGGTGTATTTCAATTTCGATGGCTCTGCTAAAATTCCTTCCTTCAATTTCCTAAGAAAATGTCTACTCTTAAGAGATGCAGCATTCAGATGCAAGAGGCCCTTTGTGTAGATTTTTAAATTCAAGCTCTATATCAATCTCCTTCAGTGTTTATTAAAATGATCCTTCAGTCATGTCAGAAATACTCTACTTTTAGTTTTCTTTACTGTAGTACAGCTCTAGGAGAAGCAGCAGCCACCTCATAGTCACACAGTTTTGTGCCCCCTAAAACAATGTCAAGAGAAATGAAGGCAGAACTAGAAGGAGACAGAATCCTCCAGCAAAGCCTCTTGAACTGCTAGATTCCTCCTCATCAGCATCCACCAGTGTGCAAGAATTTTCCACCTTTCCACCCAATGCCATTCATTACATTGGGCTAGTCCTCTGCTTGCATTTAAACCATCCCATCACTGTTTGTGGCAGTTCCCCCCATTAGCTTCCTCCGGCCGTCTCAAAACTAGGACAACTCTACTCCTTGTTTCCAGTTTTTATCAGCTCCAGAGGACTCTTCAGACAGCCCAAATGAAAGATACTACATTAAATATTATATTCAAGTGCACTTTGAGGAGAAAAACCTCCAAGAACAATCATTCAATAACCTAATACTTCTTTTAGGACGTTTTTCGGACAACGGGTAATGTTTTTATTTCTTACTGTTAGGTCAGAAATATTGCATTATCTATTAGAAAACCACTTTAGCTTATGCTTAAACTATTACCAAATAAAATGCCTCTGAAGAGGACTTCAAGCAGTAATCACATTTACTTGATTTGCTCCAGCTTTCCACATATAATTTTATTTGCTTCAGAAGCAGCATCACAGTTATCATTCAAAATCAATGACTTACAAAGTAACATATTTAAAAAATCAAATGCATGTAAGCTTTACCACTTATCACTGCTTTTCTTATTCACTACTTTAAGCAGCATTAATGTCACCTAAAGACCTTCCCAACTGTCAGTGTCATGTTTCTCTCAACCATGCCATTTTAAAATCACTTTTATACCTCAATACTCTTCATAACTACAAGCTGTCATTGCATTCAAGGACTGACAGAAAGCACTGTCATTGGACCCCAGAATTTCAGCATCCCACTGCATTTTTGTCAGGAGCCTGCTACCCCAGCATCCCACAGGTGCTTATGCTACTGCAACAATCCAATGAATATTTTCACATGCTTTCAGAGGAGAATCAGAGAAAACAACATAGTGATAAACTGCTCATTTATCACAATAATGATATTTTAGAGGCTGGTTAATTTATACAAATTTATTTGCATGCATCTGCCTAAGAATGTGGCTTTTACCGATACCAGAGAAGGAAAATGCTGGAGCTGTTGGGCACCTGCCAGGGTGGTGGTCAAACACCAAGGGGTCCCAAACTGCTAGGCCAGGGGTGAAACTGGCCTGACTGGTGGCTCCTGCACTGCCAGCTGCTGGGAAGTCACAATGAAGACAGCCAAATTCTCAGCTACCTGCTGATTGGCTTTTGTTAGTAAACTGGGGGAACTGGTTCTGGAGGGAACTCTACACACTGGGCTGCCTCCAGACCTGCCAAGACACAAAGCATTTCTGGGAGCTCATGTTCTTGCAAAATAATGTGGTATTTCCCTGCCCATTCTGCTTTCTGATGTAAAGATACATTACAAAAGTATTAAAAGCAAAAATCACATATGAAAATAAGGTGACATTAAAAAGTCCAGTTTATATAATTTTTCTCACTGTTGTGCACTCTTTCTCTACTTACCTCACTGCTCTGTAAACCCTTTCTAGTGAAAGAGTTTAGTTAAAAACTGAGGAGATTTCAGAATTTCTGAAAGCAGTGGAAATTGATGTTCCATTTGATGGAATGGAGAGCAGACGGTGAAAAGAAATGGGTTGTGCTTGGTTTTGACCATGTTTTCTGATGTATTTGTTAAATTGTATTTACTGGTTTATTTATTGCTCTATTCTGAAGGCAAACATTTGTTTTCTTTATGAGAAAAAAGAGAACATATGCTTTCTCTATAAGAAGGCTGTGAAGAGACTAAGGTAATAATTAATATAAAAATATGCTTTTGTGGAAACAGATTCATTGAACACAAACAGGAAGAAGTATTTTTGGAAAAAAAAAATGCAGCATCTGCTGCCATTGTTTCAGTTCACTTGGGCAAACTGACAGTCTGTGACTGTATCCTCTTGGACATACCTTCAGCACATGAGTTTCAAATCAAGCTCATGTGCTGAAAGTCAATAATTGAATTTTATCCCAAATATTTGTTCAGTAAATAAACTCAGACATATTGTAAACTCTTTTCTAATACTAATTTTCTAATTTTAATACTCTTTTCTAATAAAAATATACCTCTCTTCCCCATCTCCAGAGGAAATTACTGACCATTCTTCTCAACTGCCTTCTGGAAACATACAGGGGAATCATACCAAATATTTTAGAACAGCAAGTCCTCTGGAAAATATTAGCATCTCTTACACTGATGCAGAACACAAACTCAGTTTACTGTGAAATTGTTCTGCTTGTAAGCTATTTTCACTGGCTGGCTGTACCAGTCCCTGGATAAGGGAGAGGCAACAGAGAACTAATCAAAAGCACTTTAGCTCCCTGCTCTTGGGGAACATGAAATTCCCACCTCCCAGCCCAACTTACTTGAACAGGAAACAAATAGGAGATGCCCCTTCTTGGATCTCGTTCCTGGCTGGCCTGTCTGTTTGCAAGGTGCTCTGAGGGGCGCTGGAGCTCCGCACTTGACATGCTCAATGTGCCAGAGCTCAAACACCAGCCTCAGGTTCTGAGGCTTGACATGCAGAGGTGACACAGCCTAAAAGCTCTTCAAAAAATTCAGTCATAGAAATACTATGCCACAGTACAGCATATTTTCGTTAAAAAACAAACAGAAAATACTGAAGTAGAGATATCACAGTGCTCCTACTTTTTTAACTCACCTCAATTTAAATTACTTTGTTTAGTATGTGTTTAAAAATGCGTAAAAGAAAACCAAACCCTATTATATAATTTCTCAAGAGCTTGGCACAAGTGTCTCCATTGATAAGCTTGTGCCTTCAGTTTGCTCCAGGCATGATACTCCTTGAAATTCACTGCAGTTCAGATGTTCCCATCTCCTCCTCCAAATGTCTCCTCATTGCTCAACTCTGCCCATGAAGAGCAATTTCTCTGGATGATGTGGCTGCATCTCCGCAACATCAAAACTTTGCTGCAAGAACAGATGGATTTAATCTTGCTTTGTTCACCACTTTTAACACAGATTTGTACAGTTAAATCATGCTGATGGACCAAGAACTTAGCATGTGCATGTGTGGACTGAAATGCACAGTTTAGGAGAGCTGGGGGATGTAAAGGGAACTGCTTCAGCCTTACCCTCTTTCTAGTATTTGTCTTCCCTGGTTTTGTCTCAGGCTTACAGTCCTTTTCACAGGCTAGCATATCCTTCTAATGCTCCAGTATTCCAGAAGTTATTTCATTAACAGAAAAAGGATCAGTATCATATGAATGAATAAAGATTAGTAATGTTAATAAAAGTGGTAAAAGGACAGCTCTACTCTTTCATTAGACTAAAAATGTATTCAATTATCCTGCTAACTGAATTTAATATGTTTTTATAATCCTTCCTTAATTCTCATTGCATATTCAATTTTTCCAATACATTTGTAAGTTTCCTGGAAGAAATCCAACTATTTCATTCAGTTCTGATTTATTTTACTTTTGGGGCTCAGTCACACGAACAACAGATTTCTTTGGGGCAAGTATTTTCAGCTAAATGAGAGGAATATTCTTGCTGTAAATGTGGCTTCCCAAATGGAAACAGCCCCTGTTTATTAAATACATACACAATTAACTTGGATATCAGTTTTATTTTTATGAGGTACATTCTAAGCTTGTTGGTACCTAAATACCAAAGCTGAGCTTTAACCCACTTCACATTCATATTTTTGAAGCCAGAAATCTAAACTCCAGCACCAAAATGACCAAATGCTTGACAACTCCAGACCAAAGGCAGAGCAGAGAGAGGCTCAGCAGATTAAAGAAAAAAAACCAACAACAAAGCAAACAAGCAAAAAAAAAGCAAACAAAAAAAACCCAAAGTGTGAGGAAACTATTGCCTCTCATCTCCCAGTTGTTAGCTGCCTCAGCCTAGTGGTCTCTGTTAATCTTTTGATGCTTCTAGAAAGGTTATTTTCAAAATGCATGAAAAAACACAATGTGATGCAAGAAACAATAAGAAAAAATTAAGTGAAAAACTTCAACTTCTGCCAGCACCTGGGTTAGTTTAAATAAGTAGTAACTCAATAGCAATTTTATTTGTAATATTACCTGAAAAGCTTTTTTAGTAATTGCACCAGAAGGCTGTATTCATAACACTGATTTAATGGGAACTCTTGAGCCCAACCAGATTTATAGTAAAAAGCAAACAAACAAACCTCATGAACCTCTGGGGAGTTTTTCAAAATAAAATGCATTTATAGTAGTGATGCAGATAAGCATCATTCCCAAAAGCCAGTTCTTTTTACAGTCAATGAGTCTTTTGTTTTCTGCAGCTGAATCCAAAGGTTTTATGCTTTCAAGTGAAATTTGGATTCATCTATATGCTTTGGTATGTTGGCATTCTATTACTATGTTTTAATTAAATAATTGCACAAGATAATATGCAGCGCACAGAGTGCTATATGAGTAATTACGAGTGAATTATTGCCTGACAATATCTAGAGCAATATTTTAATGGCCTGAGGAAAAGAGAAAAATCAGAAGCTAGTATCAGAAACAGACCAAATGAAAATCACAAAGTCCAAAATAAAATTATGAACAAAATCTTAAGAGATTTACTGGCAGTCCTATTAGTAAAATCTTTCAATATTCGTCACAAAGGAATATACAGCAAAATAAGAGGGGTACAGATGAAATCTTGCATGTTTTCCACTCCCGGTGAAATGTTACTTACAATGTTTTGTGCTGGTGTTCAAACTGATACGGGCATTCTCAATTGTGGAGTAGAAAGGATTCAAGTATTTTAAGTATTCTTAAATTATTTTTTGCATGGTGAACTCTTCAGTATTTAAAACAAACAAACAAAACTTCACAGAACAATCACAAAAAACCCAAATCCACAAAAGCAGACACCAAAAGATAACATTCCAAAACATGCTTCTATTCAAAGCATATCAGACACCCTATTATAAGCAGAGTGTTACATTTTGTTCTGCTGAGGTGATTGCTTCCCTGCTCCAGCTAAGAGCTCATCTGTTTGCAGAAGCGTATCACCAACAGAGAGCTAGTATCATAACAAAAATAACAACATGAATAATGAATTAAAGAACATTCTTTTTTTCTTAAAACCCTTAGTACACCTGGATAATGTGTTCACTCTGATGATTTACATTCTTAATGGCATAGTCCTATATGAGACTACGTATCACCATATCCAAATATGAGAATTAGATCCTAAGATGTTTGATATCAATATAGCAAACAAAAATTTAGGCAACAACATCCTAAATTGGGTGGATGGAGACAGCCAAAAAATAATGTCCTGCTGATTCTAGTCACTAACCACCAGCTCAGACACCATGCCAGCTCACAATTACACTTTCATATATAAATAACATGTACTTACTAAAAGTTTTAAAAGGTAGGAAATAATAGTACAGGAGGTTTTTTGGTTGAATGGGTTTTCTGCTATTAACTTTTACACTGAGGCTGAAAATGCATTTAAGTTTACAACCATGCTGGGCTATGGGAATGCACACAGTTACTTAAGGTGTCAGCTGGCAGATGGTAGCTTGGGAAACTGTTTAAGAGTCACGTTCTGCCACACATCCATGCAAGTGCCTGAATAAACAAAGCAAACAGTAGGGTAACCATGGTATGAATGACAATGTCCAAACACCCTAACTCCTAAAAAGTAAAGACAATACATAATGAAAACAAAATTAAAACCTTCACACAGTTTACATCTCTGTAATTATTGCAAAAATCATCAATATGTTTATATACTTTGTACTTAGGCATCTGCAGCTCTCTAGTGAAGATATGGCTGCAGGTAGATATTTAACCTGTGAAGTCAGGAGCTGCCGTCTATTCTGACACATTAGTTCTTGCACTCCTCATATCTGAAAACATCTCTTAGTTCAACATGATGCAAGTGAATCTCAAATCTCTCCTTTTACTGTTCAGAAAGGAGATAAAACTACAAGTATTTATTAAATGTGGGTTACATCTATAATAGGGATGTAGAAGCAGCAGAAATAGGAGAAGCAGCAGAAATAGACATTTATCTGCCTTGCAAAAATCATAGGAAGTGCAGCTGAGAAGTTGATTTGACATTACTAAGAGCATCTGATCCTTTTGTAAATTAACTGTAAGCTTTATAGCTCCTGGAAACCTACTATAATTATGCAAAGAAACACCTCGCCAGCTCTCTGAATTTCTCCAATGTCTGTAAGTTTCTACCCTCATCTTCTTTATTTCCTTATGTCCATTCAGCCTATCCCCTTCATGTAGCACTGGCTCCTAGAGATTGTCTCTCCTTCTTGGCCTTTGTCTTACTCAGAGAGTGCAGATAGCTCAATGTGGGCAGGTCAGCTTCCACGGTCATACTTACATTTTCTGCTTCTCTTTTTTTTCCTGGGATTAATCTATAAACTTATATTTAGTCTCTTCACTGTGAAACTTGGAAAGTGACAATATTCATCACAAAACACTTTACTGATTTATAACTGGTGCATCCTGTGGTATCTGAATAGCTTACTTCAAAACATGGAATGCACCAAAGTGCAAGAAATGAACCTATTATCTGAAAAAATAACACCCTCAAGTAGAAATATCCGAGCTGGTATCTGAAAAATACCAGTTCCTAGTAAAAATATCATTTAGGAAAAGCAAACAGCTTTTGTCATCTAGGGAAGACACCGAATTCTAAGAGGACCTACTCTAACTCTCAAAGGTTTTTATGAGACTTGACAAAATCAAGGGCAGAAGTTCTGCCTGCATTATTCAAAATTCAACAAAGAATAGCATGTGTGTTTTATGATAAGCAGTGGTAGTGAAGCTTCAGTTAAACTAAAATCAAAAATCAACCACCTTCAATTGCTGGTCATTGGAAACAATTTGCCCAAACATGGAACTTCAGGTATACAGAGATGATGATACTGAGGTTTGTTCACTCCTCCTAAATGTTCAAAGGCAGCTTTGCTCTGCAGCCAAAGAAAACTAATATCTGATACCTGCTGAGCAGGTCTGTCCTGGTTTAGGGCAAATTTGGGAGAAAACCTCCAAAAGGGGCCCCTCCAGAAAGCAAACACATGGCCTCTCCCCCCAACCAGTTTGGGAAGGATTTCCTCAGAGAGAAGTGGAAAGAACCTGCTTATTTAACAGGCAAAGCACTCCCCAGCACACAAAATGAACAATACCAGATGACAAAACTCATTCACTGCTCTGAAGAGATGACAAATTCAGGAAGTCTCTCCGGTGGGGGGTTGCTCTGTTATCAGTCCCTCTGGTGCTGGGAAAGGCTGCAAAGTGGTCCCCAGCAGGCTGCAAAGTGTGAGCTCTCGGTGTTTCCCCGGGTCCTGGTCTGGAGCAGGTTTGAATGGTTCCAAGAAAAGGGAAAGAAAAACAGTCTAGGTAAAGCTCGGACTGCCTCAGCTAGCTAAACTAACTAAGAAGCAAAAGGAGAGTGGTGTTCTGTCCATCCGTGCCCAGACATCAACAATGTTCCACCAGACTGTGGAGGAGTGAGTGCAGTCCCTGATAACAAACTCTGTGCTTCTTCTCCCTGCCTTTGCTCTCAGCCAGTCTTGAAGGCACAGAATATAATATCCAGCACAAACAGAACACATGACTGGGGATACCAGCATCGTAACATCACCCTAGGACAAGGTCCTACTTTTTTCTCCCAGGATCTCAGAGCTATTGAATGGAAATATTAACAGGAACAGAAGCCTTCACCCAATACAATTAATAACTCATGCCTTGAATAAATCCCTTTCCCAAGCACCAGAGGCAATTAAACAGAACAGTGACGGTTTTACTTCTTTACTTCTTCTCATGTACTCCAAAACACATTTGGATATCACAGTAATTATATCAAAAATTTAGAAACTTAGTCCTCCTCTGTTCCCCTCTTTACTTGATGACTATATTTTCGGATAACAAATGTCTAAAATATTGCTGGGTTTGATTTCAATCCAGTTCCACACATTTGTAATGGTCTTCATTTGTCATATAGAAACAGCTCGCCTTACTTAAAGACTCAAGTTCAGGGAAAGAACAGAGACACAAATAAATGAAACAGTGGCCCGAATCCAGATCACCCACAGACTCTTCAGTTTCAGAGTATAATTCAGGTCTCATCTTATCTCTTAGCATACTGAAAATCTAAATTTATATGTCACTGAACAGAAGCCTAGAAATATTTTTGGGGACTGATATAATCATTCCAAGAACAGAAACTGTTGCAGTTTGGTCTTCCAGGCTTATTGATCTGCCATGTAGATTTTCGGTATATATTGCACTAGGAAACAACAAAATCATGAGATTTAACATCTTGCTTCTTTACCTCTAGGATGGTACTTGAGTTTTTAAAGGGATCCTCCAGGTAATTTACCCTTCCCCTCAGTTTTATACAGTAGGTTGTGGCAGTTACATAGGGCATGTACAGCACAGCTCCAAATTTAGGATTTTAGTCATGATATATGAAGTTAGGATCCCATTCTCTACCATGCACATCTTACAAAGATTCACAGGTCATGTATAAATCCTTTGCCTTGTTTGATCCCTGTAATAAGGTACTGTCCATTCCCACATGCAATGGATTAAATGCAGAAAGGACACATTATTATAAGCTGTATTTTCTGACTATTTCTTATTAAATTTTTTCATACTGTGCCTTAAAAAAACCAAACAGAAATGCACACTAGTTCAATAGCTCACACGATGAAATACGACTAGTCATTTCAATGCACTGTTTTACATAACATACAATGATTTGGGGTTTGAAATATTAAAATTTGGGGGTGTATTTTTAGTCATAAAAGTTAGTTGTAAAGTTACAGTGTGAACACCCATCCCTGGGAGATCAGAGGCAAATTTTACTAGATACATAAAGTTTGGAGCCATTTTGAATATAACATGCAGCAGTTCATATTGAACAGGTTTTTTATCTGCAGTGTATTGTAACAGACATTCTTCTCTCAGCTTGTTTTTACATAGCAGGATTTCACAGTGTGCTTTTCCTTTTCTAACTCTACTTATCCTTCACTATCTTTGCAATCATAACTTTACCCTGATTAAGCTCTAAGACTAGAAGACTGGAGTACTATGAAGAGGAATCAAAATGGGCAAAGAACAAAGGCCACTGAGGAATACACAAGCACATTGATGTATAAACAAACACATAAAAATATACTGATGACATTCACCTGAGCAGGCATTCTGTTTTGTTCTAATTCAAGACCATTAATTCTCAGTCACTATCACTTTCCTGTCCAAAACCCAGTCCTCAATTAATACAGAAAGCACTAGAAACTGGCTAAAAAGACAAGGAATGTGGCAGGAGAAACTGAGTGACAAATTTTTCTTCACCTCCTACTTGTGTTACTCTCTTCGTTCCTTCCACTTATAGAAGGAGATTGTGCAGCCATCAATTTATGGCAAAAAGCAGATGTACCAGGTGAACAGAGCACTGCCAGTACTTGAACTGCCTAAACAGTGACATCTCTAGTTAAAGCAAGAGACTTGAGATGACAGGTCAATCTCTGAATTTTAAAAGAAAGATTTTGCAGAGATGATTATTTTTACAGAGATGATTATTTTTTTACAGAAAAATATTAATTACTTTGAGCCATTTCAATTTCTTTCTTGAATCTATTGTTGATTAATTTAAACTGAAAGGGAGCAAGGACTAACTGGTCGAACTAATAAATTTGGTAAAGAGAACTATTGTGGCACCTTACACACTGAAAAGGCAGCAGAGAACCAGGTTTCCTTTTTCTTTCAATTGCTTACTTCCCATAAGTGTCCATTCCTACATCCCATTCATGAAGGGGACATTCCAATCTCTCAGAACCTGCAATCCACTTTCATTCTGTTTGTGTCCCCTGAGACCAGTAAACCTTGGACCTGAAGTCAGGCTCAATGAACAACTGCTGCCATGGTGGAAACTGAGGCACCTCCCTACAGCTTTAATATCATATTCCCAAATTCCTTGCCCACAGCTTCACTAGAAAGCAACCACAGATCTGGTTGCTGGCAGCCATATCACAGAGCACAGTTTGCTGCCTGATTCTGTACTAAGCAAAGAGCCTGAGCCCTGATGCACTAGAGCAAATAATGCCCAAAGACTACTGAAAAGAAATAAGTTAAAGTCTTAAATAAATCTGGAACTTTAATGTCAAGAGCTGTGGTGATGTTGCATTCAATGCATGAACAAACAGATCAGATTCTGTTAGCAGCTGAGGGCAAAATGTAATGATGAGTAAACTGAAGTAAAATCCATTAGGAACAACAAAAACCACAGCCTAATTTCAAGCTAAAAAAAGACCTGCCAGAATTACTCTACCTGTAGGTAACTCTGGACTGACTGAAGGCAAGTCATCGATTGCAACAAAGCAATCTCTTGGCCAGCACCATCCCAAGTTCCCATAATTTCTAAAACTGGACTGATAGCTTAGCTCATGAGCACACAGCACCTTGCACAAGGGAAAGGTTTCACACATGCCATGAGACTTGAGATGGGCTCTGGAGTTCTGATGGAGAACCAAGGTCCTAGGACACTCTGCTGACTTAACACATGAAATACCACACTAGCACTGTGAGAACATACTGTTA
Organism: Urocynchramus pylzowi; assembly: GCA_013397555.1. Lineage (NCBI taxonomy): Eukaryota > Metazoa > Chordata > Aves > Passeriformes > Fringillidae > Urocynchramus > Urocynchramus pylzowi. The sequence continues at coordinate 83,297 of VZRH01007018.1, read as the reverse complement.
ACATACAGAGGAGACTGGGTCAGCTATAGATTGCGTTTGGTTGGGTCAGTCATTCACAGCACACTGTGCAAAGCTGCACTTTGATATTTACGTGTTATTGGGTCATCTGTAACTTGTGCCTAAGAAAGCAAATCATCCATAGCGTGTTGTATGCCAAGGCATGTTGAAATCTGTCATTTCTGTAATCCTAGCAAACTACATCCACACACTGACAGGACCTATGGCTGGCTGCTACTTCCATCTGTCAATTATATCATCTTCAAAAATATTAAAATGCAGAGTGCTTCGGAGATTATGTAAACCAGTGTTAACACATTTCCGATTAGTCATATATCATAAAAATATAAAAAACAAACCTCAAATAACCACATTTGTAAGAAGATAAATTAGCATTCTCCTTAATGAAAAGTAAAATTTCTTGCTCTTTTCTACCTATTTTCAGAATAATCCAAAGTTTTCTTCACCTATATCAAAACCAGTATTTTATAGAGAGCTTAGGAGTGTTATAGACTTTCTTGCTTATTTTATTAAGTGGTATTTCAATAATCTACTAGCAGTAATTAACTTTCAATAAGGGCATCAAATCAAGCTCTCTTTAACAAGACTTGGGAAAAAAAATTGTAACTATCACAATGTATCAATCCAGCTTCATCCAAATTTGTTTCTAAATGAAAAGAAAATTGAAAATTTAAAAGAAGAAGATATATAAAGAAGTCCCAAGCTCCCATGAAAATAGGCCTAGTTTAATTTCATCCCTTCTCTGGCATCTTCAAATATATAGCTTAAAATCTACCCAAAGAGACTTTGGTTAAGAATTTAATACTGGTAACAAACAATTAGTGCCTCACAACCAACAGTAATGGTAAGAAAAGCAGCAAAATACTGAGAAATCACTAGACAGTAATGAACTTCAGAAGTAAAAGTAACTATTTGGAGATATTAACTTCAGAATTTAGAACATAATATCCTGCACCATCAATCTGACAGTGTCTTAAAATAATGAGAAAATACATCTATAAAATAATGTATTGCAATTTATTCTTCATAGAAGAGTTAATATTTTACAGGAAAACACTAGCAGACTTGACCAGAATTATTATCTCTACTCCCACAAAGTTTAGACCATCTCTATTATAATCACAGAGCAAGCAAAACTTTTTTTTTGCCTTAAACAATACTTTTAAGTGCCCTTGCATGCTGTTACAAAGCATAGCTTCCCACAGCCAAAACCTTCACTACAAAATGTTATTTTGGTGGGTGGTCCATAAGTTCATCACTAATCATTATGCTGTAGAATAAAAATCACCAAAGCAATTTTAGTCACATAAAATCAGCTTAAGTATAAAAAAACTCTAACTGCATTTTCTCTCAGTATTTTTTCTGATACTTGATCAATGAAATCTTTGAGACAGGATAGGTTTGCTTTTTTATATAAAAAAGTACTGTGTATGGCACCAGGAAAAACTGCATCCAGATTTATTAAGGAAATTTCCCACTATAAAGCCAGTTTTGTTTACCATTTTTTCCCTACATTACTATTAATTTCAATCACCTTAAAGAAAGCCTGTTTAGGCATAACAAAATTGACTTTTTGATTTTAGAGACTTGAAGCACATTTCTGTGAATAACATTTCTTTAAAAATATTTTTGTTGAAGCAAAGCATAATTAATGTCAACTAATTTTTAGCATTTTTTACAATACTGACATGCTCCTAAATAACAAGTTGGCAGAAGAAGTAAACCATTTAAAAGGCAAATCTGATTTACAAGTAGGAAACTGTTTCTTGTTCACTCATCATCAGAATTACTTAAGCTGCAAGTCTCTGTTTCTGTGTGAAATACTACTGAAGTACTGAAGAACAAGTAACACAATGAAGATTCATTCAAAAGTATAATATTCACATTCCTTTTCCTTGCTTTTTACGAATGAAAAGGATGTCAAGCACCCCCAGAGTATGGTTCATTAAAACAAACTTCTGTTTTCAGTGTTTGAATTCCTAGGGAAGAAGTCATTTTCCAAAAATGTGTGTATACACTACTCTTTCCTGCAGGACAATTTTAGACAACATTTTTCATTGTATGAGGCATGAACAGTACAGTAACTTCCCTTGAGTGTCACAGGTAATAGTTAAAATTTGAAGAACATCTTAATTGTACATTTTTGACAATTGCCTGTTCAACAAACACAATCAGCTGAGGACAATATGAGCTGTTTGTACACAGATCTAGCAAGACAAGATAAAAGATCTTCTTCTGCAAGTTGTATTCTTTTCTAAAATGAAAGGGGAGTATACCCAGCTGTAATCTTAATCCATGCGAGAGATGAGTGAGATAATAGCTGAGTTTTGCAAGACACAAAAAAAAGGACAGTGACTTGTATGATTTCTAACAATTCCACAGTAGACAATGAGCTCAACACAAAGGAGGATGTGATTAAAACTCCTTAATCACCTGGATTTGTTCATCAGCATTTCTTATCATTAGAAGCACCTTTGACTTTTATTGGTTTTGCTTCTCCAAGAAGAAACAGTTTTTCAAGTTGACTTTAAGCAGGGGCTGTGGCTGTGGAGCTGAGGTCCTAACATGAAGCACAGATGGAAGTGTGGCTGGTCAGCATCACTGCAGGCGACAGGGCTCCTTCCCTATGCTGACAGGAGGTGCTGGCTCCAGATGTGAACTGGGTCTCCACAGCCCTGCTCTGTCAAGCCAAAAAAGAATGACTGGACCACAGGCAGGGATCTCCAGAACCATACTGCATAATGCAACTCTGAGAAGTAAAAGAAAAAGGTGTCCCAGAAGAGAGTTAATTGTTTACCTCAAAACCCAAAGGTATTCAAAAACTAATTTTAAATTAGTTCAGAGGTAAAATGGAAAAGAAAACTGTTTATGGTTGGAAACCAGTAAACAGAAATTCTAGAAAAGAAAGTCATAAGTCTTTTCTCTGGTTGTTTCCTGACCAAAGTTAGGCTTAGGCTAGGGGCAGAATAGCTTGGGAGAAATACAGCCAATTTTCTCCCCTTTGGTTCATGATGATTAGTGGATGACCAGAGGAGCCAAAGCATTCCTTACAGCAGAAGTCACTGGGTGCAACTCTCCCATATAAGGACCCAATCCAGAGACTTTGCAGAGACCATACTAGCACACAGCTGTACATCATTATTTCTGAATCCATTATTTTTTGCTTCTTCTTTGTTTTAAGACAACAGAAATGCTAATTTAGGTCAATAACCCAGATAGGCTAGAACAAAGCCTTGATAGGCCAAAATCTACCAGATACATAATTTTATGCAAATAGCATGACAAAACTGTTATAACATTTATCAATTTCCTTTCAACTTTCTTAGCTTTTTAAAACATCAGCCTTTACCAACTTCTTTGAACCAAGTGTTACCTACCTACATTTAATTTTCAATGTCTGTCAAAGTAACTTGCAGCCACAAACCATTTCAGTGGAAAACACCAATTAATATGTTTGAAGTCTTTACCAAATGTGCTGATGAAATGTGTACAAGTGCAAGAACACACAGTGTAAGATACAACAACCTGTCCTGGAGCATCCTTAGCACAGGATGTTTAATGAAGAAGAGAATTATTCCATTCTCCAGAGATGCCTTTTCCATATTCCAGCAGTATACTGCTGATAACTGAGAACACACAGCCCTGATTCTAGGATGTCACAGAAACTGCCTCTTCCTCCCCCAGAGGAGAGGAGATTTTTCACTTTACACATTCTCAGCCATCTAAATTCTGTGGTTGAGAAACTGTGAACTGGAAGGTTTAATTCTACACTATGGACTAAAGCCAAACTAAGGACAGTCCAACCACCCACCAAACACCTCTGCCTGCTGCTCCAGGCACATGCCACAGACATGGCAGCCCTCAGCAACAGGATGAATGCTCACAGTTTCAAGAGCAAACCTAGGAGGAACAAACCACTGCCTCAGCCACACCCGACTGCTCTTTTTCTGAGGGTTTTTTGCACACCCTGACCACATAACACTAACATGAGGCATTTTAACATGGAAGAGCAAACTTCACTTCTAAATGAGTAAGGTTAAAAAACCCCTTAAGTTTTAGGCCTGGTATTTTATCCTTTGCTTGGGCTAGGAAAAAATAAAGAAGTAGACTACAGAGTATTTGGAGGTCAAGTTTTGAACATCACTGAGCAAGGCTGGCCAATTCCACCTTTCTTTCATGTTTAAGACTTGTCCACTGAATTCATAGGAAAATATTTAGGATGAATGGTTTTGACATCTCACAGAGGACAGACAGATGTGCTCGACACTTTTTACCTGGCAACATTCCCTTTCTCTCAGCAACAAAAAGAAGAGCAAAGCTGTTTCAGAGAGGAAAGAGTATTGACGTGAAAAGTGAAAACAGCACTGCCCAGTGTCAGTATGTCCTTCAGTCTGGATGATGAAAAAAATAGATCTTAAACAGCAAACATAAGTTTCATAGTACAGCTCCTAGAGCAATGGCTGCTTTAGATCTCTACAGCCCTGGCAATGTAGGAATCCCTAGCTGTGTTCATTTGTGGACATCAACATAAAAAGAATGTTAAAAATAAACTTAGAGCTAACCATTTAATTAGTGCATTTTATCTGCAGCTCTAATGAGTCTTTGATTTCAGGAATGGTTGCATGTGTCATAAATACTTACCCTGGGCATTTGAAATGTCCATGGGGAAAAAAAAGAAAGTTGTTATTTTTCCTGTTTCTCTGATCCCAAAAGTTCTACTACTGCATCTGTGTGACAGCTCTGAAAAAATAATTTTCTGAGTCCAAGCAAAACAATTCAAACATACACTCTGCTACTTTCAGAATTACTTTTTAAACAAAACCTTAGCATAAAGAAAATTGGAACTATGTTTGCCCAAATTTTCCTCCCCAGTTCCAGTCATCCATCCCTTCATCACATCTTGCTTCATCTTGTGACACCTTCTAGCCAGGACTAATCTTCCTGCACTTAGGGTGCACATTTTTTCTGCGCTGATTCCTGGGATGTTCATGCCAGCAGAACAGCACCACCCCTATTCCATATGCATGGTCACAGTTAAGTGACTCAGGCATCCAAATTTTGGGTTGAGCTTCACTTTTTTATTTTAATTTGTGTACTAATTAAATGTGCTCCTGGAGTGTTATGGACTAGTGCAGCTTTATTTAGGTGATTTGCAAGGGGGACCTAAAGATCTGTCAATGGGCTCATTTATTCAGCTGTCCTCCAGCTCTGCCCTGGATCTCATTAGAGCAACCTGCTAAAATCCTGAAATGCTGTGCAGCCTTTCGACAGGATCCTCTTGAAGAGGATTCTTGAAGAGCTGCCCAAGACATGCAGGTGACAGGGAGTGGAGCAGAGCAAAAATCCTTCTCCCAGGCATGCACTGATAGGACAAGGGGGATTGTCTTTAAAGTGAAGAAGGGTATGTTTAGATTAGATATTAGGAAGAAATTCTTGACTGTGAGGGTGGTGATGTCCTGGAACAGGTCATCCAGAGAAATTGTGGCTGCCACATCCCTGGAAGTGTTCAAGGACAGGTTGGATGGTACTCAGAGCAACCTCATCTAGTAGGTGCCCATGGGAAATTGGAAGGAGATGCTGTTTAAGGTCCCTTAAAACCCACACCATTTTATGATTATAAGAGAAGTCAAAGCTTTTTAAGCCTAGTCCTTTTGATACTAATGCCTGGGCATAAGGCTGCCTCTGTATTTGTCTCCCAAGACATTTCTAACTTCATTGCTAAATTTTATTCCAACTGATAAAAAACCTCTTAACAATAGTAAACCATTAATCTCCTACATCTTTTTACAAAGTAGGTACCTAAGCAGCGAAAAAGAGATTTCACAGACTAAAGCAGATCAATTTTTCCGTGGTACAATAAATATTTTTTTGAAAGTCAGAAAATGCATTTCAATCAGAAAATGCATTCTCAGACAACAGAAAAATATATCTACAAGATAAAAGCACATGGTAAATCAACATACACCACACTTGGAATGAGGTTTTTGAAGATAATTTTTACTACACAGATGCATCACAACTGCTTTGGAAGACCAAAATACAAGTAGCATTTTGGTTAAATTTTTAAAATTTTTTATTAGCATTTTGATTAACATCTATAAAGTGCCAGAAGAAAATCTAGAAAAACACAGAGATACAAACACTGGTCAATATCAGAGGCAAAGGACTGCTAGGATGAGGAGAAATGGAAAAAAAAAATGAAATCTCTCTGCAACTCTTCTTTGTAACTGGGATGAAATGGCTGGCACTGCAAATGCACTGGCACTTTTTTCTTCTGTCCAACAGCTTGTTCAAATTCTGAAGGAGTAAATGGAACTGCCAGCTAAAAATTACCTGTTGCTCCATTACTCATGCCTTGGAATATATACAAAAATGTGGACTTACAGATCAGAATTTTTAGCAAGACTCAGACTGTTTTTACAACTTTACTTTCCTAGTTATTCTGTGGATGCACATGTTATTCTGTACAGCTAGATCCCTTTGTCAGGCAAAATTGGCAGAAATACCTGAAAGCACATTGTGCTTCATCTAACTGGAATCCTATTTTATATTTAACACAATCATTTGTATTCTACAGACTTATATTTTCCCTTAGGTGTCCCAGCTGCATAACAAGTAAGGGAAACACCTGCATAGTAAACAAGAGTGAGAGGACAAGGATGAGCACTACTGCCCTCTCCAGAAAAGCCAGCAGCAGATGACAAGCTGACAATACACTGGGGTTAGCTGTCAGAAGAAAACAAGAGAGGGGAGAGAGATTTTGTTTCTTGAACTGCAGATTTCTACAACTGTTAACTTGATTTTTAAACAAACTTTTATTTTATTTGTATGAGGCAGAGATTCAGAGCTGCTGCATGTCAAGTCAGATGAACTTAGGTAACACCATCTGCGAAAACACCAGGACATTCTGACCCAAAAGATGTCACTTTTTACACTTGGGAATCTTTTTGACTTATCTGGTATTTCATTTAGGGATGTCACTGACCCCCTTTAGTGCCTTAATATTAGCTCGGGATCTGCTTTTAAACAGTGGTTATGGACCACTGGCACTGGGCTGCAAATCACGTCAGCATTTGTCTTACACGTTAAAGGCTTTTATCTTTCCTCATGCAAAATCAAGTGAAAAGGACAGAAAAAGCAATTCAGAGGATATGCAAGTAGAAATATGAACAAATATAAATTTGCATCTTAATAACTTCGAGATACTGAGCTCAGCATAACTCTGTATAACTCCTTACTTTATGTACCTTACCCACTTATTTAAAATCCATTATCAGATACAGAAACATAAGTGGGGAAATATTTTCTGAGGGCTTAGATTTAACAATTCCCATAAGATATTTCACCAGTTTTTATGTATCAATTATGTGTCTGGGCCAAAAGATAAAACAGATAATTGTTTTCTGTATGACGATAGCAAAAAACCCTCTGCAAACAAAGAAATAAATCAAGTAATCAAAACCCTCAGCTTCTTGTGATGAGAGAATTGGATGTATAAATAGTGACACAGTCACCTTCATGGAGAATGTATACAGTATGTATTATTTCTACAAATAGTCATGCATATGTGCTGTCCATGTCAGGGCCTCTCTATCAAAAACAAAGGGAGAAAATTATGAAACATTTAAAAGTGCAACAGAAATTCAAAGGCAAAAGACAAACTGCTTAAGAAGGGAGCAGAAGCAAGACCTAGAAAGACAGCTTTGACTAAACTGGCTGAATTTATATACTCTGAATATAAATTTGCAAACAGGGTTATTCAGAGTGGGAAGATAAATTGTGGGAAGATAAGGAACTAACTATGCCCGCAATTTCCCCACTTGTTTCTTAAAAAAATAAAGTTTTGAAATACAAACTATTTTACATGCTTGTTACCATCCACAACAAAAAAGATGCTTTTTGCTATTTTACACCTCTTTCATTCTAAAAGAGAATGAAGAATGCAGCTCAGTACAAGAAGTTTATTATCAAATAAATTTAAAGAGTTATCCCTAACCTTCAAAAATTTCAGAAATACTCTTTTTACCTTATTGAAGCACTACAAAGACAGAGACCCATAACAGAGATCTTATCTGTTTTCTTTCTGCTGTTTCTCCACAAATCTCTTTGCTTAATCAGATCAGCAAACCACAGAGCATTTTCTGTCTTATCTCTCATGATAAAGATTACAGACATGGCATGAATTAATGTCAGCCTAAAAATTGTCCAACTTCTAATTAAGGAATATCACAGTTCAGTAAGTGAGCTTTTTTTCTTTTCTTTTTATTCATGAAATTTTTTGTCACTAAGTAGAAGAATTTTACCTTTTATTTAGAGACATGCAGTTATATATCTTCCCATATAGGATATTTTCTAAGAAAGGTCTTGCTCAATAAGAAAAAAAAATCTTTAGAAAATACCCTAAGTAATCATCTGCTTAATGTAGAAATCCATAATTTATTACTTCAAAGATACATTTTAAAAGTTTCAATCATGAGAATGGACTTTTACATCAATGAGTTTCCACGAATTTTACAAGTTTATATGCATTTTTTTCTAGTTTATGACTGGACAAACCTTATTCCTAATACATTTAAACCAACCTTTACATATAAACAACTTGAAACCATGATAATTTTTAACTTGCAGAAAAATTTCCTCATTGTTCAGCTGCCTTAGAGGACTAAAAACAAAATCAAAACAGAATCAGGCTCTTTCTCTTTATGAAACATAGTAGGATAATTTAACCTAACATGAAAATGGATGGTGGCTATCAAATGAAAAACACAACCTACACTGTATTTTCATATGCAATAAAAAGCAGGATTTTGTAATTCTCGCCAAAGCAGCATCTGGTAAACTAATGACAAAACTGATAAGGGAAAAAGCCTTTTATGTCCAACAGTGAGAAGTATGAATCGAAACCAAGAAACAACATCCAAAAAGCTTTAAAAAAATCTGCCTTTATAATTGCAGCAATCCTTTGAAATTTTATTGTGTGTTTTCTTAAGGGCATTTGCATGTTCTTTCAAATTAATTGATGAGACATTTCATCTGTGTGCAATGCTTATAAAAATGTGGAATAAAGGACAAAGGGAGGGTTTTTTTATATGCAAATGACTCACTGATATGATAAATTTGTCAATTAATCAATATCTTTGCACTATCCCCATCTGGTGGCCAGGTGAGAGAGAGATTTTTCTCACCCAGGTAAGAGATGCCAGATGGGCCAGTATGTGTGTATATATATATATGTGTGTGTGTGTGTGTGTGTGTGTGTGTGTGTGTGTATGTATGTGTACAGAAGTGCCCTTATTCACTATTCTTCTATCTGAAAGCCTTTTTACAAGATGATTAAGCAAAGAGGTTTTTACAACTCAATCTACCTGTGAACCACCCAGTTCCTTCCCAAAACACTCACTCACTGCTATCCACCACAAGTTTCCAGAGGAGATGGAAATGTCTAGTAGAATGTCCAGTATGGTCAGAGGGAGACAGCTTTCTTAGGAAATGGTATTGACCTGGGCCAGAAAGGGTTTCATCTGCCCAGTACCAGCAGAGTAAACCCACTGAGGGATGGCTGCTCTATTCTTTCATGGTTTGAAGCATGACCGTGCAGTGTGATCTGCCTACCAGAGATCAGACAGACAACAGTCTACCCCACTCACTGGAAATAAAGCATAATCCAGGGCGGAGAAACTTGAATTTTGAGGCTGCGCAGACTAGATCTCAGGTCTCCAGTTCAAGTGAACTAAAGTTTGTGACACCAAGCTAGTGACTGGAAAGTCTCAGTAAAAGGATGATCACCAGTTTTATTTAATCAGCTATATAACCAATGTCTATTTGTCAATGTGATCTTTCCTTGTGAATCTGAGTCATCAGGGAAACAAAACCAACACAGCAATTCCAAATTCATTAAAAAATAGATTTGTTTCTACTCATTTCAAGGGCATTGATTTGTAAGCTTTTCTGAAAGACAGGTAATTTTGTGTCAGCCAGCTCTAAAAAAGCTAAGGAATAGTATAACACTTATTGAAAAGACACAATGCATCAGCATCAACATTTTCTAAATTGCCAGTATTGTATATTTAACTCAAAAGACTTTCAATTTCCCAGTTCCCTTAACCTCCCACTTTCTTTTTTGACTAACTTCTTTTGATAGTAGCTCAGAAACTCAAACTCAAGGTTTATTTACATTTGACCATTCAAATATAGAGCCTAGATAAGTGGCAAACTTTCCAAAAAGGAAGGAGCTCTTGGAGAATTGATTTTGCAATTGTTTCTGGTTAACAGTCTTCTTCAAGACTCATAAGGTTCTGACACATGACATGAATAAAATCCCTTCCAACACTGCAGATAAACAGAGGCTCCAGGCAGTGTCTGATCATGGATTAGATGCTTATTATACTAAAATAAATAAAATTACTTAGATTGCAAGGCTTCCAGCAAAAAGATGTTTTACCCATTCTCATGCTGTACTGATGTAACCCACCTGTCAGACTGACTGAATAAATGAATGGAATTAAATCTCTTTATTGCAGGAAATAAACTTGAAAAGAAAAGGTGGTGAGAGGTTACAATTACTCAGTCTGTAACTGTTTACTGTGTTTGGAAACTAAAACTGCAGCAAGGGAAAGGGACCCGGTAAGCAGAGGAGTACAGCTCTCTGAAATGGTTAAACTAATCTCTGCATTGTTCTCAATTCTCAAGTAAGGATAATAAGAAACAGAAACAACAGTAATAAAATATCAATGAGGGATTAGTTATAGTTCATACAGTTATCATTATATTAGTAATAATTAGTTGTGTTTGTCTTCCATGATTTCAGCTGCCTTTTGAGATGTTCTGATGTTGTTTGAGATTATTGAGATGTTGTTAATTTGAAGTTAGTTAATTGCACATACCAAGGTCAAAGCTCTGCCTCCTATCTCTTATCCAGATGAATTCTATGTAACATTCCCAAAAACAAAAGTAAAATTACAGGTGTCAAACATTGACACTGATCTTCACAGCACATGCTTAGCTACTAATAGATTTTAAAGAATAAACATTTTTCTCCTAAGAATTTTGTTTCAGGCTTTTACTCACAATAAAACCACCTGTTTTATCTGCTGTAACATCAGTTTATAGGGACCTGATGGTTTGCTGTAGCATGGTTTTAGTAAGCATATTACATTTCTAGTACTGTCTAGCATAAATAACTCTGAGTTTCACATTTGAGAAATATTCCATCTCTAAATTGACACTTTGTAAACTGGAAATATTAAAACAAGTTCTCTGGTTCATAGCAGAGAAAAGACTTTCCAAATCCATCATATTTCTTCTATGGAAAACAAAAAAAAAATTAAAAATTAAGGAAAAAAAACCAAAATCAAAAAACAAACCAAAACAAAAACCCAACTAACCAGCCAAACAAACAAAAAAAAACCAAACAAAAAAAAAAAAAAAAACCAAAAAAAAAAAAAAAACCAAAAAAAAAAAAAAAACCAAAAAAAAAAAAAAAACCAAAAAAAAAAAAAAAACCAAAAAAAAAAAAAAAACCAAAAAAAAAAAAAAAAAAAACACCAAAACAACCACAAACAAACAAACAAACAACACCCAAAAAAAACCCGCAAAAAAAACCCCAACAAAACCCCCCACAAAAAAACTACACAAGTAGGAAAAGTCACCAGACAACAGGTGTACGCAAAAGTAAAGTTATTCCAAGATTAGGATCTTTGGCTAACCTATGTAAATCCTTGCCTGATTCATAGTAAAAGAAGTAGATAAAATATAGAGAAAATCTAGTTCTGGTCTTTTAGGAGATAACTTACTGGCTTTGTAAAAAAATATATTATCACTGATTCTTCAGCTTTTGTTAGGACTGATATAATTCTGATAAGAAATGCAATAATTTTGAAGAAAAAGTTTTAATTCAATTTCCAATGGAGTTTTATTTTAGTTTTGGGGGGGGGTTTCTAGGAAATTTATGTCTGTGGAAACTTTTAATTCTGAAAAGAAAAAGGTCTTGGTTACTTGCTTCAAAATACAAAATTATGCCAACTGTTGCAATTGCACAAGGAAATCCAGAGGGTTTGTCTCCACAAAGGCAGAAGAAATGACACAAAGCTACATTGCCATGACTGAGAACCTGGTTGCAGTTGTGTCTCCAATCAGACCAATGTTCTGCACCTATTCCTGCTGAGAAGTCAAGGCAAATCTCCAGCTTCAATATAAGATGCTGGTGCTCCTGTGCTTCCTGGTGCAAATTTAAATCCAAAGAAGGATGATAGGATTAGATAAAAAATTGAATGGGATCTCTACAGAATATCCAATCCAGTCTCCTACTCAAAGAGGCCACCACTACATTTGATTCAGCTGTTCAGGTCCATACACAATTATAGACTCTGGCTGTGTCCAGGGACATTTATTTATTATTTTATCTCATGGGATGGATATTCCATCAAGTGAGTGCTGGATGGTAGACCTAATCTAATTCAAACATCCATAATACAGTGCCTGGAAGCAACCAGGAAAACTCATGTTTGAAGGGGAATCTAAGCAGGCAAGACATCTAATCATGGATGCTACTGAACCCAAGGGCTTCCCTGAACACAGATATCTGTACATGCTTCAGAGGTGAAGGAAAGCCAGAATGTTTGATATTTAGAACCTTACATAGTTTTTCACAAATCCTGATTCGCTACAAAACTCACAACCAGTGGCACATAGTCCCTTCTGAACAAAGTAACATTTTCCCAGTAGACACTCAGAGAAATTAAAAACTACATTTTAGTAAAATGTGCATTTATATCTCTGCAATGTTTCCTCAGCAGTAATGTTGACACTTGATGGCCAAGAATGCTTTATTTATTTAATAAAGGCATATAGACATGACAAAAATGTCAGCCAATGAAGCCGAGGAAATGCAACAATTAGGCTAACTCTTCTTCCAAGTTCAGCATGCCTAGCTAATATTATGACACAAAAATAGAAAGGTAAAAAAAAATTTTACTGCAAGACTGTATCTATAGAAAGGCATTGAATGCTACAGTTTAGAAAAATGTGTCAAAATTCTCATAACATATATGTAAGTTTTAGCCAACTTTTCTTTATAAAAAAGAGCAGCATCAACAAGAGTTACAATGTCATTTGCGCTATTCACTGTATTATTAGGCCATTTTTTGTACTACATAGTGATGAATTGAATCATATGGTATTTCATTTTGACCTCCAAATCTCTCTCCTTCCAGCTATAAGATTAATCTTCCAATTTTCAAGTTTATGCAGTCATTCAAGCATTTTATATGCTGACCCATACGGTTGCCAAGAGAGATGTGAGGTTCGCAAATACTCTGAAGTTAGCATTTCATTTTTTCAGATCAGCATTCCTTTGCCCACAGAAATAAGCACTATGGGTCCACACAGGAAGGCCCACAAGTCTTCACACAGCTTAAACATGAAAAAGCTTCATAATGCTGTTAAATTAAGACCCCATTCTGAGGCTGGCATCTGAGCAGTTATTTACTGCAGTTAAGTAACACTCACCTCTAAGAATGGACAGTGGTCCCCTTCTGGAATTGAAAAATGCCTTTGGCATACATTAATAGAGTTGAATACCCAAGGCCACATAGTTTGGGTTTTACAGAACATTTTGCTTCATCTTCCAACACTCTCAAGCCCTAGCAAGTTTTCTGATATAAAATAAAACTTCTGCATTACCATATATTTTTTTCACCCACCCACAGTAAACAGTTCAAGGCCAGACTCTTAAGAAGTTTGCTATTTTTCTCCCCCATAAATTGTGAAACTTGCAAAGATGAATAACAATCTGCTTCCACACCTCTCTGCCGCGCAGCCTCCTTCACCAAGGCAAAACTTTCTCAGGACTATAAAGTCACCCTGTGACTATCTAATGTGACCAAAGAGCAGAAATTTGGATAGCACTCCAAGTCAAGTTGGGTTTGTTTTGTCTGTTTGAGATTTTTTTTAAATCTTGTCAGCTGATTTCAGCACTATCAGAACTTTACTAAAACATGCTAGCAGACTCATTCTCTGCGAGCCTCAGAACAAGGTGTTTTATTGGCTGTATTAAAAACTCCTACTAAACACTCTGTGACAGTTGTTTCACTTCAACATATGAACAACTTTACTGACCTTGTATGAAGTTCTCACATATTGGCCAAAAAGGATTTTCCTTACCATTCTATTCATGATTATTTTGACCATGCTTTTCACACATGGGTTATCTAAGTAATGCAACCCCCAGCAAACCATAAAATAGAGGATTTCCATCCCTTGTCAAAATATTAGAGAACCAGGAAAAGATTAGGCACCTGATAGTACAGCAGATCAGAGACCAGTGCGGTAAAAGGTTATTCCCTTTGATATTCAACACCACACCATTTCAAAGGAGATTGACAAGTCAAGTTTATAAAGATCCCCCAAGGAAAAGGACATCAGCACAGACAACTGACAGAGCTATTGCTTCAGACATGAGAAAAAAGACTGAAAGTTGGGGCTTCCAAGAGAAAGTTATTTTTACTAGTTTCTCCAACTGCTTATTACTATATCTCCACCACAGCCTAGATGTGGTTATTTCTTTACATCCCTATTGCCCTGTTAGCTTCTAGTTTTACTGTCATTCATAACATCCAATGATGCTTGCCTAGTTAGTGTGTTACATGTTTAGCAGTCTTTTCCACAGGCCTTGGGAATAAAACACATCAGTGGATATAATGAAGATAATTACACTCTTCACTTACATTGTGATTACTGCACTGCAAGAAACACCAACTTAAGGCACCATTACTCTTATTTCTTATGTGCTTTTCAAATGTAGCTCCTTGGCCTCACTTTCCAGACCACACATCGTTTCCCACGCCACATCACTATATTTAATAAATTAATCAGATAGTACATTCATACACTTTCAGCCTTCATTTTACCAAATGTTCAAAGATCTTTTTTCTATTTTCAGAACAAATCATCTCCAACTATATTTTTTCCCTTTGCAAGAATGAGACCCAGCATCTTTCAGGAGGACCACCATCCTATTAAAGACATTGGAGAGTGCATTAGTCCTCTATGTGTCTGTAAGAGTTTTCCAGTTAGGATATTACCACCAACAATATATCCCACAGTGTGGTGTACTACAAAGGCACCACAAATCTGTCACCAAAATAAACTCCAGCATTTTACACTAAGCAAATGTCCAACAGATCCTTTTGGACAGACACTGTTACTGCTTACTTCTTACTCATAAGCCACTGTCTGTGTCTATTAGGTCATAAGGGCATCATTAAAGCTTATCTATTTTCCTAAGCCTTTGGAACGACCTACTTTGAAACTTAAGGCAACCGCAATCACAGCTTAAAAGATTTCTTTGTCCTCGGACTTTTGGTCATCCCCAGACATAACGCCTTTCCTGGTGCGTACACTATGGAATTTTCTCCCTGTACCTTCTTTATATATTTTTCTGCAGATAAAAAGGACTATAGCAAAACAGAAACAATCCACTGAGCTCTAATATGTTTTAGACTGTATTTCCTGCCTCTGCATCATCATACCAAGAAAGGCAGAGACAGCTAGCTAGATGGTAGAGACACCAAGAAAGGCAGAGACAGCTATAGCAAACCCTTGCACAAATTTACAGTGAAAGCAGATAAAAAGCAGTTATCTGAAGTAGAAGAGTGTCGTACTACTTGGTCTGAGTTCTACAGTTACTCAGCTTGCTGAGTTTTAGCTGAGCTGTCCCCACTAGAGAGCGAAAGCATCAAATGATGCCAGGGGACCTTCAGTAAGAGACCACAGGGCAAAAGCCAGACTTTTCAATCAGATGATGTCTTGAATGTTTATACATTTCCAGTGAGAATTTCTGATCTAAGATCAGGCATTTTTTGGTTCAGCTTCAGTTAGTATGCTATATTTTAACATAATGCAGCTAGCAAACACATGGAAATGCAAAAATTGTCCATATTAGACAAATTGTGCATTAAATATGTTTTGTACCAACACAATCACAAAAGATAACAGAGTATAAATATGAGCTAATCCATTTCTACTCTGTTGAAACAGCAGTACAGCAGAGCAACCACAACAGCCGAAAAAAAGCATATCTAGGACCAAATTCGATAGTAACTCCTATATCAGTATAAGTTTACTAAGAATGTTTTAATATTTTGCCAGTATGATTATGCATCTGATATACATTTGAAAAAAAAATCATTAAGTGGCACTAAACACTACATTCAAGTAGGCTTTTGAATACTTAGTGACATCTGAATACTTTGAAAAAGAAAAGTAGCAGAATTACTTGGCTGCAAACACAACATCTTGGTTTAATCATGTGAAAGAAGTAGGCTGAAAGTCAACCACATCAGAATTGAGAAATTTATCAGCTAGAAAATAAGCTAGGAAGCATCCCCATTCAATATAATCTGGAATTTAACTCACTGCTAGTAATGTGTGGATTTGCTAACCCTGAGTACTGTTTTTCTCTAGTTAGTACAGAAAGGCTACACTAAGACATCTGTATTTGTGGGTCTACTCCAGCAATTAACATATGGTTACCACATGGAACACTGACATTTTGATACAGTTGGTCTTTACACTTTTTTAATTTATCTTAAAACAAAATTAATCAGTTAAGCAGTAATTGTGAGCAGTATTCTCTGCTTTCTCCAGACATCAGATCTGTAAAAGCTGGTTTTAGATACTCTGGAGAAATTTTAAAAATTTGTGCAAAACTTTTGAGAACAGCTTGAATATGCTGCTGGTTATGCAATGAAACAGTTGCTTTGGAAAAGCAAAAATGGAGAGTCTTTTATTTTTCTAGGAGGAAAGAAAAGTATTTCATGTCTGTTTTCCAGCAGTTTTACAGATGCTGAAACAATAACACACCTCCATGAGGGAAGAGACCTTGTTCTTAATGTTCACCTACCATATCAAATTCAAGTGAGATATCTTTTGTGAAAAAAAAAAAAAGGGCCTATTTGGAAAAATTAGTCCATGATGAATAGTTACCCCATGACTGAAATTATATATCATGACATCAGGTATAGTAAGAGATACCTTCATATCAAGCACAAAAGCAAACTTGACTGAATTCCCATTTCAACCAGTTTGTGGTTTCTTTCTAGTAAGCACAGTGGTCATTCTGAAGCCTTTTTGTCAGTGTCTTCTTTAAAAGCAATATTTTCTTTAAGATTTTGAAATTGTGAGTATCACCAATCCCTCTTGCAAAATTCCTTCAGTGTAGTCCAGTCATTACTAACATGTCATTTTTATAAACCAAGCACCTATCCTTAGTCAGGGGGCATGGAGGAAGAATTTAACTTGTCTTAGTTAATTTGAATTAATCCAAAGTGAAGCCTTCATGAAGGCATCACAAATTATCATTTTCACATTTAACATGGCAGGTAAATTTTAACAAAAGATCACAGAGGCTTTCTCAGCCCCCTTAGTTGTATAGAAAGTACTCTTTTACAACGTCTTTACTAGGATTTAAAACCAAATTAACTAACTCAAGTTAAAACCTTTCCCCCACTCCATTTTTTTTTAATTACAAGAAAGCTGAGACCCAGTTGTAGCAGAGACATTTAAAAACCAACTGTTTTTCCTCTGCAATCTAAATTCCATTTAAACACCACCTTTAAATACAGGTTTTGACTGATTTTTTTCACTCTTCTCTTACACAATTTATCTGTTAGATTTTAACAGATTAACTAATTTAATTTCAGTCCTACAGGTTTTTCAAGCCAACTCTAGATCAAGCCCAAAGATATTAAGGTTTAAAATGTATTTTCTGTGACCTTCTATGTATTATTTCTACAGAGTCACCAGTTAAGTTCCTTGAAATTAGTTAAAATATACAAATTTGTATGTATTTGCATAGCTAAAATTGACCTGTCAACAATCTGTCTTCAATTAAAGGCTCCATTTTCATGAAAGATTTCATTAACAGTTTGGGGAAAAAAAAATCATTTTGTTATAAAAATACACAGACTGTGTGGTTGCATTTGTTTTTTGGTAAAAATAAAGATATAAAAAGCATACATTAAAGTAAGAACATGGAACATTTTTACTTGACTTCTGCTTTCTAGCCGTTTTCTTTTCTAGGTTATACTTCACATCTCATTACCCTACTGTTGTTCTTCATGAGGTTTTACATGTTCAGGTAAAACTTCTCACTGACAGCCAGGTTTTTTCATATTCTTTTCCTTTTTCTCCCTGCACCTCTTTCCTGTACTTTAGGTACAAGTGTTATTAAGCTCTTTCCTGTACTTTAGGTACAAGTGTTATTAAGCTCTACCCTAGGATTTCTTCTGTAAGTGAACCTGCTCAAAAAATACTTCTCAGTCTGGCTTGGAGAGTTAGATAGTTATAAACTTGGAGAGTTAGAGGTCAGATGTTAACAGAGGATACCTCTTTTTTCCCATTTTAAGAACAACAAATTTCAGAATTAAAGCTTTTTCACTTCACCTAGGATAGAATAATTAGCATGCCACCACCTATGAGAATTAAGACAACCAGGAAGACTTTTTGGGAAGAATTATCACTGCTTACAGAATTTGTGTCTTTTCTGAGTTTCCAAAGTCCATTTAAACTAAAGCATAAGTAGAAATAAAAGTACACTCAACAGAACGAGTATTTCTGACTTAGTTTCTAACCTCCAGACCAAGGAGATTAGAGGAGAAGGGTAATTCAAGAAAATTAGATAAAGACAGAAAAATAGAACCACCTTCATCTATATGAAAACAGAAAGTAGATAAATTATAAACACTGAATTTTTGCACCAGAGAAAACATGCAAATTGGATACTCTGCCCTACCTGTCTTAGAACAAATAGTAACAGTAATAAATTACCTCTGCAAGTTCTCATACTTGTGCAACTGCACAGAACAAAAAAAAATATATTTTCAAGCCCATAACAACTACATAGCATATTTGCTGAAATTTGTGTAATTGGAACCAATCCTGGTACAAAAGGCTTTCAAACAAAATTATTTACTCAATTTTACTTACTCTTACAGCCAAAACAAATTTCTATAGCAAAAGCCATGCTTCAGTACTTTATACGCCTATGATTTCAACCCTCTGCAACAAAGGAACTACCTCTGTCACTTTTGTGCAAATAAAATCCAAGGTATTGGAAAGTATGACAAGGGTTACATTTAGAAAGAACCCTTGCTAAACTTGCAATACAGGCAAATCATTTTGACTTCAGGATTCCTGACTGATTTTCATTGTGCTTAAATCAGGACAAGTGCATGCACAGCAGCCTGCCTTGCATTGAGCAAACGTTGGCAAAATCAGGGCAATCTTCATTTTCTACGTTTGGGTTTAAAGTCTACACACTTGTGGTCAACAAGGTAAGAACTTGGTTGAAAAGCCCAAATTTCAATGTCTAAGTAAAATGAATAGTAAGTAGCAGAGGATGTAAGTGGCTAAACCACTTCAACTATGCATTTGAGATGGTCTTTATGGCATATTGGATAGCATATTAGACAAGCCCTTTAGATAAATTTAAATCATGCACAGAGAAAAGCCCACCTGTTTCCATCTGAGACCTCATCCATGTACAAGACCTGTCAGTACATTAGATACAAAACACTCCAGAAAAATTCCATGTAACTGGCAGGCAAGCACTAAGGCATCCATGACCTGGATAATCCTGAGAGCCCCATGGGTCAACCAAAGACACCATCAGAGCAACCATGATTCATTCACATAGAGCAATTTCCAGAGGCAGGTCCCTTCCTAAACACTAAGGTCAATCTGATAGAAATGGTTCTTACAGTAAGAAAGTATTAGTGTTATAAAAATTGCACAAATTTCTGCAGAGCTCAGCAGTTAGAAGCTCTGCTCAGGATAGATATAACAGCAGCTATCTTTAAGAAATGCACTGATTAATTCTCTACAGTCCTCTTGCCAAGGACAGGGCCAAAGATATCACTGGGCCTCTATCTAGGGGTGAGTGACTCTTTTGTCCTTGTTTTTAATCTGAAACTACACATACCATTGGTGAAATTGGACAGATACTCTCCCAGTGCAGGCCTGCTGATGGGCAGTGAAATCTCATTCTCCAAAACCTGTCCTAAATACAAATGGTGATTAATGAGGACAATGAGTATCAGACAGTAAACATCTGTTATCTTTCTTAACACAAATAGACTGGAATTAACAAGTAATACATGGTCAGGAGAACACTGGAGTGTAAATGAAGTTGTGACTCTGCCTTTCACAGCTGATTTACTAATTTTGGGGAAGAAGTCAGACCAAAACCTCCAAAGTTATATTTAAAATATTAGACAACTGAGAAATTAGAGAGAAACTCTCATAAACTGATTTGAACTTGGGTTTAAAAGGGGAGAAGATGGTTACTCCATTTGCTATCCCTCATGCTTCACTTGGTTCTGAACTTAAAGTACCCAGCAATTCTTTTCCACAGACAGGGCTAAGTCACTGTGGCCCACTGCACTGCTCATATCACAAGGTTGGGCAGAGTGGTCCTCTCTGCGTCCTTACCTTAGAGTCAGGGTTATTATTCCTGTATCCAGTGTTTCTTAATCTTTCTTCTGAGAGCAGTTGGTGCACTATGGAACATTTTTCTATACTCAGAGACATCTACCACTGTTCTACGCACAAGGCCTTTAGCTGTCCTGTGAACAGACCAGCCTGCTCCAACACAAACTCCTGAAAAGAACATGATGGTTCCAGCTCATGTTCAAATTTTGTTTTGGGATTTGCCACAATATTGTCTAGAAACCCAAGGAGTGCTATGACTGATTAACAATCTGGTGGCTACCCATTTTCAAAGACCTTGCCCCCATTTGCCTTTTGTCCAGGTTTCTTGTATATCAGCTATTTTTGAATTATCTTCAACCATGGCATTTCATCAGCCAGATTATGTTGCAACATAAAGAGGGTTTATGGTTGAATCCAGTATATTTAAAACACCTAAATTACCCAAGCAAGTTACTAGTTACAAAAGCTTTTGTTAAAAGCAAAATAAGACCAAAGTAAAATGTCCAGTTAAAAGCTAATTAGAGATAAAATTAATTTATAGCAAATTATTAAAAATAAAATTACAAATGCCAGGCAGGCACCATATTTTTAATAGCATCCCACAAAACCTGAGTACAAAAGAACAATTGGGGTGCATGCTTCCACAATCAAGGTGGCATGAAACTCTTCAGAAAAAATACCTCAACTTACTCAAAGTACCATTCCCCTCATATTAAAGGCCTATCTTCTATTTTTTCTTTTCAAAGACACATAGAAAAATCTTGCTATCCCCTAGACTACAGGCAGATTATTGCTGCTGTTTGTATTATGAGCAGTGTCACAAGTACTGTGTCTGCATTCAGCACACAAAACCCTGAAAAACAGAATGCTGCTGAGTTCTACGCACTGGGAAGCCCTGATTGTTCTTCCTACACAAGAAGTTGAACAAGTCTAGTTGGGAAGTGCATTTATGAGCAGGTTCACCTTCTCTCTTACAGTGAATGAGCAGCAAGTACTTACATAAATATATTTTAAGACATAAGCACTGAAAGCAAAAAAAACATACCTGTCCACAAATATATCTTATCAATTGCTAAAAGACATGAAATATTAAAGCTTAGATGTGAAGGGAAAAATAGACACTGCTCTCCAGGAAAGCAAAACCATCTCCACCAGATCTCAAGTCAAATGTATGCTAGAATAACAAATTTCATATGCATCACAGAGTGACTACAATTTATGCAATTTAAAATCTTATGGACCCAGACATTTCTCTTATGTTAAAAAAAAGTCTTCTCTCCTACGTTAAGTTTGTGATGCATGAGCCAAACTGATCCTACCTATATAGAGAAGAAGAGTACAAAATGGAGGTTTCTGGGAGAGAATATCTTTTCCCATTTTAGACACTTGCAATATTGAGAAAACTTTTTCTAAAGCTTTTGTAGAGGTGAGGGCAGCTATACTTTTCACCACTGCAATGAAAAATAATACCACAATTTCTTTGCAGACAGTTTTGGGAGGGTTGCCCTATCCACTGTAGGCCCCTATTTCAAATGAGACTTTAATAATAACAATTAACTCTACATCCCTCCAAACAAATAATAGCATGAAGCTTTACAAAAACTAACTGCATAGGACCAGAAGGACCCTTCGCTTACCGGACTTCTGCTGGCCCTCAGGTAACTCAAACAGTTAACCCTGCACTCTCTGTTACACCTATTCGACATTATACTCCACAGAATAACACACTAATAGGCAAAAAAGAACACAGTCTTTGTTGACTCATGTGGTAAAATATTTATCACAGATCTCTCTGAGACAGGAAAAAATGATAAACTCTCTAAAAATTATCATTTTTGTGGAAATTTTAGTTTTCTTCTTTCCTCCCAATGTAGTGACTTAATAAGTTTTCACTTGATAAGTACAGTGACAAAACTTCATTTTTCATGGGCATTTAACTCTCAGTTACTGAAAGGATTTATGAAACATAATTATCTTTTCAAGACATTAAAAACACAGCAATACAAGAGAAAAAGACAAATTGAGATGTAAGCAACAAGTTTGTGGGTGGTCTTATCTTTATGTTCTGGCACTAAAAATCAAAGATGAAGAACTTCTGCATAATCTGTTTATCTGACTGATGTTGATAAGACTGTATAACAAAAGAAATTCAGTATTTTCAGCAGGAGTCTACCAACTCACAGAGTTATACAGCCAATTCTAACAATTTTGACAGCAGTTCATGGAGAACGATTTCTCCTGTTGCACTTTGGAAGTGCCTTTAACATTAACACAAAAGTTACATTTTCAGAGTCTTTCCCAGGCAAAGTGGTTTGGTGAAAGAAGTCAAGATCTATCTGTGAAAAAAACTTTGCAGTTAAGATTTAAAACTCCAAGAATTTTTCTAATATATGCTCGCTTTTCTGCCAGTCCACCCCCAACCATCCATCTCATCAGTGTGGTTTTGGATAAATAATCGGCTCCTCCATCTCAGCACCAGGCACTCTGGAGATGCTGTTCGTCCTGCACACCTAAAGGCTCCTT
Source organism: Urocynchramus pylzowi (assembly GCA_013397555.1). Classification (NCBI taxonomy): domain Eukaryota; kingdom Metazoa; phylum Chordata; class Aves; order Passeriformes; family Fringillidae; genus Urocynchramus; species Urocynchramus pylzowi. The sequence continues at coordinate 60,269 of VZRH01007018.1, read as the reverse complement.
CCCTTTAACCCCACGTCACACCTGTTTGCAGGAATGGTACAAGATGTGAATGCAGCTTTCAGGCTGGGTCCCTGGGCCAACTATAGCAGGGTTTTTTTTCATCTTTCAATTGTTAGTCCCTAAGGCAATTCCGATCCTTCAATTATAAATTCCCTAGAAAATTTTGTATTTGTAGATCAGTGCAGCATATTCAATTTTCCTTTTCTTTACGACTTCTATATAATTCAAAGAACCCTAAGTGGGCAATCATCCCCTTACCTGCACTGCAATAGAAACTTGTGTGCCTTGCCCATCAGCAGCAGTATAACCTTCCAAAGCAATTCCCTCTGGATTTGGGGTCTGTAAAACCTCTATCTACGGCACTGAAACTTAGGAGGGCATCCATGCATCCCTCTTCCTCATCTTGAACAATTAATGAAGCTGCCAAATGCAGCTGAGGATGTCAAAGAAACTGTAAGCCTAATGATTTTTATAATTTAACATCTTTGCAGGAAGTCCTTAACATGTGGCATTACTTTGTAGAGTGAGTTCTGCATGTCTGTGAGATGATGTATTTGACTAAAACTGGCAACGATCATGTTTCTATCTGTATATCAATAGACAGACAACACTCTAGTGATTAATTCTCTTTTTAGCACATCTTTAATTGTCTAACCTGTTCTCAGCACATTAATTTGTGTCTTTCAGGGAGGTATTCAAACAGTTTGTGCCCTTTAGAAGTCCTTCAGAATGATCACCATCAACAAAAAGTTGTGGGGTTCCCCCTAAAATGTTAACTTATTTAGATAACGAGATTAAAGAACTTTGTAGCAATAATGAAATAATGTATTCCACCTCTGAATGGCACAGAAAAATATTAAAACTTGGTTCAAGACAGTATCAAGCTTTATCCACTAATTTATTGGAAAGGATGTTAAGTGTTATAACATAGATATGCAGTAAGATATATGGAAATTACTGAAAAGATGAATTACTTCTGATTTTAGAAAGCAGCTGTTACACTTTTTCTCCTGAGGTCTACATAGTTCAATTTCTGAGTCACTAAGAGAAATCTTTGACCCACAAGTTATATGGCTGATTTTTTATGATTAATATTAGGCTCTACAAACCTCTGCTAGGTTTGTAGAGCCTAATATTAATCATAAAAATTTTAAACCTCTACAAATTCTGCTAGGTAGAATTCAGTTGGTGTTCAAGCTTTGTGAAACAACTGAGCTTTTAAGTGACGCATTAATTTATGTGGCTTGTTTGTTGATGATCACCAGTTTACACTGATCCCAAATTTACCACTGTAAAAGGCTATACTAACATGATATAAAATATGAAACTTGAGCAAACCCAAGATTGCTACTTGAACTGGTACATGGTAACAATTCTCAAAATATACCGGATAAACCATTTCTCCCCATTTGTTAAAGCCCTTATGGGTTTTATAAAACAAACAGTCTGCCACTTGTGGATGCACAGGATGTAGATGCCCAGGTGAGAGCAACAGGGAGGGAGAAGACTGCCCAGAAAAGGAGAAGCAGCAGCTCCAGCCACTGGAGCAGAGATTCCCCTGAAGTCTGTTCAGATACCACACCACAGCAAAGGAAAAATGGGAAGAGGAAGGAGCAGCAGAGAACAATTATGAACTAACCATAACCCCTCCTTTTCCCCTGCCAAACAGCAGATCTGGGTGTAAAGGAGTTGGAAGTAGAGAGAAGGTGAGACTGGGAAAGGCAGAAGGAAAGGTGATACTTTAACACCCACCTCTTTGTTTCTCACTACCTGAATCTCCTTTACAGGGTAACAAGTTCTTTTCCCCAAGATGACTCCGTTTTGCCAACAACAATGACTGGTGAGCAATCTCTCTGAGCTTTCTCATCCTGTTTTCTCTGCTGCATCCTGCTAAAGTCAGGGGGAGCTGAGGGGAGGAATGAGCAGCAGGTTTGAAGTTGGACTGTTAGACAGGGTTAACCCACCACACTGGGAGCAGACAGATTTAGGGGAGAAACCAGCTGTGGCAAAAGACATTGCCATTCTGAGCAGCACATATATATGCATATAAATAGTGATAATTCTTGTGATTTGGAAGATAAAGTTCTATTTCTTTTGGGTTCTGGTTTGGGTTTTTTCTGACATATTTAGATTTTGGACTCAAATGACACACACAGATTTCACTCCATCACAAATTAAAAATCTAAATACACAATTTACATTAAAATGTATTTCCATAAAAAGACAAAGCTGAATTTTGCCTGTGACCAATCACTATCAAAACTAATGTTCCCTCAGTCCTGTTTCACACTTGCCTAATTTTAACTTTAGTTAATTTAATACTGAAAAATCACATGGGCACAATAGTTTTCACATGATAGGCCTATCAGGGAGTTCATTTAAGGTAACACTCAACAGACACACCTCTTAGTGAAACTGCAGGCAATTTACATAGCTGTGCTGCCACTTCTACAATTAGAAGTTTGTGGATCCAATCTGGTTTTTAGGAGGTTAACATAAAGAAAGTCAAAATGTAAGTTGTTACATCAGTCATGCTGATTTTGTAGACATAATCAGTTCATCAATGTCTGCTTAAGCTTTTGATCCCTGAAGACACTGTGAAAGTTGACTGCAAATAAAAAATTCCCTAAGTTTGTTAGAAACTGATCTGGAATACTTGCAATATGTGAAAGCTGTTCCAAAAGCCCATAATTTCATACACAGCGTAATAACAACAGGCATGTTATCAGTACACTTAAGGGACATCACAGTTAGGACATGTAAACATAGGAATAGATTAATTTTTGTTCAGGCCCAAAGCCATAGTTCTTCAGAAGAAGCTGCTGAAAGTACATAAACTCCCAGGAAACATCAGGGGTACTGAAGTGCATTCAGCCATTAAAAAAATTCAAATATCTGTGGTTCCATGTCCCTTGTTTGACAATAAATAAGCTTGTTTCTTATTTCTACCCAAGTAGACAGAAGGTGTTGTATTGCACTAAATAGTTATTTTGCTGTTTTACACTGGGCGTTCGGTGGTTTGCACTGTTCACATTATTTGTATCCCACAATATGGCCTTCCCCTTCCCCCCGCTAAGTCTCTGCCTGGCTTGCCCCTTCCCTCGCCCCTCCTCACTTGTATCCCATTGGCTATGGTCCCCTTCCTCCACCCCCTTTCCCTGTGCTTAAAATCCCCTTGGGAAGAGGCCAGGGTCTCTTTCCCCCCTGGAAGGTCACCTGGATCACCTAGTGTCTGTTACCTAGGAAATAAAGTAGGACATGGCTTCCTGGAGAGAAAGGGTGTCTCTCCATCTTTCACTCCTGTCTATGTGGGATTGAGCCAGGGGCTCTGGGTCTGGAGCTATCCAGTTTGGACCCCCTAAAGCCCCCCTGTTCATCCCACAAGAAGACAGTCTGATGCATTTCATTAAGTTCCTCCTTGCCAAATTACAGACTACATAAACAGTTACTAGCCAATCTCTAATTATAGATAAGAAACCTATGAAATTAAACAAATTCTAGTACAGCACCACAAATTCAGGAATACTTCATTCTAATTCTCCCACTAGATCTCAGTGACCATGCTCTTCAGAATACAGTTTCATCATTACTAGTTTATGACTTAAATCAACAAAAACTGCTGCACTAAGCAATAGTAATTTCCTGATTCCAACATAACACCTATGAATGGAAAAAAATAATTCAAGGTTTGCAATGCTATAAGTAAACCTATGTGCAACTACAACAAATGTTGGTGCTGCAAAATACTTCAAAACACTGATGGATAAAATATCTTCTTCTGCTTTGTTTCTGCATCTATGAAACACACAAACAGCTGTTTCTTTCAGTATCAAGGTAGATTAATGTGGCTTTTATCAAGATAGAAAAACTGGGAAAACTGAAGTTAAGGACAAGGAGATCAGAGGATTGACTACTAAGTTAGTCAGACACCCCTAACTCAGGCAAGGTTTCAATTTCTTCATCCTGAAGATCAAATTCATATGATGTCCTGCAAAAACCTACAGGAAGGACATCATAGGAATTATGGGCATAAAAACATATATA
>VZRH01007018.1:44376-56080 GCA_013397555.1 Urocynchramus pylzowi | reverse complement strand
TATATATATATATATATATTTCTGCATCAGGCAAAGAAACTTCCATTTTGCAAACCAGGAAAATATAGATAAAGAATGTAATACTTTGCTATTATAAAAAAAAAAAACAAAAAACTTTGCTATTATAAAAAAAAAATCAATCAATGCAATTAAGAAATATTTTCAAAAGAGAGCAATCACCTTCAGCTACTCTGCAAAAGCCAAGTTATGGTGCAACACTTTTTCAAATTAAGCAGCCAACAAAGACTACCTCCACACTTGCTGTCATTTTAAACTGATAGCCAACACTCCACTTCTCAACTAAACTCCACTCTCCACTTCTACTACTAAATACAAAAGTGTGCTAGATCCTACATCCCTCCTGTTTAAAATAAAAAGTTTCAGAAGGAGGTAAGAGAATTGGTATTTAAAAAAAAAAAAAAACTTGAATGTTATCTAGATTTAAATTGAAATGTCATTTAGAGCAATTTCAGTTTGGAAAAAAAAAAAAAGTGTGTCAGGGCTATAGTTAGCCCACTTGCTAATACTTTCTCCTTAATTTTATTATTTCATACAGGAAACAAAATAGCTACAGAAAAGTTTTATGGAGCTTGCTAGAGAAGAAAACTGTAATTGGAAGCTGGCAGCACAGAGGATCCTTAAAAGCAATTTCATGGTCATTGTTGTTTTCTCTGCTTTTTCTTCAGTCAGGTGTGAAAGTTCATTTTTGTATACATTCAGCAGAAACAAGAAGTCTAAGTCACCATCCACAGCTTATTGCATTAAAATTTCTACTAACAAGTTCATTTTAAAAATTAATGTTTCACAGTTCTTTGTGCCCAAAAATAATCTTTTTCTGAAAGCTGTTATTTTTAAATGAAAGAGATCCCTGCAATTTTATACTATATCTTAGCTGTATTTATGAATGGAAAATAGGAAAAGAGACAAAAATAGTGATTGTAATATTTCTTTAAAAGGTCTGAAGGTCCTAGAAGTTTGTTTTCTTGTAACAACAGCAAGATGCAGTTATTAGCATTTTCTTGAAGTAGTTTTCCAGATTTACCAACAACTTTCCCTGAACTAATGTATCCAGTCAAAAGTTGTGGTATTATTATGCTTTTAATATGCTTGTAAGGTATGTATTAATTTTACACACACACACACACACACACACACATGTATTAGTTTATTAATTATATATATAATGGGTATAAAATTGAATAGATCTAAGTCTTGCAGAAGATGTGGACATAGTTCTGTGGTTCATTGTTCTAGGTGGCCCTGCTTGAGTGGAGGCTTTGGACTAGATGACCTTCAGAAGTCTCCTCTAACCCCAACCCTTCTGTAAGGCTGAATGTATTTTACATAAATTGTCCTGTGACAATTTATATATATTCAGATTTTTTTTTTTTATACCATTCAGATTTGATAATATGCAAATGCATCCATAATCTACAGAAGGCATTTACCCAGACTTGACAGACACACACTGCAATCCGATTGAGCACCAGCAACTTTCAAACAAATCAAATCAGAAAGGGAATAAAATGTAGATTAGTAGGTACAGTCATAGATTTGAATACTACCACTCAATTCCACCATTGTTTCACTTACCCATACTTATCTTTACAGTTTCTCTCACTAAAAGCTTTACATCTTTTTTGCTCCAGAAATTTCATTCTAATCTCCCGCCTAAAAAAGCTCAATTTTCTATCAAGCCATGTTTCAATATGTTCAGCTCTATTAAACCTTTGTTTGTCTAATATTGTGAGCTAATGATGCAATGTATGCTTTTCAGATTACCATATTTAATGTTTTTTCTCTTCCCTGCCCACCTAGTTTCACATTATAAAATGTCATGAATCACCTAAATTTTAAAAACTGATCAAAATGTTTAAAAGTTACCAGGAAGTGGAGAGACCAAGATAGCATGACTCTGTAAAATAGGTTTCTTTGAAGAGCCATACTGAAATCACAAAATTAAAGGATCAACTTCATTGCTATGCCAAACTCAATTAGAAGCATATCAATGTGAATAAAGTACATCACACTACTGGGTTTTTATATAGCTAACTCACACTTCAAAAAAACTGGAACACCAACTTTTTCTGACCTCTATGCTTAAAAAAAAAAAAAAAAAGAAAAAAAACGTCTATTTTTGTTCTTGCATGTATAAGAAAGGTGTAATATGTAAAAACCTAATTTGAATTCTGGAAAACTGTAATGGAGTTACTGTTTATTAGTAAATTCTTCACCACACAGCTTAAATCTCCTGTAAAATTTTAGGATCTTGCTAAAAACTATTCAGAAAGCCTTCACTATCAATGCACATATTTTGTTTGAAAACAAGTTTTGCATTACTCAATAATTAGCAGCCTAGAAAACAATCCAGTAAATCGTGTATTTCAGAAAGTATAGATAGTTGGAATATTTGTAGTGTTCCTATGTCAAATGTTATTTCAGTATATCCTTCCTGTCAGCTCACTTTAATAAAATAACAATGAATTTCAGAGGAACAAGAAAGTTAGAAACACAAGGAAATAACAAGTGAAAAGAAACTACTTTCTCTAGCTCATCTGCAATCAAATAATGAAAATGTGGTCACAATGATGAAGTCAGGCCAAACACTGAAGATAGCAAAGCAGATCAGGTCCTTCCAAGCATATATGAGGCATCACTGAGGAAAAAAGATCCTGAATGGCAGCACTTTTTCACAGAATTTTGTGCACTAAGGGTAACTATCAGGTATTGGAAACCAGAATTAGCCATGCAATTGAAGACTCTTTCCTTCACCTCCTCATAATTCCAGGACTGTGGGACATCCAAACCCAGCCTGGAAGCCCATGGCATGGACTGTATCTGAGGCAGATTAGAACTTTCTGATCTAACTAGTTAACACCCTGCATCTCAAACCAGTCTAACATCCTTGGCCTGTTTGATGAACTGCTAAAATCATAAAAGCACTGAAAATTTATTTTGCAAGGGATCTCTGAAGGTCATTGGGTTCAAACCTCTGCTCAAACAAGGGTCAATTAAGAGACTTAAACCTTTCCCCAAGACATCACTATTCTTGGCAAGTTCTGGCAATTCTGCACTCACTAAAAGAGTTTCTCTGCATTGTCAGTATTTCTACTTGCACATTTTTCATGAAGAGTCTGAAAATGTTTCTGGTTCTATAAAGCATTAAAACCAAATGAAACAAAACCACAGAGCTAATGATGCTTGGCATAAAAAGGGAAAGGGAGGAAGGAGAGAATTGCTAGAGCAATCTTAATTCAAGTCCATTGTTTCAAGAAGCTGAAAGCATCATGGACCAATCTGTTCTTATTCATGTAACCCCCCAGTTTGAGACACTTACATAACAGCATCTCTCCCAGTGTGGTGTAGCACAAGTAATTGGCAAGAATTGTTTTATCTCCCATCTGCTGCCAATATACTAGGTTTTCAGACCTTCATGAGTGATGCTTTTAAAGGCCTAGGTCTTCTTCAATTCATAACACTAGTTGCTGTCTTTGGCCTAAGCTGGAGTTGTTCCTTATTCATGCTCCTGAAGAAGCACTGTAAAATGAACAAAAGTACCAGTTCATTTGCACCTGCAGAGCTATTCAGAGGGACCCTACATCAGCAAAATAGTGACAGAAGTATGTTTACCCCTCATGTAAAAAAATTAAAAAACAGTATGACTATGCAGGGCTATACTTAGCTCAAGAATTTTGACCGGTCTACAGGCTGCTGTGACTAACATTTCCTTGGATTCTAATCATCTGTTCCAAAACTGCAGGAAAACCCATTAAAGCCACCAATCACCACCAGGTTTCACACATAACCACAACAAAATGCAAAGCACCCATATTCTTAAAATACATTTTTAAATTACTTCATATTTGTGAAAAATAGAGTTCGGACAAGATTCTCAGCACCAAAGTTATAGCACATTTTAAGCAGAGAATTAGTGTGCCAAGTTTCCTATTTGGGAGTGGCTGAAAATCATTATTCTGCCAACAGACTTTTTGGTTTAGTCCCATCTCTCTTTCCTACTTCCCCCCTGCCACCTATTTTTGTTTTGAGGATCCAGAATAAATAAGATCATTTGTTGTAATTAACATGCAGTGTGCTCTGTGCACAGGGTAAGAGTGATGCATCACCTTAGTGCTCAAAACAGGGCATTTCTCTTTGTGCCAGAGCTGGGCTATGAGTCAGCTGCACAAAAAAGAATGTTAAGCCTTTCAGAAGGAATTCCATTTGAAAAAAAAAAAAAAAAAGACAGATTAATGAAGTCTAAAGAAGGTTAAAATATGTCCTCCTCTAAAAATCAAAGGGTAAATGCAAATATCTTTTATTACTTTATTGAGGCAACCCATTGTCCGACATATTTTGGAGTTTTACCTTTTTCCATTATAAAATGTCACTGGTTTAGAACTTGAGATTAAATTCCCTGTACTTCCTTCTCTACTTCCAAAATGAACCTTCTTATGCTTAATAGAAAATGGGTAAAACAGCAGCTTTTTTGAATTTATTTCCTAGTGATTCAGCTTTTATCATGTGTACTCTCATTTACATGTTGAGTGAAGTATTCAACCACTGATCTCATCTTTCTCTAAGAGGTATTACCGAGATGCATAGTTCATTTGCTAACTAGAACTTCCTGATCTAAAATCTTCTTGCTATATTGAGCTGAGTAAAAGTAATGATGCTGCAACTGTTCTGTAGTTTTTTCTCAGGAGTTATAGTCTAATGCCTGTTGCTTTATCTAACTGTCACGTAGCTAACAATCCTTCTCCACATGAAGTGCTGAATTTTGCAGAAGTGCTTTTCTTCCCCCACCTCTGATCTGTTTCCAGCCAACTCTTCTAATGCTGTTACAGCACAGCTATCATTTAGATTTTTTTTACAGCTCTTTTCTGTTCTTGCTCTGGTCAAAGGTCCCATGGCTCTTTTACAGAACATAGGTATTGTCAAGTTTTCAAATATCAACTTAATTTAGTTTTAAAACCCCACAGTTTGCAAATCTTTTCGTTCCATGAGTTCAGTCAGTTGTCACTTCCCACTTCACTGTTGTGAGCTAATGCACGATGGCTATGCTGATCCATCCTCTGAGGCATCTGCAGTTCAGGTTTTATTCAAAAAATGGAAGCATCAGTTAAATAAAGTCTTTTTTATCCACCTCTCAGATAATTTCAGGATATCAATGACCTTTTGATTGCAAGCACTGATATCCAGTACAGTAAGACTGACTGTGAACACATTAGGTATCAAATATGACCAGTATGTGTACGTGTTCCTACACTCACACTTTGGAGCAAGATGGTCACTTAGGTCTTACTTACCTCATTGACTATGGCAGCAGATGGTACTCTGCAAAACTATTAAAATACCAGTACTAGTCACTAGGGCCTGTTACAGAGTTGTACAAAAATAATTACTTGCTATTTTTGTCCTACAATTCCTTATTTGCTGGCAAAACTCTTTTACACAGCAATATTAATACTGTAGTTACTTTTTTCAGCATGCAGACAAGAAACCTGTATGTTCAACCTTCAAAGTTAAAAATATTTTAAAATTTGTCTGCTTATTTCAGCAATATCACAGCAGTTCCAATTAAAGATGTCTCCTTTAGCCATACATTCTGCCTCATAAAAACCCATGTTCTAACATCATCTCAGTCTGAACAAAGCTGCTCCTCTAATTAGTGTCTCCTGTCCTCCTATGTAATTAATATTTTAGACTAGTCTGTATGGAGGAGAAAAGCACAATCATACGAAACCGTCACATATGTTGCCTTTTATATTCTAGGTTTCTACATGAGTAACAGCTACAAAGGTAACAATGGGATAGAACAGGTATCAGTAAAGCCTTGATTTAGCCTTTGAGATTGATTTGGATATTAAGTAAGACAGAGCTGCCAAGTGGAAAATCAGAATCTAATCTGTAAAGTACACAAAATTAAACCTAAGAAAGGCTATTTCTACTGAAGGAGTTACATTGATTACCATTTTGTTCTGACAATCTAGAGTTAGCTTTCCTATTTTCACAGGAACTTCTCCCAGCAAGTGTATTATTTTGTACCAAGAAGAAAAATTATAGAAAGATTTAAGAAGTTGTGGGCTTGACTTCATATTACTTACAAAACACACTCTTTTTTCTCTAACCAATCTATCTGTTACTGAATTTACTTTGGTTAAAGCATGAGCTTCCTAACTACTTAAATGTAATCAATGAGCTAAATGTAATTCCAACAAAAACAAGAAAATAAGAAATAACTGTATAGTACCTCCCCTTTAACCCCACCACCCATGTGAGCATGTCCCATGTTCATTTAAAACACAAGATGAGTTCATTCCCACTGAAGTGAAAAATGACTACAAGAGAACTCAGCCTAATTCAGACAAGAATTTTTTAAAAAAAGTATTTACAGTAAGAACGCTTGGGGAGTGTATAGTGTATGATGCTGATATTAAAAAAGAATTTGATAGTTTGAGTCAAGACCAGGAGTCAAACCCCAAATGTCATCCCTACCAAATGGGCAGCAAGTAGTTATAGCTCCTTATAGTTCCTGCTTTACATACAAAAGTTTGATCAATTCAATACAATTGACCAACAGCTACTCTATCAGTTCCTCTAAAGTTTCTTTGGGAAGCTAATCCAGATTCACAAAGAACCTTCAAGAAACAAATTGAGATCATTGCTTCTACCAGCATATAAACTATCCAATCTAATTTAATTTTGTTTACTTCAGTGTAATATCATTATCTGGTAGCTTATGACTTAAATATTTCATAGATTATGATTTACTCCTCTCTAATTCAGGCCAAATACAATCCATTAGAGATACTTTTTGTGATCCATTCTGTCTTTTCTGAAACTCACATGACTGTGAAAACAAATAGATGCTTTATGTGACAGGGAAGATTGTCTGGGAAATACATTAATAGTTCACAGACACTCAAAGAGCTTTGTAAACGTCTCATCAAAAACTCAAGAAGTCAAGAAATCATCCCCTATCCCTAAAAAATTGTCTCAAATTGTCTCAATTGTCACACTGCCTCAGCCTGTCCTGATTGAGGGCAGTTGACAGAGACCTGGTGTAACTCTGACCTCCTTATCACAGGAGCTCCATGCACAAGATGACTGACTCACACAGAGCGAGCATGCTTTGAAAAGAACCAGTCTTCATTTTGTGGTTACAGTGAATGTGGATGTCCAGCACTAATTTCAAACTGATCAGAGTAACCCAGTGTACAAAGCAGCACTAATCCCTAGCCAGAGGGCTCTCACAGCAAGGCTTTTTGTTAATTTGTATTTTTACTCACTGGCTTTGGCTAACTGCTTGATCCATCCTCCCCCTGTTCCAGTGTGTTCCTAGTACCTGCTGCATGACTGGCTTGTGCAGCACTTAGTCCATTGCCATGAAGAGGATGCCCAGGAGGCAACTTCATAATACAAATTATCAAATTAAATATAAGTGGGTTTTTAATACCCTTCTTGGTCAAGGTCAAATGTTCAGGTCAGCAAGACTGTGAAGCCTTGAGAAGAAATTCCTCATGATATTGTGCCTTATTAAGTCTTACTATACATGTCTAGTGACTCTTTGCAGAAAAATTAAACAGCAATACACTATATTTGAATACACTTGTTTCATTTATTGCTTAAAAAAATAAATTTATCCCTACCTATTCTCTGTAAGCAGAAACAGGAATTATTGGCATAGTTAGCAAAGCCTTTGGTTTCATTTTATAAAGATGATGTAACAGGCTGTTATACACCAATCTGGAATTTTCTCACAAAATTGGCCCTTTTCTTGTTTCTTTCTCATACCACATAGTCTTCCAAGTTGTTAAATGATAACTAACAAAACTATGCTGCTGAATTATTAACCAAGCCATAGCTTTCCTGGTTTCATGGTTAATTTACTTCATACTTTCAAGTGAACTTTTTCCTGATTTCCAAATACTGCAGAATGGCTGCAAGTCCAACCTAGCAGAAACAAGGATTTCTGTTTTGCATCAACAAAGCTTCATGACTTATTTTTTGTTGCTGTTTTAAACTAGCATTGATAAAACAGGAAAAACTTGCCTACATGATTTGCTTTCTGCATGAATGGCTTTAAAAAATATACAAATGATGGATCAAAAGTTACAGAACTAATCAACCACGTTTCCTAAAATACCAGAAGTTTCACAATGGTTCAGTGGGAAGACAATATATAAAAAAACAAATGAAGATGAGAGCCGTTAACTTGAAAACTATCCACTGCCAGCTTCACAGTTAACTCCTGGCAATACAGGAGGAAAAAAAAAAAAAAAAAAAAAACAGCAAAAAAAGAACTATAATGATTCTAGTGCAGGCACATTTGAACCTGCCGGCACTCAAAGTATTGATTTCAACTGAACTAAATTTTATTATTTCCTTCGTTTTTTATTACTCCACTTTGAGATTATTCAGGGAATACATGTTGATACCTATATTATTTCTGAAATACTTTGTCTTGAATTAAAAGGAGAATCAAACTTTTCAAAAAGGGGACTGGATCCAAGAATTTATGTCAAAAATAAATGCAAATTTTTTAGATTTCAGCATTCAAGTCATTAATTTTGAATCCAAGGCTCCTAACTAGCTTCACAGGTCTGACTGTGAAGACTCCCCCTCCTCTCCTACACCACTTTGCCTAATTTGTGAAGTTTAGAAACAGAACCAAGGGCTTCCTTTGGGCCACATGGGACTCATGCTACTGAGGTAATACTTCAATACATAGCATGTAAGCAAATGTTCTTTTGCCACTTGCTGCAAGACTGAACACTGGAACACATTTCTCTAAGATGAGGGAAAGACAAGAAAGGTTATTTAAAGACCGGGTCCTAAGGAAAGATTACTTAGAAGATTGAACTATTGATCTAATTCTCCTCCTTGCCTCCCACTAACCTGATCTCTCCAACAATTTTGTTCTCATTAGGAAATTTCAGCATCATTTGCCAGAGAAGAGACAAGAGGCAAATCCTACATGTTCTGAGAAAATTTGCTGCTGTGCAGAGGACACAAAGCCCAAGTCATTGCTTCTAATGAGGGAATGACTAGAACTCTGAGCTCTGTTTTCAAGTCTGGCTGACTCAGTTGAGCAACCAGCACATGCATATGGCTTTGAAACAGCTATAGCATGAGCTGTGATCTGCTCATCCTCCCTAGCAGCAGAAAGAGACAGGAAACCCTCACATGCATGGATATGAAAGGGAGAAGGGGTAGTGAGAAAGCACACACTTATTTAAAGACTGTCAGTGCAGTGGTCTGCAAATCTCCCAGCTTGTGCCCAAGCCATCCACCAACTCACAGTGTAGTGAAGTGAACGAGAAGAAGGTCAGACCAAAGGTGCAAGGGTCACTCAGCAAGATGTGCCTAGCCCTGTGTAAGAGTGAGCCAGCAGGAGCTCTAGCCAAACGCAATAATTCAAATGGCTCAATCAGCCATCTGGTTGGGTCTCAAATACTTTTGAATGAACTGAACCCATGCTAACCCAGTGATTGCAATACCCATGATGAATATTGAATGGGAATGAATGATCACACCTTGGGTGCTGTGTCCAGTTCTGGACCCTCAGTTTAGGAAGGACATTGAGACGCTTGAATGTGTCCAGAGAAGAACAAGGCTGGTGAGGGGCTTAGAACACAAGCCCTATGAAGAATGACTGATGAAGCTGGGGCTGTTTAGCCTGGAGAAAAAGAGGCTCACCGGAAACCTTATCACTCTGTACAGCTTCCTGAAGGGTGGTTGTAGTCAGGTGGGGGTTGGTCTCTTCTTGTAGGCAATCACTGACAGAACGAGAGGACACAATCTTAAGCTGTGCCAGGGGAAGTTTAGGTTAGACATCAGGACAAAATTCTTCACTGAAAGAGTGATTGGGCACTGGAATCATCGGCCCAGGGAGTAGCAGAGTCATTGTTCCTGGATGTGTTTAAAACAAGCTGGATGTGACACTCAGTGCTATGGTTTATTTGATGAGGAAGTGTTAGGTCATAAGTTGGACTTGATGATCTCAAACATCTTTTCCAACTAATTCATTCTGTGAGTGTTATTCTGTGATCATGGAATCCTCCTTCCAAGCATGATAATGCCATCTCCTTGTGGGCAACCACCACAACCTAGAGAAAGCCAGAAACCTCTGATAGCTCTTTATGATCTGCTGTGGGTGGGACCCCTAAGATAATGATGTCACTCTGGAAACTCTTTTTTTTTCCCAAAAGCATCAGGCACTTGCCACTCCTCTGACTCACTCCAGGAGTAACAGCAACACTTTATTCTCTACTAAGCTTTCAAGTCAAGAACCCCTTTTTATTAATACACATAAATCTGAAGACTATAATAATAAATGCAAGCTTTTCATCCAGTGTGTTGAGTCTGTTCATAACAAAAGACGGAGAGTGAAGAAAAACAGAAAGCAAGCAGGTCCAAACCTACCCATACATTCATGTTCCTAGATTTTATTTTCTGACAAATTTGACTCTGAATTTATTAATGCCATGATTTCTTGTGTGTCTCACTGGGAATGTGGACCCAAGCCTCCATTCTTGTAGGCTTAGCCTAAGAGATACAAGGTATGTAGGCACCAGCTGAAGTCCTTTCCCCAGACCAGTATCAACCTTGCACTCCAGTTGTACGTGTGGCTCTTACTCACATGCAAAAGCCATTCTCTGAAGAGTAGTTCATAAGGATATATTGAAGATTATTGGAAACTAATCTATAGGCAGTTGGGACCATAGATTAATTGATAGTCATGCTCTTTACTACACCGTTGATTTAAGCCATGCCTTGTAATCAATCCATGTTTCTTGTACCAGTTCATTGCAGAAATGCATTTTCAAGGAAAAATGGTAGCAAGTCCGATATATGTAACAGAGAAGTCTATTCATCCATGGTATTCTATTTTCAACAGCTGCTTCATACCCATATATTTTAAACGACACACTGGTGCTACTTCAAAATCTCTGGGATTAAAGGCATGGTCTAAAAGCTTATTCAAGTCATGTGAAACATAGCAGGCTGTGAGGCTGAACACAGTCTGACAACTAGTCTAATGCAGATATTAAAGTTATTTTTAGGAATCTAGCATATATGGCCTACATTTAAGGTCAGAGTGGGTAAATCTCAAAGTTACTTCAACTCCTCTCACTGTACTGCATCTAGCTGCTTTCACATCAAGAAGGACTTTTCGAAGTACAGATTGTGAGTAGGCTGGTAAATTGTTTCACAACTAATCTTGGATGGTTTATGTGCTGCTATCATAGGGATAGGCTTTATTACCCTCATAAAACTTTGCTCAGACCAGCAATCTATCCTTTGCAGTTCAAATATTTCAAGCTGTGATAATAGCTTTTTTTGCAAATGGGATTCCTAAATATCCACCTTTGAGAATGAGAACATCATTACTAATGGACATACTTTCAAAAATCACCAGCTCTTCAGATGTTTTCTGTGAATTTCATTTTCAGAGACACTTAAACACATCATCTATCATTAATCCCAAATGCTGTGGCTCAATATCAACACTTTTGAAGAGATAGAAGCTGAAGAAAAATGAGGAATAGATTATTTGTCAGACTGAACTCCCATGCCAAGTAAATGTTACAGTTATCAGAAAACCACAGAATCACTTAGGTTGGAAAAGACCTCTGAGATCATCGAGTCCAACCTAAAAGCTCCAATTGTCAAGCTGTAAAAAAAAAAAAAAAAAAAAAAA
>VZRH01007018.1:20647-44337 GCA_013397555.1 Urocynchramus pylzowi | reverse complement strand
AAAAAAAAAAAAAAAAGAACATGTTAATGTGAATACAGTTGGTTTAGAATATGCAAAAGCCAGTGGCTGGCCAGCTGGAGATAAGCAGAAAATCTTGGGGTTATAAAATACTTGACAACTGACTGAATTTGCTTCCCTTTCTCTTTATCTGTATTATCATAGCATCTGAAGTGATGAAGTTACAAGCAGAAACATTACAAAAAACTGTTTTATACTTCTGTAGTTTTTTTCACTACAGAAAAAACTACACTGCTTTAGAGCAGAAGACTTTTGTTTGGTGTATGAGTACATCAACTTTACCTCAAAAACTGCTGAGACTTTTTCGGGTGGCTACTTCAGATTCCAAAACCTGGGTACGATAATGTCAAAACTGTTCTATATAGGATTTCTAGATAGCATCCACCTCAAAAGCTGGGCTTGTCAATTATAACTATAAATGCCTCTGAAAATTTGGGTTTTTTCTGAGGTCTGACTTTGCTGAGTCAGTCCTCAGAAAAAAAATGGACATCAGTCTCCTCTGGAAATAAAAATAAATATAAAAAACATTTCAATTTACAAGATTTCTAGTTTCCAGCAGCCCTATAAAAATTTCTAAACAGGGTACTTGAAAAAGAAGACTAAAATTTCATATTACTTTGAAAACCTCCAAGAGTTTTCAAAATTACTTCAGCCGGATGTTGAGCTGGCAAAGAACAGGAGTCCCTGTCACACAAAGACAGTACAAACCGTTACTCAGGATTGTGCATATCAATATCTGACAGCTGAGTACTTAAATGTGAAACCAAACCTGAAAGAAATACCAGCTATAAGGAGTAATTCTCTAATGGAAAATCCACAGTGCTATGTTTCAGCCACTGCTTGCAAAGCTGCTTGCAGCCTTGTTTATCTTAATTTTACCTTATTTTTAAATGAAGAGTCACAAATGGCATACAGTTCTCAAGACCATTATAAAGTGGAAGATTACATCTCAATTACAAAAAATACGTCCAAACAGATAAAGGTGTCTTCAGGCCAATAAACCAATTGCTTTTGTCTATAAAACGTAGTTGTGAGTATAACAATGTTGCCTAGGGACAGACCTTTGTCCTTGGTCGACTCTCATTTGTCACCACAGAGGGCATGCACAGAGTACAACCAGCAGCCAAGCCTTGCCCCAAGGACAAGCAGCACCAGCAAAGAGCACCTTGAGAAATGGAAATGAGAGCATAATATTTTTGTAATTTACTACTGTAGCTAAATACTATAATTCATAGGTCCAGCCACATCAATGTAATTTCCTGATTTTACTTTAAGAAGACCTAACTTGACATCTAGCAGCATTGATTTTCACACCTTAATTATATGATCCCATGGTAAGCTTTTCTGCTTCTAATTAATTTTAGCAGAATTTTTTTTATTATTATTACATCAATATCTCCTGATATTTTGGTTCTTGAACAAATAATATTCTTCTGTTCAAGTAATCTACATGGTATACTCTACATGGTGATTATTTTCACATCATATTTGAAGGTGTTATTCAGGTCCACAACTGACAATGATAAGAGATAATAAAAAAAAGTCTGCTCAACATTTCAAACACTTCTTCATCAACACATCAGTATTTTAAAATTAAGTAAATAATATTTTCATGCTGCTGCATGTTAGGATGAAGGACTTTTAATGATCATCTACACTAACAGCAACTCAGATTTCCTTGTTCAGGCCCTATCTTTTGGTACTGAGATAAGCATTGTGAGCAGCTAAATTGTGCATAGGTTACTTTACACTGGGCATTTAATCCTTTAAAAAAAGTAAGAAAGAAAGAAAAAATTATAACTGCTTAAACCACATGAATTATGCATATCATTCAGTCTAGGACTTCAAAGTTTTCAAATAGTTAGGTAAGCATTATAATTTTGATCATGTTGTCAAATTATTTTGCCCATGCCATCTCCAAATTAGGGCCTATGCCAAGGTCAGGTCTATTGAGAGATAACTATTCCTGGCAGCAATAACTTTTCCACTCAAACCAATAACTGCAATCAAGTTTAGTGCATCAGTAAAGCACTCACACAAGCAGACACTGGTCTCAACAGAGACTTCCAGTCACTGGTGCTTATCATCATCATCAGGTGAGGCAGGTGTTTGCCCAAGAGCTCGTCTGCCATCATACTTTATTCTCTGTGATTTGACTAAAAGCAACAAGAGAGCAATTCTGAACTATGTACTCACACAGTCAAGAAAACAAAAAGAAAATCTCAGCTGGGAGGTAGCAAAGGCAGCTTTGCCTTCCAGCCAAGTACTGGATCTCTCTCCTCCTCATTCTCTCCTTGGCTGAAGGAGAGCAGCAAGCAGCACCACTCTCAGCTGAAATAAGGCAAAGATTTCCTTTGCTGCCTAGTAAAAGGGCAGGAGACAAGGCAGTCATGCAGCCTTACTTTGATTACATCAGGACAACAGCATGTTCAGGGCTGACAGGCAGCCCCTGCCCACAGCTGCAATCCACCATTCTGTCAATATTGCACATTCAAATGGATGTCACTTTTAGGCCTGGGATTTCAAACTACAAGCCAGCAGCTCAGCTTCAGGTCAAAAGAGTAATGACATCTAAGGTAAGTAAGCTGGGGCCCAAGCTGAAACTATACACTAAGTTCAAAATGCATCTTGGATTTCATCCCTTCATCCCCAGAGGTAAAAAACCCCAGTTATCACTATATGAAGTTTTCCACTGGTTTGTTTGGTTTTTTTCCACTTAATACTGTTTTATGTTAAGGGCACAAAACCCACCTTACTGGGCCAGAGCCATGGAAAACCTTGCCCAGTGGCAGAAGGACATATGATACTCAACACTACCTGGAGTCCATCTCTCTGGTGCTCCCCTAGCACCTACAGGAACTGGATTATGAATACTAAAAAATATCCCCGCTTATCCCCTATCTCTTTATGGACCAGTCATCCCTCACAGTTTGTCCATCTTTTTTTGCATCTGTTCACATTGTGTCTGCCTCCACGACATCCAGAAGTCCACTATGCACTGTATTGAAGCATACTTATCTGTTTCAAATCTATTTAAATTCATTTCCTACCTCTTCTGTGATAAGATTTAGTGAACACCAGTTCATCTCTTGCCTTCACCAATTTTATAAACCTCAATCATAGCCTACCACAGACCGCTCTGCTTCGAACTAGAGTCACAGATTTTTCAATCTCAGCTACTGCATTCCCTTTGTCATTTTGACTAGTTACAAGAGCAGCAATTAAATCCCCTGTGCCTGCCTTGAAATGCAGAAACCAGGACAGCACATTACCTCCAACTTCTGTTAGTATTCAGCTGTAACTGCCTCCAGTATTCAGCACAGTTGGGAAGAGTACTTTGGAAGTAGGACTGTTATTCATGCCAGCACAGGATTGAGTGAGTTCCTGATATGGTTCTGAAACATTTATTTGAAACAGTCCCAAACTGTGCCTAATCCTCACTTTTGAAAATCATACACTGCAAACCCTATGCATTTAAAGCATCTTATCCTAACAAGGCATAATTTACACATTTTTATTCTTTAGAAGCTTCACAAAATATTTTATTCCCTTTTCAAAATGAAATCAACCTCTCTGCTTTTCAGGGAAACTCCATCTCCAATGGTTATCTTTTATAGAGTGGATTGAACAAAATTCAAACAATTAAGAATCCTATAATCAAAATCTCTCTGCTAACTGAAGTATAACTAGATCAATACAAAATATTTGTAAGAAAAAGCCTTGCTTGATTCAGATTGGAAAAAAAGAATCCTCTAAAGTAATGCTTCACCTTTTGGTGAATTATCAGAATTCATTTTTTGTTGCCCTAAGCCTGAAAAAGACAAACTTGAGTCCTAGAGTATTAGTTTTGTGTAAAAGAGACTCCAAAACAAACCAAAAAATTATGGAAGCAATTTCACCCCCCTATGCCCATGTATCAAAAAATCAAATTAAGATAACCTTTTAATTTTTCTATAGAGTTACACTCTCAGTCTTTGGCACAAGAGTCATTTCTGCTGAGCCAGAAATGCACATAACTATTTTTACAGGTATTACCAGTGTGATTTCTTCAAAAAAAACCCCAAATCTTCTTTGTTGTGGGCATTGTTCTTATGTCCATTTTAAACTTGACTAAAATCTGTGATTACAAAATATATTAGAGCAATTGCTACCCTGATCTCTTGCAAAGAGGAAAAGTGAATCAGAGTTAAATATTACTGGATGGCATCTGGCAGCACCAGGCTGTGGTGAAGCTGGAGACAGAATATGCATCATGTAGATAGACTAGGAATGAAGAAGAAGGGCAGAGGGTCACAGCCTTCTTTGCAGTTTGCCTTTTATCTCGACACCTATCTGGAATAAGAGAATATTAATTAATTTGCATGAATGTATTCGTTTGAGGCAGTGGAAGGGATGCACAGACAAGCTGTGGATGCCCCATCCTTAAAGGCTGGGTTAGATGGAACTCTGAAGAACCTGGTCTAGTGAATGGTGTCCCTTCCCTTGACAGGTGGTTTGGAACTAAATGGTCCCTTCCAACCCAAATCACCCTATGATTTTATGTAGAATTCTCCTTTTTCTTTGCTATATGAGCCTTGTAAAATAAAAAAAAAACCCAAACAAACAAACAAAAACATTTAAAAACCCAAACAAACAAACAAACAAAACAACAACACCAACAATTTTCACACCGTAGTGATGTTTAGTTACATCATTTTTTAAAAAGGTTTAGATGCCAGTGAGTTACAGTGAGTCTTACGCATCTGTCAGAGCTGAACTTCCAAATCATGAATGTTGGGCTGCCTTCTAAGAGTTCAAGGTTTACTCTTTTGTCAGCTTACCAAACAGCATGCTATTTCCTTCTGCAGAAAATAAATTTGGGTGTTCTTTACTCTCTGCAAGATATCTTCCTTGTTCTCCTCAATATCGGTAAGAACACAACCAGGTTGAAGAAGCCTTTATCCCACTCTGAAAAAAAACTCATGAATATTCCATCACTTCTGAAATTACTTCAAGGTGAGAAATAGCATTTACTTTAGAAAATAAATAGTTATCATTAGTTTTCAGACCTGTCCTAGTAAACAGATTAACGATATCATGTCTGGGAGTAAAAGTAGAAGAGCTTTGGACCTTGCTTCATCTCTGCCACATTTCTCCCTTTCCAGTGTGAGGTGTGCCTGACCTAGAAATAAATTTTATTCAGAGGCTGGAGACCAAAAGTCTTTGTGTGGCATAGATGAAGAAGCAGAAAAGAATGTCAAACAGAAAAGCTTCATTTGGTCACTCACTTGGAAAAAAGCACAGCCGTTTGAATTCTTATTAGTCAGAGATAGCTTGTGGGTATGTTGCTTCTTTTTAAATCTTTTATTTTCTTTGTTAGCTTTCAACATCCTTTTCCCTTTCATAAATTCTGCTTGAATAAAGAAAAAAAAAAAAAAAAAGAAAAAGCCCTCAGAGTGATGGAGATCCCTCAAGACACAAATATATTTGACATTTTTGATAGAGAGGCACAGCCTTGAAAATGGACCAGAATGAATGTATCAATCTATGGTCATCAACACAAAAACCTCAAGCACCCACAGCTGAGCAGAATTCCAAAAGCCAGCATTAGAAAAAGTAATGTTAACCTTCCTGTAATGAAGTAAACCAAAACTTCCCTAAAACCCTATCCAAAAGAGGGATAAATTTAAACAATCAAAGAATGGAATCAGACCACATTATCTCTTTAGTTAAGCTACTAGTTCATTCAGCACCATCTTTTTATTTGCCTTATATCATGAAATTATTGAATCCTCAGAATTTGAAAATGTCACTTTATTCTAAAATATCACCTAAATCAGAAACCTTTGTTTCCTAAATGGTTGAAAGTTCAATTTCTTGTGCATCTCCAAGTAACTGTTCATTCAGTTTTCAGAGAGCCTACATTTGTATTCTTGCCAGTAGATTTCAGCCATACCCCATCAACAGACTAGCAAATGCAGAAGTTCACAATTTCACAAACACACACATTTGCAAAACACCATAGTTACTGCATTTTTGGTTTGCTATAAACTCAAGCAGAAGGTTAATGTAGGATGGACTCCCAAAAGTGAAGCTTAAAGACAGATTTGAAGTAGGAGGAGCTGTTGATCACATATGCCTGTTATTAACAGATTTTATTCTTTTAAGTGGCAGAGGGTAAGAAAAGAATGAATGCCTTGAAAACTATTGTGAGGAAACTTAGAAACAGGATATTCTCTATACAGATCTTTCTTACTTCCATGATATTACAAACAAGAATGTGAAATATAGCTTCCTTGCTTCACAAATATAGGCATGAGGAAAAAACAAACAAATGCAATTTACTCTGCTATATAAATGTCATAATGTGTATCATCTTCTTTCAGCTGGAAGAGGAAAACAAGCACACAGAAGATCCTAACTTGGAAGAGACCTGCAAGGAGTCCAACTCCTGGGTACACACAGAGTAATTTAAAAGTTAAACCTTACATTTAAAAGTATTGTCCAAACACTTCCTGAACATTGACAGGCTTAGAGCCTTGATCACTTCCCTAGGGAGTTGGTTCCACTGATTAAGACCTCTCTCAGTGGTCCTAATATCCCATCGGAACTTCCCCAATGCAGCTCTAAGCCATTCCCTGGCATTGCATCACCAGAAAGAAGATTTGGGCATTTCCCCCTCTGCTCCTACTCCAGGGTAACATTGGCCCTTATAGCTCACTGTTGACTCATATTGATCTTACCATCAACCAAAACTTCCAGATTCCTTACTGAAGGCAATATTCCAGCCTCTTGTCCCCCAGTCAGTACACACATCCTGGATGATCCTACCCTGGATGCAGAACCTGGCATTTATGCTTGCTACATTTCATAGGGTTAGAATGGCCCAGTGCTCCAGTGTGGATGCTGACAGTCTGGTAAGACAGAAAGTCAGACAAACTTTCCCAGGCATTGTTCTGGGGGAGCTTGAGAAAGCTCATAGAAAGAATTAAAATAATCTTTAATCTTTGCAGCTGGTATTTTGAACTTGTTTACTTGTAAGATGTTTACAAGAAGGATGTTGTTCCTAATTAGCCAATGAGGTGAGGGGTGTTGATGGAGGACCAATCAGGTCCAGCTTTCTCAGAACAGTCTATAAAAGAATGTGATGTCTAATAAACTTTGCTATTGCCTTCTGAGAAGATCTTGGAGTCTTGTGTCGGTTCATTCAGCCATCCCTTATACAATAGCAACACTCCAGTCTACCAAGATCTCTCTGTAGGGCCTCTCTACCCATGAGGGGATCACCAGCCCAGTTTAGTATCACTGGGAAATTTACTTAGTGTGCACTTGACTCCTATGTCCAGATCACTGATAAAAGCACTGAAGAAAACTGGTCCTGAAATTGAGCTGTGGGAAACACCACTAGTGACTGGCCAGATGTTGCCCCTTTACTACTCTGCTTTGGGCCCAGTCTTTCAGCCAATTGTTCATCCATCCTATAGCATACATGTCTAGCTTTATGCTTGCCCAAAAGGATACCAAGACAGTATCAAAATCTTTCTTAAAATAAAAATAACAACAACCAACCAAAACAACAACATATTCACTACCTTTCTTTTGCCCACTAGGTAGATAACATTGTCATAAGAGGATGTCAGGTTAATAACCTGGCCTTGCTTTCATTAAGTCATGTCATCTTTGACTGATGACTGCATTGTCTTCCAAGCATTTTCAACTAACTCCCAGAACAATTTTCTCCATAGTTTCACCAGGCACCAAATGAGACTGACAGTCCTACAACTACCAGCATCTTCTTTCTTGCCTTTCTCTATAATTGGACTGATTTGCCAACTTCCAGTTTACCAGGACCTATCCAGATTCTCAAGACTGCTTATAAATGAAAGAGGTCTCACAATAACATCAATAACTCTTTTAATATGCTCTGCTTTATCTCCATTCCTGTTTGTGAGCTAACCAACCTCATCAATTAACAGACCAATGTTTTATTGAGTCCTCCTTTTGCTGTTAACATGATTAAAGCCTTTTTTTATTCCACATCTTACCGCCCATTTTCAAATCCAATGGAGTTTTAAGCCACAGGAATTTTCTCCCTGCAGTGGCAGTATCTCTGTAATCCTCCTGTGAAACCTGATTTCAAATTCCATATATTTTGATGTGCTGGAATTGCCTTTTCCTGTGGTCTTAAATATTGACCAGCATTTGTGGACCCCAATTCCTTCAAAAGCAGATGAGACCTTACTTACTGGATCCTTGAGCAGCCTACAGTCTGCTCTCCCAAAAGCCATGGATGTTTGCTCTGCTTACAGAACTTTTTCATATCACCAAAGACTTTAAACTTTATCACTTTGCGGTAACTGGGGCCGAGACTGACACCAAACATCATTTAATCCACAGACCAACAACAGATCCTGGAGGGCATTTTTGATAGTCAGGTCCCTTGGTACCTGTATCAAAAAGTAATCTTCAAAGCGTTTCAGGATTTTCCTTAACCCTTTCAGTGTCTACTGTATGATAGTCAGAGCTAATATCTGTGAAGCGGAAATTGCCCATAAAGACAAGAGTGACCGACGTAGTGATTTCCCTTAATTCCTTCTATAACAATACATTGTTGTTACCTTGCTGGCAGAGTGATCTTTGGTAAACTCTGACAATATTTGTTTCATTAGTTTTTGTACTGGTCCTTACCCAGAAGTTCTCAACCACATCAACTTTAACTGCGAGTGCTGTATAGTCCAGCCTGTCCCTTAGGTACAGCACTCCTCTCCCTGAGGAGCCTGTGAACACCAAAGCACTCCATCACTGGACTCTTCCCACTGATTCTCACTTATGACAGTGATGTCTTAGCTCTGGGACAGAGACAAAGCTGTCATCTCCTTTTGTTTATCCCTCATACTGCCTGCCTTCACATACAAACATTTCAGATGCGCTCCAGTGTGCTCAGTTACATCCTGGTGCAGTATAAAAACTCACACTAACACACCATCATTCAGGATCCAGGCATTGATAGGCTACCTGTTTCTTTCACTGTCATTCCCTACAACTGGGAGGACAGAGGAAAATGTTACCTGCATTTCCAATCCCTTTTCCAATCTCCCCAAGGCCTTGAAATCTCTTTTGATCAACCTTGGTCTTCTAATTACAGCTTCATTGGTACACACATGAAAAAGGATGTATCAGGCTAGGAAGTATCCTGTTAATATTTTTAACACAAGCCCCAGAGAATCAGCAAGCTTCCTTTAAAAGCAGGTTTGGTCAGCAGATCAGATCTGCTGCTCCTCTCATAATTATAAATTTACATTTCTTCATGGAGGCAATCCTGATGTGGATGTTAAGAAAACTTCTCTGCCCAGTCATCCAGGAGCTACTTGCACCATCTGAGATGGAACTAAAGCCCCTTCACAGCTACACACCCCACATTCACAGACAGACCAGGCTTCCTCACCTGATGCGGTTCATTTGGGGGTCCCTGGGGCATCCCCGAGGGGCCTCCTAAGCTGTGTGTTCACAGGTAGCAGCAGGCAGGCAAGGAGACTCCACACGGCTTCTGAGGGTACCGATTAGAAGAGGGTTTATTGGGGGTCTCACCCCTGGGAGCAGCATGGTTTTGGAGGGAGAGGAGGGGAAGGGGGAGGGAGGGGGAGAGAGGGAGAGCCTAGGTAGAAAAAGGGCCAAAGAGGACGTGTGGACTGCCTCGCACAGCTTAACAGGGAGATTCGAAGTGGGCGCGGAATAAGACTGGGCCAATGGGGTTACAGATACATGATACTGCAGGGGAGGGTCACAGGCTTGGGATATGCCGTACATTTTCGAGGGGTGAGACAGAGCATACCATTTAAATAAAATGTAACACCACACTCACCTGTTTGACTGTAGGTTTCCCATAGCGGAATCTCAGACTCACAGACCCTTCCAATAATTTAATCTTGGTACAATAACTAAATAACAACATAACAACTCAAATGTTTCAGGTGCCTCTGAGGAGGAACCCAAAACAAATGAAACCCTGTTCTTTATTCCCTTACAGTCTAAGTGTGTGATTGTCTGGGATTGTCAGGTCTGAGTGTCTGTAACCTGGCTGGTGCTGTTGTGCTGCTCACACCACTACTTGCACTGAATGTATTTCTCAACAAAGGAAATAATGACTTGACTTTGATGACTTCTCAAGAACATGTGAGTCATCTTCAACCTTATCATGTCCCAGTCCATCCAACTGCAGAGCCTGATATTGGTTGCATAAGGGCACATGGAGAGGTGCGGAGATAAGGAGGAGGTTCTCTCCCTGGCCCTGGTAGAGACTTATTTCCTTTTACCTCCGTCCCACAACCCCTTGCCAGGTGTTGCACCTAGTTAACATTTTTGTTCCAAAGAGGAAAGCAGGGTTCCATCAGTCAGCCCCCTTTTCAAACCCACAGATGCTTCTCAACCTGTCTGCTGCATCCCAAAGGTCGGTCAACAAGCGGAGCAGCTCTTCTACTTGTGTGCACCTCCCACAGACATTGTCACTGTTATCTCAGAGAGCAGCAAATACCCTGGGCACATCATGCATCTGGAGGTCTAGAGAGCTGCATGCTCCCCTGGGAACTCAGTCTGGATATCTTTCTTAGTCCCAGCATGCGCTAATACCACAGAGGGACACAGAGGATGTGGCTGCCTGTTGCCAGTCCTCAAGACCCCTGCAGGGCATTATGGCTGGTGATGCATGGTCTGGCTGGCAAAGCTGCTGTTGCCAAGTGTCTTGGTTCCCTCCAGCAGCTGTCTGTCCTTGCTGCTACCTGAGCCCTCCCCACACACAGCCTGAGAGCCTCAGTGACCCAGGACCACATCAGGCATTCACAGGTTCATTGCAACCCTGGTGCTCCTCTCAGCACAGGACAAGCGGCTACCACTGCTGGTACTGCTCCTATTACCCTCCTCCTAGCACACAGCAAGTGATGCCATCAGCTTCCTGGGTTTTTGACTGTGTATTGAAAATAGATTAAAACCTCCTGCAAGTGACTGAAATGGAACAGTGTAAGGACATTGCTCCCTCATCAGTAACTCAGAATTAATTCAACCGTGCTAATTTGCTGAGAGTCAATAAGTGCCCAATAAACAGAGGCAGAAGTGGTGAGCAGCCAGTGCTACTCCTTGCACCAACCAGGAACCTCAAAGTGAGGAAAATTTTCCTTCCAGGTTAGATCTGCTGCCTTTGTCATGCCTCACAATGACCAGATAATCTTGAAAAGCAAGATGGACAAAGAGGAAGAAAATCAAAATCAAGGCCATGACATGGGCAGCTGATTTGCCCTAAGTCTAAGCCAAGATGAATATTCAATTCTAAAAGTAATGATATACATCAATTTTTAATTAATTTAAACTGAGTGATGGAATACTTGTGCCTTGGAAGTTAGCTGCTGGATGTATTGAGGGTTTGCAAGTGTCAGGACTACACGTAGATAAGCCCAGATAATAAAATCCAAGCTTATTGCATGGGAGGTACACACACCACAGCTTTAAGACATAAAAGAAACAAAACCAAAAAAACCCAACTCACATTTGGCAAGTTTTTCAGAAACTGAAGTAAAACTATGAACTGATATCTAGAAAGATATTAGAAAATATAAACTTAGTAGCTTACACATAGGCAGTGAAATGAATTTTGATTTTTTTTAGGTTATGAACAAAAGTAATACTGAGTAACTGGAAAGCTTCAAAACAGATTACTGCAGCAGTCATTTGAAACCTCTTCCACATAGGGACACTGTGTAGATTTGGCACGGCCTGGTTTTTTGGTAGTGGGGCAGAGCCACAGGAGTAGCTTCGGTGAGAAGCTGCTAGAAGCTTCCACCATGTCCAAAAGAGCCAATCCCTGATGGCTCTGAAGATGGACATGCTGCTGGCCCAACTGGAGAGGCTGATAATGCCTCTCTGATGACATACTTAAGAAGAAAATCAAAACAGTGCATGTGCAGTTTTTCCCTAGGGGTGAGGAGGCACCACGGTGGCCACCACCATGCCATTGTGATCTGCAGAGAGCCTTGCCTGCCTGGCTACCCCTAGCCAGCCACTGCGGGCAGAAGGGCAGGGGTGGTGATGGCAGCTTCCCCTTCCCAGAACCCCACGTGAGGAGAGGCATTAAATAGCACCAACTCCATGGCAGCTGCCACTGCCTGCATGATGGCTGCGGGGCTGCATGGCTGGTGGTGAAAACATGGCAAGTGACTCCTGACGTGGAACCTAGACAAAATTGACCTGTTGGCACTGCAGGATCCTGTAGGAATCTTTGAATTGGTGGAACTTGTTGCCAATGGTACCTATGGGCAGCAGTTTTTCTTCTAGTCAGAGAAGAGGAAGAAGTGAGGACATGTGAGAGAAAACAACATAGCAGCACTAAGGTCAGTGGAAAAAGATGGGGAGGAGGTGCTCCAAGCCTCAGAGCCAAGATTCCTCTGCAGGCTGTGGTGAGGACTGTGGTGAAACAAACTGTCCCCTTGCAGCCCATGAGGTCCACAGGGGATGCAGAGATCCACTCACAGCCCACGGGAAAAGTGCTCACGCTGGTGTGGGTGGATGCCAGAGAAAGCTGTGATCCAATGGAGGACCTTTATGGAGAGAGAGGGCCCTTGCTTCCAGAGATAGAGAAAGAGGGCTCTTGTTGCCAAACTAGAGCAGCTTATCCTTAGACATGGATGACTGACCCAGAACACATCAGTTTTGGGACAACTGTTTGCCCAAGGGAGGGCACATTGCAGTTTTGGCAGGACTGCTGCTCATGAAATTAGAGCCATGCTGGAGAAGTTCACAGAGAACTGTCTCCCGTGGGAGGAACCCCATGGCATAGCAGAGGAAATCCTTCTCTCCCTTAGGGAACAGAAAATGATATCTGGTGACAAGTTGACCAAAACAAAACCCCATGCCCTGTCTCTCTGCAGTGTCAGCAGGAAAGAGGGAAGGGCTGAGGGAAGAAAAGGAGTTTTAAAGGCTTACTTTATTTCTTGTTATCCTTCTCTGGCTCTGTTAATAATAAATTTATTTTATACCTTTAAATTTGAACCTGTTTTGTCCTTAGAGTGGTTTTTTCCTCATCTCATGAGCCCTTCGCTAATTTTTTTACCGTCTCCTCTGCCCAGCTGCAAGAAAGAAAGGGTGAGCAAACAGCTTTCATGGGTGCCTAGGGTTTAGCCAATATCAAACTATGACAGACAAGTACCTTATATAAGCAAAAAAATCCATGTTTACTTCCAAGTGAAAAAAAATCACAGAAGCCAATGCTTGCATTATCTTTGGGATAAATCTGGGACTTTGAAAAACCCAGTTATACATATTTTAATAACAAACAAACCCAAAATAGCAACAAATCCCTTTCTGGCCCTTACCTTCCAAAATCACACACAAAAGTAAAAAATGAGGAGCAACAAACACTCTTAATATAGCAATGCAATCATCCATACTCAACCAAGAATTACTGCCTCTAAATTAAAAACCTTCTCAGACAGAGAGGCTGTAAGGGGTGTCTAACACCCCTTGCCCCACATCTTGCAATCCTTTCCGGAGCAGCCACTGGCTTTGTGTCCCATTCCGGCCAGATTAGACCTTAGGGTGACTGCACCTTGCTGGGTGCCATCAGAGAGGGGCAGAGGAAAGCCCTGCAGGGCTCAGCTGCCTGGCAAATGTAAGTACAGGGACCAGAGCAGACCTTTTACCCTTTTGCAGCAGGGGTAAAATCCTTTGGGAATGGTATGAGTGAAAACATTTACCCACAGGATAAGGTCATGCAATCTTGAGCTCAAAGCTAAGGGAGCAAGGTGCTCAAATCAAAGTATGTCCAAGGAAAACACTGAAGCCTGGAAAGAGGCAGGGTGATGACATCCCTGGGCAGTGAGTGCACCCCAGAACTCTGTGCTCAAGCTCACTGTCCCTTATTCACTAAGGGCGTGGTCACAGCTCAGAGGCCTATTTTTCAAGCAATGATTTGCAAGAACACAGCTTTTCACAGAAAATGACTGCACATAGAAAAGTAAACACCTCAATCAGCCAGAAGAACAGTAATTAATATTTGGAATAAATATTGGAACTTATCAAGGCATCTCGTGCAAATACCATGAGTTGCATTTGCATCGTTCTGGACAATTCAAGTTGCTGACAGGTGAGGTTACTCGTGTTCCTGATAAGCTTAAAAAATCCTGCCCAGCTCTTTCTTCCTGCCTGTGTGTTTTGTTCTACCAAGGAGCTGCTGCTTAGGTTCTGCTGCCAGTTTCAGCCCCCAGGAAAAATGAGAACAAGACTGGCAGGTGGGTCTGAAGCCGCCGGATCTTTCAAGCATTCATCTCCCCTCACACCCCTGGGTGAAGGTCTGTCTGCTAACCCCAAGGACACGGAGTCCTCCGGGATGCACGGCGCGGCCGCCAGCTCCCGCTGCGCCGCGCTTCCCGGCGGTTGCCATAGCACTGAAAGGCAAACCTAGCAACAGGCACACAAGCCTCCCAAGCACACAAGTCCAAAACACATTTTTAAAATAAATTAAATTATCCAGCCTTGCCTGCCACCCTAAAAAAAAAAAAAAAAAAAGTACAACATGTTTCAAGAAGCTCTTAAGAATGTGCCGTTTCTGTTCAGATCCACTAGAGAAGGGGTTTAATTACTGCTAAAATTAAACTATAAATGCTGTGCCGTGACAAAATTAAAGTAACTTGCAGGAAGATTTGCTTTTTAATATGCCTTTTGTAAATCTATTTATCTGGCAGTTATTGACGATATAAGTAGTTCTGTCAGGCATCAGAAAGCAAAATAAGAGTTTAGCTTTTATTTTAGACTTTTAGTCTTGTAACTCTGATTTTATGAAAAAAAAGTGGTAGTACAGCAATGTATTTGTTAATGTTAGTATCACAAACAGAGATTATTTGTGCCTGTTAAAAGTCAATCCCACTACAGCTCAGGATCTTTACCTTCCATTTTCTTGTGCCTATCAACATGATTATTGAATACATATCCTAAGTGTCTCCAGTTTCTTCAGAGGTGTATAAACTTTGCTTCTGAAATTCTTTACTTTTTCAGCTTCGAAGCCTTGCATACTAATATTTTAACTCTGTGACACATATTTAAAGAAACAGCCTATGGAGGAAGCAAAGAGCATAAAACATTGTATTTCTGCGAATTTCACACAGTTAAGTATATTCTACACAATAAAAATACAGCCATTTCATAAAAGGGATATAAAGTTCTATAAGCCAAATAGACATGAAGAAGGATTGAAGAAATAGAGGAATGTCCTGCTGTTATTACCTTCTCTCCATTGGAGGGTTTTTCCCTGGCTCAGATTATTTTTTCATATTTACAGAAGGAACCCTTTGAGTAATCATTCTCTCCCTCTGAAATCACAGGCTCTGAACTGTGTGAAGATGACTGGAGGGATAATTCCAACAAAAGTGCCCTACCAGGTTTTGCAACTCACCTCTTTTGTGAAATTCAGGCTGAATGAAGTGGTTCCACTCACTGATCTTAGAAATTTCATTGGGATTGATTTGACTAGTTTATCTGTTATGAAAAATTGCCTACATAAATATAACACTTCTCATCCAAGAGTCTGAAGGGAACACACAATGTTGTACTGAGTCCCTAAGGAAAACAATCTCATGTCCATCCTGACAAAATTTGCAACACACATACAACTTGGGGAGAGGAGGTGAGCAGGAAGGGACAAATTTCCCAAGCTCTAAGGAGCAACGCTCCTCAGTGGAGAGTGGAAAAACTAGGTGGAATAGATCTGTGTGTCAATACCAAATAAAATATAATTATGTATTTTAGTGGTTCAACAATAAAGTAAACTTTGAAACATAATTTTTTTGTTCCTGCCTGCCCTCAGCATGGTCATGAGCCTCCCCACAACTGCAAAGCAGCATGATCAAAGGCTGATTAGAAGCTTTTTGAAGGTTGTAATTTGATTCAGTATCTCCCCTGATGACTGCTGACTGTTCACATTCATGTTGATATATCTGGAATCACAACTCATTAAATTGTTTCCATCTGCAATTGGTCTTTTCAGGGAAGGTGCTTGTGAATTAGAAACCCTTCCCCCTCACACACACTTACTACAGACAAATATTAGAATCAAGATAGTAACACTCGTGGCAAGTCAAGTACACACAGAAATTATACCATCTGGCACAATTAGTCAGCCTGAGGGCTGGTTAATGAACTGTAATGTACACAATCGAGCATGCATACTGAAGTTGCAATTCTTTATGATACCCGTGGACATGTAAATTCAGCAGGGGACATAAGAAGCCTTTCTAGCATATAATTTATTTAGGGCTTCTTTTTGGTATGTACAAGAATTAGAATGAAAAGCTTTTCTCAAAGACATTTCTGCATACCTCTTGCTGTTTTTGCAGCAGTAAACAAATGAATTTTGGAGTTTATATACGGCAGAAACAGTAAGAAACATCTAGTTCAGACAGAGGTTTTCATAGTTTTCAGAACTGCACAAACACAGAAACACAGAAAATAAATTTGGGGATTCCACCATCAAATTGTGACTTACATATTTTCTGCTGTGCATCAAGAATGACAAACATCACCATCCTCTGCACCTTATTCTTCTCCATACACTAATTAGCAGTGCCTGAGAAATCACCTCTAATATGGTCATCCACCAACAGAGGACAGCAGCTGTTAATTCCCCTCCACAGATACCACTGCAGGACCCCATCATCTGACTGCCACTGAGAAAATCAGCATCTTAAATGTGTCACTTCATAGCTTCTCCTGCTAGCTCTGCTGTGGCAATCTTTCTGTTTAAATCCTCTTTTTTCAAGGCTTTAGTACTCATATTCACAGAGAACAGTACTGTGTGTGCCACTGAGAGGTCCTGACTCTTCATCAAAAATAAGAGTTAAAACAAATTAACCATGTGCACAACTGGCACCAAATTAACATGATGGCACCAAATTAACTTTTGTATAGTTATACACTGTATACTCTGGTACAGTGTACGCACATCTCTAAGCAAACATACATCTGTGTCGGAAAATCATATAATCATATTTATTAAACTCAATTTTTATATATATATATATATATATATACACATATATGTGTGTGTGTGTGTAAATATGTGTATATATATATATATATACACTCACACACACACACATTTTTTCCCAAGCACAGGACTTAAAATTATGTCTTGCTTATGTCAAATACTTATATTTCCTCAAAAGACACACAAACTTTATGCAAATGTTTCTGGCACCTGTGAGGTACCAAATACTTAACAACTTATTGGGCAATGTTAAGAAGAAAGAGAATTCTCCTTGTGCCTTATCTACTGCTTTCTTCACTGTACTGTGTGAATTTCCTCAAAAGAAAGACTTTTTTTTTTAACAAGAATTATGTAGGAACAGGAGGAGCCATGAAAAGAGAGAAAAACAAAGCAAAACATACTGGTCTATGAAAATTTAGGCTGGCAGGGCTAGAGGGCTGTGCCAGCACATTTCACCTGCTGGTACAGGTCAACACTTGTGCATATACAGATTATATAGACAAAATAGATTAAAAACTCTGCAGAGCAGCTATAGGTAAACACCTTATCCATTTCTTCCCCTTTCCACAGCACTTTGTCCTATATTTTCATCATTATTTAAATGTTATTGAGAAAGATATGTTAAGTGAAACTGGCCTGCTTGAGAGAGGTTCTTTGGGTCAGTTTTTACTTCTCATTTAACACAAAAACTGTCCTAGAAAGCTTCTTTTTAACCTCCCTCACTAGATACTGTGCAGCCCTATTTGGAAGCCCCAAAGGGCAACAATGCATCATCTTAATTAAAGGTTGAGATTTATCTTCTGAAGAAGAAAGAAGAATTCACCATCAAACACTGCTTTGGCAAACAAAATCCCACTTTCATTTATTAAGTCCCCAGAAGATTGTTCTTTGCAGGTAGCATTGGTTCCCAGCACATGACTAAAGTGAAGGTATACAGAAGGTATATGCCCATATCATTAACCACTGCATTTATTTGCAGAGGGAGAGTAGGCAATTATGCCAGGCTCACCTCTGCACATGAGCACCAGGAAGCTACTTCAGTCTAAAGAGTACATATCACTTCCAGCCTTGCTCCCCTGGAGCTAAACAGCCTCATCCTTCAGCCACAGCAACTCAGCTAGGCTGCTCGGGGAGTGCTCCTGCTGACTTACTGTAAAACTTCCCTCTGTACTTAGAGCTCTGTAAATACATGATCAGTGCTTCTGCTGTTCTCTGTGTGCTCCCTAACACTGCCAATGAAAATGTAAGTCTGCTTCATAGGCCAAAAGTCCTTTACTAATGCATGGGTTATTTGTATTGATCGATTTAGTGCAATTATTCATATTAATACCTATAAGGACTTGCAAGAGGTGCGAAGGAAGAGATTGCCACAGACAAAATTCAAGGCTAGCATGGGGATTCTGTGGGTGACTTAAAATTAATTTGTATGAAAACCAGAAGCTGTTTCATTAATTCATTTACCTGTTGAAGATGGTGGTGAGAAGTCCTAAAAATTTCATTTTGAACAGGAATCTGTACCTACAGCTGAAATTAGTATACTATTTTCAAAGACTGCTTAAAGATTGGATTGAACTTTTGATAATAGCACATAATTCAGAACTTGCACTCTTCAGAAAACTGCATGCTGCCTAATTTCTTGGACTAATCTGAATCTGAAGGTTTTCATTTCAGAATGTCTGTCTCCACCATGTTCTGTTTTTCACTTCAGCAAGCGTTGTTTTGAATTTTAGAGTTAAAACTTCGAAAATCTCTCTGTTAAGAGAAATTCTAAGTCTACAATGCAAAGGATGAAAAGGAAAGATTAAATCATTGTTTCCAAACAAAGGTACAAGTCTTCAATTCAATTTATTTTGGGGGTTTTTTTGTCAGTTTATATGCAATATTTATGCTGGCCGGGTAACACTGCAACATGATGAAAAGTCTTATACTCCACACTGCAATTCTCTCAAGGTACCAGGAAATTGAAGTAGTCTGGGTATGATTACCAAGAAAAAAACAAAACACTCCTTAATTGTCTTGCTTCCTCAGATGCACAGTGGCACTCACATTTGACTAAATGGCATTTACAGTGTGAGACCTGGGTCTTGGTCCAGGTCCTTGTCACCTGGTAATCTGCTGCATTAATAGGAAACCATAGTAATAAACTGAGATTACTCAACATTTCAGCAATAGGATTTGAAAAAAAAGACTTTCACTAAAGCTTAAAAGAAATCCATCTCTTCTACAATAGAAATTAACTGAAGTTAATTACATGTAGTTTTATCAGGTATAAATGGATTTGTGATGAAGATAAAGTTATACTGAAAGACCTTTAATTCTTCCCTGACACACTGTGTTTTGCTCTTCTGCTTTGTTCACTTCTCTTGTTCCAGTGCCAGTTCACAAATTCCCAGCTCTTCGTAATTCTTTGTTTTATTCAAAGCCATGGACTAACAAAACAAAGTTCATTCTGCTTTATAAACAGCCCTTCTGTTGTCTGTGCATATTGTTGTAGGAATGGCTGCATGAGTGGGGTTAGGAAAATATCCCCTGCATTTATTTTATCTGAGTTGGCACTGAGGAAAGCCAGCTTAGGAAGTAAGGCATGCACAGAATGATTCTTCTTCTGGTGTATTCCCTAGATTTGGCAAACTAGCTGTTCATGGTCTGAAGATTGCCTTCAAATCTCATATGTTATTGCCCCTAATGAGTTTCTTCATGAAGTTACTGTGTTGCTCTTAATCCATTTGCTGTTGTGGCCTTTACAGCTTCATAGAATATATTAACTGTACATGTTCACTGTTGGTGAATAATGAAAGAAAAAAAAAAAAAAAACTTTCCATCAAGCTGGTTTGTTGTTGAAGTATTTAGATGAGTTTTTATTTCCCCAGCTTGTATTATTGCCCATTGGAAGTACCAGATATTTACATGCTCTGTCATTACCTTGTGCCAGACCTTCCAGAGGGAAGCTGTTGTTCCATGCACTAAAAGCAACTGATCTGTTTGGACACCAACCCAGAAGACTTCATAAATGTTATAAGTATCTTTCAAGCTATATTGTATCACCGAGTCAAAGGGCAAGCACCTCTTATGGATGCAGTAAAGAGTACTTCCTACTACACTTTTATTTTTCCTGGAAGTTTCCATTCAAGTCTTGACCCACAGTGACCCTTATTAGCTCATAAAAGCCAGCTAGATCCCAGCTCAGGATTCAGTTGCATAGAGGACACATATTTGATCTGCTTTCTATGGATTTTTAGAAAGCAAACCTTTTTCTACCATCACAGATATGCACTTACAGAAATGGCCTGCTGATGTATGCAATGTACAGATGATGGGAAATGCATCCCTCTTTCAATTACTGAGATGCGCAAAAGTGAACTAGAAAAGTCAGTTTGTCATGAGACATTTGAAGAATGAAGATAGCTCAGCTAAACACTGAACAGTTTCTCTTTCCCAAAGAAATCTCTTTGTCTTCTCCTTAATATATCATAATTTCTCTTCTTGCTCTCCCCTTTGGTCATTGTAGGGAAACTCACGTTTAAGATACATCAGCAGTGGCAATAACATGGTAAACCTACAGATAAAAACAGGGAGAGAGCAGGAGGGTCCTCATATTTGAATAGGATTGCAGTGGGAGAAGTGGCTTTAATTTTGCAGAGCTATTTCCACATGAAATTCTGCTCTTCCCTCCTTAAAGCTTCTGTCAAAAACATTCATCTACAAATAAACCAGGTAATTACATTTCCAAGCAACTTGTTTCTGACTGATTGTCCTTCATCTTGTTTGTAATAGTTTGTGAGGCACTAAGACAAAGCTAATTCATAGCTAAATTATAGGGAGATGCTTTTTGAGGGTTAATTGCTTACCGCTTGCAACCAGATTTTTAAAAGAGCTGGAATCTGCATATATGTATTAAGATTTTAAATGACTGGAGAACTAAAATAGTGGGGTTTTCTCTCTCAATTTCAAAACTTCAAAAACAAACACTGCATCAATCTTTTTCACAAGAATCAGAACAAATCACTCCTGCTGCTTGCCAGTCTTTATACGACACTGGAAATTATTCAGGCTCATCTCTGAGGCTTGCTCTGAGATAGTAAGATAGAGAGGCACTTGGCAGCAGCTGTTAACCCACCTGCAGAGACAACTTCTGTCTCATTTCATCTCCTGAATTGCTCAAGCCACCAGACTAATGTTTACTTGCTCACAATCAAAGGCACCACATGGCCCTCTGGGACTGTGCAAGAAAGGACTGTTAGAGCTTTCAGGGCCTGAAATCCAAGCTGTTCCCCTTGTTTAAATATTGGGCAGCTATTAAGCTGCATATCATGGAATGCCAAATAGCTAACCCAGGGCTGCAGTAAACCCTCCCTGACACCGTGTACATGACCAGTCTCTGCTAACAGCTGTTTCTGTACTGGAAACCCTAAATTGCATGTTCACCAGCATCCCAATTTATGATCAACTTCATAGGAAATAACCATTGAATCAAATAACACTCAATAGCAAAAGCTGTATTTTAGAGGATTAATTTGCCTGAGAAGTAGTTGATGTTAAAAAAAAATAGCATATATTGAAACCTATCTAAACAAACTGACACCTCTTCTTAATTGTTATGTCCTTGGAAATTACCTCTGCTAACAGCATTTTTTTCCTTCTGGACAGCTAAAGGTGACAATAACTCTGAAAAGTAAACACATTTAATACTGACAGGTGGGATGTTAGTGTGAAGCCTTGCAGTGCATTTGTCTGTTGGTGTCTCTTCTTAGCAATTATTACTACCAAATATCGACTATTTTTTTTATTCTTGTCATAAGCAAGCTAACCATAGAATGATAAAAAGAAAAAAAAAAACATTCTTTACATTATTTACATTAATGGTTTTGACATTTTTTACATTAATGGTATTGACTGCCTTGGGAAACAAGAAACCCTACTACATAGAAAGCAATTCTACCTTGATTCCAGAGAAATGAAAATAAAATAAAGCTAAGAAAGCAAGCTTCAAAAGCTGAGAGTCGGTAGCAGTATTTATTTAGGTTATTTTGTTTATGAGAAAACATTAATTGCCATGCATATAATTTACTCATGAAACTTCAGAAAGCCCGAACCTACTTTCACTCTGGCTACTCAAGGAAACCAAACTTGAGAGAGTCACGAGGAACTGTTGCTCTTACTGGGTCAGTACAACCCAGTGTGGAAGAGGGTCAGGAATTTCCCAGGCATGAAGGTCACTTCACTTCGTGATAACAAGCAGTCTCAAAAATAAGAATGATCCAAACTGCTGTCTTAATGGCTGAAAAGCCACAAGCCTCAGAAATTTCTCATTTAATATTTTTCTGAGCATCCCCAGAGTCAACACACAGCAAGTCCAAACCCACCAAATCCAGGGCTGGTTTCTGCCCAAAGGACAGAGGAAAAGGCCAAGAGAGTCACACTAGCCTCCATTTTGAGCAAGAACTAAGTTGCACATCTTTTGTCTAATCTTAGTCCAGATATACAAAGGTTGCAAAGTATTATTTCTAGGTAGGATATTTATTGTTTGATACCTAAATACTAAACAGCTGAAGAATAACAATTTAGCTACTTGGAGAGGGTAACCCCAAGAAACCTAACAAATTAACACAGCACCTACATTTCTTGGTATTTTTCCCATACTTGATGTAGATTTTCTGGGCTGCTCTCACAAACACACTATTTATCAGCTTTTGTTAGTTTGTACTGTCTACTGTAGGAAAATGTCCTTTATAAGGCAAAAGTAACCATCACCTGACTTTTTGATGAGTGATACAGGCTACCTTTTTTGCCCAGTGTAGTGACTAACTATGGTTTCTACTACTTCCTAACTCAGTTGCTTACCATAATAGCCACTATTTGGTTGTTTAAATGTATACTAGCATTTCAACCAAAATGCTGCTATTGAGTAGTTCCTGTTTTGGAATTCTGCTCATCAGCTCAAGTTTGCCAGGCTTTTGTTCATGATTTCTAATGTAGTTAATAAGCCTTTTCTCAGAAGCAAAGTCTTCCACCTGTTTTGTAAATACCAACTGCTACCTTGTATGTTTGATTCCATAATAGCAAGTGACTGGATGTTAGAGAACATAGTGGCCTATAGAGGAAAGAAACCCAAACAAAATGTCATTTACCTTGTTAAACAATTATTTTTTAATCTCTAAACTGCTTCGCTTTTTTTCTACCACCTCTGATTCTACCCTGGCTCCTAAGCCACGTATACGTTTGTCCACTCCCCATGCATGACCCAAAATATGGACCAAAGGAAATTGAATCTTTCTCCTGCTGCCCTCTCTGCTGCATCTGCCCATCTCCAAGGGACCACACTCAAAGCTCCTGAATCTCCACCTTCAGTCTCAAGATGGCAAACAGTTATTCTTCTAGATATCATGCTTTTTCCCACAAATCAAATTTTGTTGTGTTTTACAGTAGAAGAGTGACATAGTATTTTCTGATTTCTTCCGCTATCTTTTTGCAAAATAAAAAAAAATTATCACATAGGATTTCACAGTTCTAGGTTTTAAGTTCAGATTTCCAAAACACTTTGCATTCAAATTCTTAAAATTATTTCCTGACATATAAAGAACAATTATCCCTACCTTTCACTGGGGAAACAGAGGCAGTCAGTATTGGAAATTAAAAAAAAAAAAAAAAAAAAAAAAAAACACTTCGAACT
>VZRH01007016.1:238387-249398 GCA_013397555.1 Urocynchramus pylzowi | reverse complement strand
GGCTGGGGTCACTGCTCCTTCTGGCACTGGGGAGAACTCGGCTCTGTCAGTGCATCCCTGCCTGCACTCTGCCTCTGC
Organism: Urocynchramus pylzowi; assembly: GCA_013397555.1. NCBI lineage: Eukaryota > Metazoa > Chordata > Aves > Passeriformes > Fringillidae > Urocynchramus > Urocynchramus pylzowi. Next base: position 249,320 of record VZRH01007016.1, on the reverse strand, counting down.
TGCCCCACTGGTGTTGCCTGGCCATGTTTCACTTCAAATCTGAATTTCATAAAATGCTCCGAGCCAAGGAAAAAATCCTTCCAAGTTTGTCTTTTTTTTTTTTTCTTTTAAATTTAAAATGGGAACTGCTTAATAGTTTCTTGGAAAGNAAAAAATCCTTCCAAGTTTGTCTTTTTTTTTTTTCGTTTAAACTTCAAATGAGCACTGCTTAATAGTTTCTTGGAAAGGCATTTGCTTGCAGTTCTGTGCAATGTAGGCACTGTTACTTCCTTCTTTTCCATGTGAGGCTGACTGCAAACTGTCTGGTGGCAAACATGAAACCAGAGTTGTGCAACGGGGATGGGGATGAGGGGAGGGAGGCAGGGAGCAGCACAGGCAGCGAAAAGGGCCGGAATTTTCAATGTGGAGCTTTCCCAGCAAAACTGGTGGGGAATTCTTGTGCATACATTGCTTTAATCAGCCCTTTTAATAACATCAGAAGTGCTGGGAATTACATAACCACGAGCTGTCTGGGTTCTGCTGGGTTGTTGAGGAGAGATTTGTGTGCCTTGCTGAGCCTCAAGGATTGAGGGTCCAGCACGAGGCACGACAGGGACTTGCCCAGAGTTCTGTGCTCCAGCCTTGCCTTGCAAACCGAGCTGGTCGTGCTGATTTGCCAACAAATCTCCTATTTACTGTTCACCAGAGCATCAGTTGTGACAAATAGACAGAAGAAGGCAGCATTTCACTGAAAGCATTTTATGTACTCATTAAGACACTGTACAAAGAGCTCCTCTGGGTGCATGGGGAGTCTGGGTTGCAAAGTCACCATTGCAGTGTTTGGGGGGGCTGCTGTGGGGTCAAAAATCACCCAAATGGATGCATTTCTGCACTCTGGCTGCCCAGAGCCAGGGGAGGGCACCGACTGCTCTCTGCAGGAGCAGGGGGTGGTTTCCACAGAGATTGATTGTTCGAGTTGTGCCCGTGCTCACACACTGTGAACGCCCTCGGAAAGGGCTGGATGCAGAGAAAACACAGGATAATTTTTCTGATCAGTAACGACATGATAGCAATGTGCTACGATAAGGACAGGAGAATTTCATGCTTCAAGGACTGTGGCTGATTCCAGAGAGGGCAGGAGGGGGCTGGCAGGAGAGGGAATGAATGCTGGGCATGCAGGGAAGGGCTGGAGGATTTTTGGTCTCTTTCTTTAAAGCATCAAGCACCAAAGAAGCAAGAACCAAGACCTGAACCTCTGGTTATAACTCTGTGTAAACGTCTAATTCTGCTGCAATCAATGGCAAACTCTCAGTGCTTTCAGCAAGGTCAGGGTTTCACCTTGTTTCCTCTCAAACAAACCTGCTTTTTCTTGGGGAAATAAATAAACCAGTTGAAAGCAAAGCCTGGAAGGTCAAGTTGCAACACTCAAACCTACAGAAGATGTACATTGTTTGTGTCCTGTGTCACACAAGAAATATGAGGCCAGACCCTGAATTCCCTCATTTCAGGCCGCTGCTGTGGGATTTTTCCCAGGCTGACTCTGCTGTAATTCCAGGGCTGTGTTCCTTCCTGGCTGGTGCAAGGGAGCAGCCTGGGATGGGAGGAAGGTGAATTTGCTTTTCCAATGGGAAGGGCATGAAGAGAGGGTTGAATTCAGCCCAGGTGTACAAGCTGCTCCTCCCTGGGGGTCCAACAGCCCCCAGCATGATAAGAGAGTGGTTTGGAGAAACCACCCCCCTCCTGCAGGCCCTGCTGGGCCAAAGCCCCCAACAGCCATGGCTTGAGCTCCACACTGGTGACAGAGTGCAGTGAGGCCACTGAGGACAGAGATGGGCAATGAGCAGGTTTGTTCAGGAGGAATTTATTCACAGAGAGGGTTGGAAGGGGCTACCCAGGGGGGTGGTGGTGTTCCCACCCCTGGAGGTGTCCAGGGAAAGGCTGGAGGTGTCCAGGGAAGGGCTGGAGGTGCAAGGAAGGGCTGGAGGTGTCCAGGGAAGGGCTGGAGGTGCCCAGGGAAGGGCTGGAGGTGCAAGGAAGGGCTGGAGGTGTCCAGGGAAGGGCTGGAGGTGCAAGGAAAAGCTGGATGTGCCCAGGAAGGGCTGGAGGTGCAAGGAAGGGCTGGATGTGTCCAGGGAAGGGCTGGAGATGCCCAAGGAAGGGCTGGATGTGTCCAGGGAAGGGCTGGATGTGCCCAGGGAAGGGCTGGACGTGCCCAGGGAAGGGCTGGAGGTGCCCAGGGAAGGGCTGGATGTGGCACTCAGTGCTCTGGGCTGGTGACAAGGTGAGGATGGGTCACAGGTTGGACTCAGTGGGCTGGGAGGGCTTTCCCAGCCTCAGTGCTTCTGGGATTCTGTCATTCTGTTGACAGCATGCCCATGACCTTGAACATCTCTTCCATCCTTCCAGCGCATGATTCGGGGGAGAAAGCAGGGGCGGGGGCGGCGGCACCAGCGTTGAAACGTTTGTTCAGCAATTGCTGCAAAGAGAAAAACTTGCTTCAATCCGCAGAGATGCCAACTGAATTTTTGTTTTGTTTTGGTGCTTTGGAGGCGAGCCAAGAGCGGGATGTTGTGAAGTCTTCGGCAGCCTGCTCGCTCCAGACCAAGCATAACTCCGGCTGTGTTTTTGTGGGCGCGCTCGGTCCCACGCGCGGGGACGAGCGAACGGGAGCCCCGGGGCGCCCCGGCCACAGCCCCGGAGATGCCCTCGAAGGCTTTCCCTCTTCCCTGCCAGCTCCAGGAGGAGCGGGGCTGGTTGGGAAGGGGGAGGAAGAGCAGCTCTGTTCCTGTAAGAGTCGCTGTTCCTTAGGTCGCGGGGCAGGTTGCAGCGCGGCTCCGCAGGCTGGCAGGGAATTTCGGGGATTGCTCTTCCCGTGGTTTGTGCTGTGTCAGCACAAGGGCCCCTTCTCCCCCTTGCTCCAGAGATCGCCCTGGGTGTAAACAGCCCCCGTGCCTGTCACCTCGGTGACTCCAGCGGGATGCCCTGGCTTATCCCTGCTCCAAGGATGCTTCAGGTGTGTGCTCTCCCCCAGACCCAAGGCGCATTTAAATTAAAGCCTCTTTAAGAGGCTCTAAGCACTCTAAGCCCGGGGTTTTAGCGTTTCCCAGGATGGCAGGAGGGGGAGAACCGAGGCTGTTGTCGCTGTTTAAGCACTACAACTGTTGCCTTCACAAAGGATCAGTGCTCAGAACGGGGAGACATCTTAAGAATGTCTGACAAATGTATGTACATTCGGGGACCACGAGCCTCGCAGCCGTAATCTGATGAGGGGAATTGAACATGACAGAGCTCCACGGGGGGATTGAGCCGATGCTTTACCTGCCTCCAGCAGCCCCCAGCGGATTTGGGGTGGGACACAGGGGCACAGGGGGAAATGGGGGCTCTCTCCTGTCCCTCCTGGCTCTTTGTCCAGCTTCACATCTCACTCATCACTGTTTTCCACGTCACAGCCCCAGCATGGCCTGGGATCAGCGAGTGTTATCAATATATGATTTATCTCAGAGCATTACAGAATCCCTGCCTGAGTGACAGGAGATCTGTGGTGACATCTGACCAGGTGGCCCAGTCCATCCCTCACCCCTTTGCCTTGCCTGCACCCTGGTTGCCCCTTTGTTCCCAAAAAGGGCCCCCGAGGTGACCATGGATGCCTTTTTAAATGCTCATCGTCACATTATCCATCAGATACATATTTACAATCATTCATTAAATTAGGATGTACGTTTCATTCTTCTTTCTTAGAATATTAATGCCTACTCCTGGCTGAAATGCCATATGAATATTCATTAAAAAATCAATCAATTCCTTTGCCAGGAATGATGTCATTTGAGCAATAACTGAAGCAGTAATCGAGCATGCTATGAAAAAACGATGAATGCCATCAGATCTAATGTTTATTGAAGCCCGTGTGGGTAAATCACAGCAGGTTTTTTCCCATGCTTTTGTGTGCAGTCGCTGGTGCTCCAGTTCCTCCTCCTGCCTGGTGCCAGGAGCCCAGCCCAGCCCCAGCAGGAGCACCTTGGCACAGGTGGGGGACATCCCACAGGGATGGATGGGTCTGGGGGCTGGGCAGGACATCACATCCCTGCCCAGCTCCTCGTGAAGAGTGGCTTAGAAATTTGTCTTATAACAATGGGAAACAAAAGCTGCCAAAATTGTTGTGGGAAACCTGGAAAATGAATCAGCTGAAGGCTTCTTTTCAATAGATCTTTGGCTGGCAAAGCTCTCTCCCCTCTCTTGGAGTGTTGTCCTGGGTGGGCTGAAGCAGTGGCTTTTCTTGGGGTGCCCTCTCTGCTTTAAAGGTGCAGCTACCATGGCAAACACAGAAAGAAGAGGAACAATGCACTTCAGGGGGGATCATTATTACTCTAAATTTTCTCAGACCAAGACTTTCCCAACAATAGCAAAGGAGCTGTGCCAATGCACAGGCCCTACTGCAGCTCCTGTGATAAGATCAGATCACTCTCCAGTTCTGTGGGAAATACGAAGAGATTTGGCTTAACTTCAGCACCGAGAGCCACTCCATCCCTCACAAGAACAACCCAGACCATCTCGTGTCCAGCAGCAACGTTTCAGGAGGCACCTGGGCTGCTCCATGTCCATTGGCAGTGACCAAGAGGAGCCCAGCTTTGCTGGTTTCACTGTCCACCTGCTGCCCTGAGCAAGGAGAGCCCTCCCTGTGCGTGCCAGCCCCTCCCCAGCGGGGACAGAGCCGCTGCCGGCAGCACCTGCCGGTGACACCCGATCCCGGGCTCCCAGCAGAGCAGCAGGAGGAGGAGGAGGAGGAGGAGGAGCAGGAGCCAAGGTTACCCGCTCCCACCCCCAGCACTGCAGCACCGACTCGTGAATCAGGCTCTGACAGCGCTGACTTGCTGCATCAGTCACATCACAGACACTTCAACCCAAAATATTCCTCTACAGAAAGGAAGGGGAAACACAGACCGATTATGCCAGTCTCATTTACATGCTTAGCTTAGAAAAATCAAATGCCTGACTCTGTCTCTGGCAGTTTCACGCTCTCATCGAGGGTATCATCATCTCCTGCAGAGCAGGCACGTGGCCACCTCCTCCCCTTTCCACCTGGCCAGAGTTACTTGCCCTGCAAGGGTGACCTGAGCATCTTGAGTTAAAGGCATCTTGCTTGTGTTCCTGAGCACCCACATCAGAAATAGTGAGGGGTGTAGGAGGATCTGTAGGGAGAGCCTGAGCACCACTGATTGGCTCAGTGGTCCACTGAGTGCTCAGCTATAAATGAATTAAAATTATGAACCAAGAAAGACTTTGAAAAAGTGATGGTTGATCACTTCCTCTGATCAAAAAAGTGATTAGAGAAATGAGCCACACTCTGTGAGAGGCCTGAGAGAGTCTGCAGGGAGTTTAGGCTGAGATACATCATGAGGTGTTGCTCTGTGTCCCTAAATCCCCCAGGCTGGCCCCCTCCACATTACAGGGGTGCCCAGGGAGCAGCTTTACCTCCTCTGCCAGACCCAAAAGAGAACTCCTTCCCAATTTTCCAAACTCTTTGAAGGAAACCCTGACTCCAGTGCAAAGCTGCAGCAGGAGTGAGTCCCTTGGAGAGCTGCCTCAGTCTCCCAGGGCTCTTGGATCCGGCACTAACGGGATGTCTGCTCCCCCAGCCAAGTGTCAGATGGTTCATCTGGGGAGCAGAAGTCATGGGCAGAGCTCAGGGAGACAGCAGGCAGCCAGAGCAAGGCTGGTGGTGTCCTGTGAATTGCGCCAGCTCGACTCAAATACCATTTCTGAGCTTTAGAGGCAATTAAATATCAACATCATTTACCAGACGAGGTTCCATCCACCAGCACATTGAGTCTTTAAGATGAAAGCAGATACTTTTATGGAAATTTATTTTAATGCTGCTCCTGGGAAAACAGTCTGCAGGCTGTGTCCAGGGAGGTCAGAGGCTCCCAGGCCAGCAGCCTCAGCTGAGCCAGGCTGTGAGTACCTGCCACAGCCAGAAAATGCCTCCCCAGGGCTGGGCGTTCTCTTCTCCCACTTGCACAGGCACCACACCATTATATAATAAATAATTACTAAAACAGGCCAATGATACATGAATTTCTGTTGCTGTCCTGCTCTCACCTCGGGGGACCCAGCTGGAAACAAGCAGTGCCTTGAGCTTCTGGAGCAATTCTCCCGGCAGGATCTGAAGGATTTCTCTATTTACTAACAAGTAAAGCCTTTTTACACACAGCCTTGTGCCAGTTTAGTCAGGACAATGCAGCTGCCTTGGAGACATCTCATTTCTGTTTGTTTTAACTTATTCCTAATCATTTTAGTGTGAATCAAATAAGCCTGGCTGGAGTCAAAATAATGCACATCTGCACCGTGTCAGCTGCGTGGCACAGGGCGATGCTCGAGCCCTGTGTAGAGGCCTCATGTGGAGAACTCAGAGATTTATTTGTGTTATTCATAAAAAATAACAACTTTAACTTCACCCCATCCCTGGAAGTGTCCGAAGCCAGGCTGGAAAGGGCTTGGAGCAACCTGGGATGGTGGAAGGTGTCACTGCCTTGGATTGGGATGGTCTTTAAGGTCCCTTCCAAACCATTCTGGGATTCCAAGGACATCTGATTCCATCCCATCATCCCTGAGAGACTCCATCATGCTGATGTGGGAGAGTCCTGCCCTGAGCAGTGAGGTGGCACAGCCTGCCAGCAGAGCTTCCCTCTCCTGGCTGGCATCACAGAGCTGGAGTGGATGGAGGGCTGGGAGAGCTGGAGCCATCACACGCCTTTCAGAGCTGGGAAGGAGAAAACCCCACGGAGAAAAAATGACAGAGCTGAACAGCCACCAAAGACAACAAACAAAAGGATTTCATGGGTAAGGAATCATCCCCCTGGGTGCTGTGGCTTTGGCTGAGCGAAGATTTCAGGAGTTTGTCCCAAAAATGTGGTGTTAACACCTCATCCCTCCTCCCGTGTGTGGCACTGGAGGCTGTGGGGGATGCTCACAGTCCCAGCTGCAGTGGCAATGGCTCTTGTCACCAGAGGGCCGCGTGGCAGTGACCTCACAGGGTCACAGAGAGCTCAAACACCATCAAAATGCCAGTTCTGAGCCCCAGGCCTCCCAGGGGAGCTCCAGGGGCTGACATGGAAACATTGCTGGGCTGGAACGAGACCCACCGTGACCCAGGAGAGATTTACTGCAGCAGGGTTAGAGCTTTCCCAGTGAAATCCACCCCAGCCAGGCTCCCTGATGGGAGCAGAGAGAAATCCTGGAGCAGGGGGAGATGGAGGCACCACAACACGCCAGGCAGGGCCAGCAGATGAAGAAGCCCCACACGTTGTCATCAAACCTCTTAATCTCCGTTTTGCAGGAGGAAAGGTGGTGCAAGAGCTGCCTTCAGCCCCCATTGGAAGGGGTGCACCTGGAGAGTCACTGCTCCAGAGTGCCTCTGCCCTGCTGGTTGCCACAAATCCCCAGGGAACCGGCTCTCCCTGGCCCACGGTGCTGTCCTTGGGTTTGAAGGATTGTCTCTGCTCCTGCAGGAGGGAGCACAGCGAGCAGAACTCATCACCTGGCAAAGTGTGGGAAACCTGGAAAATGAATCAGCTGAAGGCTTCTTTTCAATAGATCTTTGGCTGGCAAAGCTCTCTCCCCTCTCTTGGAGTGTTGTCCTGGGTGGGCTGAAGCAGTGGCTTTTCTTGGGGTGCCCTCTCTGCTTTAAAGGTGCAGCTACCACTGGGCTGCTGTGAGCGGGAGAGGAGGAGGCAGATCCCTCTGGCAGGAATAAGTAAAGCACAGAAAGGAGGGGTTCTGGTAGTTTTGTTTTGCTGTTTGCCACCACTCTCGGTGTTATGCTAATCCCAGGGAACTTTGCTGCTGTAACAGAGCCCTGTGTCCTCTCCCCCCTCCATGAATATCAATTGTGCTGCAGTGGTGGCTAAGTGGGCCACCACAGGGAAAATCACAGGCCACCACCAAAACGCCACCCACCACCACAAGGCTCTGCAGCTCACAGCCCAGCACAAATATTGGCCATGCCTCGGGCTGGGGAGATGAATCTTATCCTACCTACAAAGCAAACTACAAAAATTCTTCCTAATGCCACAGTTGATGTGCTTTGCAAAGTCCTCTGAAGGATTGCTGCAGGATAAGGAGTCTCCTGGCAGACCCCTGAATTTTTGTGTGTCTGCCAGCACCCCTTCCAGCCCTCTGGGTGCTCAGGGTGATCCCCACCACCACCAAGTGCTGGGAATCAGTCCAGGGGCATCCCCACCCCAGCATCTCGGGGGGCAGGAAGATTAGAAAGACCTCTTTGCTTTCCAAAGTTTGCTGGAAAGTCACATCCCTGCACAAAATAAATCAGAGATTGGTGCAGCGACTGATGCTTTGCCATGGGCTGGTCCCCAGCCAGGCTGGCTCCCTCACCCAGACATCCAGAAATACACCTGGAAATCACGCTGCAAAGTGTATTTTAGCCACCTTCAGCAGCCTTAGAGCCCAGAATTTGGAGAGGGAACAAATTCCCTAAAGCTTTGCAGTGAACAGCGAAAGTTCAGCTGAAGAGCTGCAGCCAGAAAGGGTTAAAGGGACGTGGGATGCTGCAGGATTGTTTCTTCTGCTTCACTAAACCACTGTTCAGATGGAAAAAAAAATAAAAAAGTTAGCTGTTCTCCTGCAAGAATGTAAATGTTGGGTATTTTATCAAGTGATTTCTTCAGCCCTCAAGCCATTCTTCAATTTGAAATGCTAGATTGAAAAAAAACGCAGGCAAGAGAGAGAGAGAGAAAGAAAATATTTCCGCAGCCCAAGAACACTTTGCAGACATTATGGAAAATGTTGCCTGGTTTGTTTCCTCTACTCACTGAACCAATCTTTCGCATTAAAATCAGCAGAGTAGTAAATAAACATGTTTTCCCCAGCCCCGGAGCCATCCCGAGACATCAAATGGTACTTAAGAAATGTTTCTTTCTCCATCACAGAACGTTTTTAAAATGTCCATGGCCGAAGGGAGGGAGGCACTCCTGGACTGGAGCATTACCAGCCTCTGCTGCCTCTCAAAGCTGGGGAGGCCCTGGGCGAGTCACAGAGCTCAGATTCCCTCTCCTGTCAGGGCACTGGAGGAGGAACAGGAGTTTCCCAGTTTTCTGCAGCTCCCCGTGGATGTGGCTGGATGTTTTGAGGCGATGGAGGATTTTTTTGGGGCTTCCAAACCCCACATCCCTGTGCTGAGCCAGGGCAGGGAGCTGCTCAGTGAAGCACCTTGGGGCCACACGAGCTCCCTGAGCCGTGTCCCCTGTGACATGGGGACACTCTGGTGCTCAGGGAGGGACAGGGGACAGTGCTGGTCCCCCCACAGGGGTGTTTGTCCCCCAGCAGCAGTGCTGCAGCCACACGAGGTGGTTTGGGGCATTCCCAAGCCAGGGAATTTCTTGCAGGAGATATTTCTCATATTTCACCTCTCCCTATGCCAGGTGGCTCCAAGCCCTGTCCAGCCTGGCCTGGGACACTCCCAGGGATCCAGGGGCATCCCCACCCTCACAGGGAAGGATTTCTTCCCAAAATCCCACCCCACCCTGCCCTCTCTCAGCTGGAAGCCGTTCCCCCTTTTCCTGTCACTCCTTCCTGAGGAGCAGATGTGGAGATGCCTCAATGAAAACCAAGGGAGGGGAGCTGGGGTCTCACACTGGAAGGGTTCTACGACTGCTCTGCCTCAGAATGAATTTGGGGACATATTCCTCATGCATCATTTCTAAAAAAAAAACCCCGAATTTATCTTGAGCAGAAAAGCAAATGTGTTTGTCCTGACCTGACACTGTTTTTTAAAGTGTCAAGTGCTAATGAAATTCCTCAGCCTTGAGCAGTTCTAGGCATTCAATGCTGATTTTTAAAATATGGGGATATTTTGCTGCAGATTTTAAGGCAGCCTCGAAATGATGGATGTTGGTGAGTGTGCGAGGAGAGAAACTTCCAGATCCAAAGAAGTTCTGACATAATCTCGCATGCAAAGCAGACAGCAAGAGGCTCCTGCTTTAAAGAGGTTTTTGTTACTCCTTTGAAATTCCTTTAGCAGACGTAGGGCCAACGCTGCACACTTTCATCATGCAAATTTGCTGATTTTAATATTTTGGGCTTAGGGAGGCAACAAAGCAAAAGGACTTTTTTAATTTTTTAGGCTGTAGGATGACATTTGGAATGGAAATGTGTCCACAAGGCTCGAGCAGTGCCACCTCAGATTTCTGTGCTTTTTTGTGATGCTTTAAGGGCTTTTTCTGCAGGAGGAGGGTCTGGAAAAGGGGCAGGCCTGGAGCTGTGGGTCAGCACAGGGCAGCTCCCTGTGACATCAAATCTGGGCTGGGATAACGACCAAAACTCCAGTGGGTCTTCCTGGGGACGGAAGCTCATTATATAGTGAAATAATTAAGGTAATAAATGTAATTATAAATAAATATAAGAATGAGATTACATGAAAAATATGTTAAATGAAGCGAAAAGTAAAAAGAAAAAAAAATTTCAGGTAAAGAAAGAAATGAAAAGGAAATTAGGAAGGAAATAATGAAATGAATGAAAAAGAAAAATGAAATTAAATAAAATATAAACAGACAAAATAAATGGAATTAAAAAACTTAAAGAGCAAGAGGAAATTAAAAATATAAACAGCAAAAAAGAAATAATATGAAATAAAAGAAAGACTAACATGAGATGAAATATTAAGCGAGAATAAAATAAAATAAAAAATAAAGTAGACTAAAATAAAACAGACAAAAATTAAAAAATAAAACCTGAAAATTTTAAAAATAGAATAAAATAGGAAAGAATAAAGTAGAAATAAAATAAAATAAAATAAAATAGAAATAAAATAAAAAAATAAATAAAATAAAATAAAATAAAATAAAATAAAAGAGAATAGAATAATATTAGAATAGAATAAAATAAAATAGAATAAAATAATATTGGAATAGAATAGAATAGAGTAAAATAAAATAAAATAAAA
>VZRH01007016.1:210604-237609 GCA_013397555.1 Urocynchramus pylzowi | reverse complement strand
GGGGTGGGGGGCGCGGGTTCGGGGTGAACGCGGGCGCCCGCTCGGACTTTCGCTCCCAGGGGAGGGAGACGCTGCGAAACGGGAGGGATTGAAATCCAAAACCCGGCCGAACCCTGAAACTGGGGACTGGGGATGGAGCTCCGAGCCGTGGGGCTCACGGGGGTCCCCTTGGACGGGCGGGATGTGCCCCCATCGCAGCGGGGACCCCTCTGCCGCGGGGGCTGGAGCGGCTCCGGCGGAGCAGAAAGTGGGGACGGGAGCGGGGCTGGGCTGGGCTGGGGGAGCGCTGCCCTGCCCGCCGCAGCCTGCCGTAGTTACAGCGCTCAAGGACTTCTCCAAACATCTTCCCTGCCCTCGGAAAGCCCAACGCCAGCGGTACATCGCGTGCTGCTCCGCCGGCCCGGCCGACGGCGAAGTGCAGGATCACTTCCAGCCAAGTCTCCATTACCCGCCGGCTCATTAATTTGAATATTCCCTTTTATTTTTTTATTATTTTTTTTTCCCTCTCTCCCCCCTCCTCCTTTCCGGAGGCATTTGCGAAGCTTGTGGGCAGCTTGATGTGCTCGCTGCCTGCCAAGTGTTTGCCTCTCGCCCTGCGTAATTGAGGGGCTGGCGTGCCGGCTCACCTTCTCCAGCTGAAATATTAAACAGCAGGAGAAGCTGGGATCGGTAAACAAACCGGGATGATTGCTGCTGCTGCTCCGTGGGGACACTGCCCCCGGGGTCCTCGGGAGAGCCGGGGCTGCTCCAAACTGCAGCATCCCAGCACGCCTCCCCCCCAAATTTCCTGCCAGATTCACAGCCTGCTCTGAAATTCTGAAAGCTTTTAACTAAAAAGAGCAAAGCTCAGCTGTTCCTTAGGAGCTGACTTGCTGTGGCTTGCCCAACTGAGGACAGGAAGGCTGTGACCCCAAGGTGAGGATGATGGAGGTGATAATGCTTGGATTTGAAGTAAGTGGCAAGTATAAAAAAAATTAGGGGTTTCATCTTCTCCCTCCTGAGAGTAAATGTCCTTCTGTGGCTGTAGCTGCTGTGTTCTGGGGTTTTTCCTCCTGCAGAGGCCTTTTAATTAAGGCTTCACTGGGTAAAAGCTGTCGTATTGGGACAGAGGAGAGTGGGGATGGATTTCTGAAACTTTAATTTGTCAAAAAAACCCTCCCAAGGCAGCTGGAATTACAGAGAGCGGAGTAAAGCCAGGCATCAGGGCAGGAGCAGGGGGTCCCACTGGGGCCAGAGATGTGGTTTGTGTGTTGGTTGGGCTGTGGCTGTGCAGGGCAGTGTTCCCAAAACATTGTCCAGGGCTCCCCAAGCTTTTCCCAGAGCCCCCCTTTGTTCTGAGAGATGGATGCCATTAGCCAGGATGTGTGTGTTGATGCTGGATCACTTTGGAAGTGATATTTTTGGAGCCCTCTGGCAATATAAAAGCCTTTTAGCTCCCCCAGCCATGACTGTGCTTTCCTGAGGGAGCCTGCTGGAGTTGGAGGCAGATTTTGGCTCCTCTTGGCTGGTGCCAGTGACAGGGCAGCATCCCCACGCTCGAGGGGACACGGAGCATCCTCACTGCTTGTAAGTCCAGGAAAGAAAAATCCCTTCTCCTTGAACTTGAGCCTGGCTGGAGCATCCAGGTGAGTCCCTCTGGACTGGGCCTTGGCTCAGATCCCAGCTGGAGGTGTCAGGAGGAGCGAGGCCACTTTGCAGCATTGCTGGCCAGGGAAGAAACACCACCAGAGCTCCTGCCAGAGCCTGATCCATCCAAGGAGCTCTGGGCTGGCCTGGGAGAAACCTCCAGACTGTGCTTTTCTGGCTGGGGACACAGCCCAGCTCACCTTGGAATGGGAATATTTATTTCAGGCTGTCTTGGAGGGCTGGTGCCGGGCTGTGGGGTGGGCAGGGATGGGATCAGAGCTGGCTCTGCTGGCACAGCAGCACTGGGGTGACATGGATTGGGGACAAACATCGTGGAACAACCCAGGGAAGAGTGCTGGGACTCGGCTCCTGCTTTGCTCTGTGTTTAAAAATACTCGAGCCTGACAAAATGGGGTTAGAAGGAGGGTTCAGCCATGGCTTTGAGTTTTTCCAGGTTTTCTGAGCCAGCAGCTTTTCAGGTGGGGAAATAGGGTGGGATGTGCTGGGCCGAAGGGAACTGCTCTGAGACAGCTCCAGGGATGCTGAGGAGCAGGGGGGGCTGCCCTTGAGTGGCTTTTCCTCCCCCCTCTTTTCTAACCTTTGAGTTTACTTGAATGTAATGAAAGAAATAAAACCCAGGCATGCAGCTGGAGGAAATTAAAGGGAATTGCGAGTTCCCTGCCATACCTAATGGCCAGAGCAAGCATCATATCTTGCTGCAATTAGGCTTCAAATCGAGCTGAGCCTGGCTTTGGCATCCAAAGAGCAGCTTCCCAGCCCATTTATTCCTCATCCAGGGAAGTGGCAGCGGATCTGATAGCCCTCAGCACCCACTGGGATGGGCACACCTACAGGAGGGCGTGTGGGGTTTTTTTGTTTTATTAAATTGAGCCTGTAGAGCAATTGAGAAATAGGTGAAGCGTGCTTAAAAGAGGGTGAGGCTGTTGGTTTTCTCTACCTGACTTTATTTGCGGAGTGACAGGAATTTTGACAGGCTTTGTGTCTTTTTTAGCAAATCAAGTGTCATGCCAGGTTTGCCTGTGGATGAGATCATTTGCAAAATATGTTTCCCAGCTTGCTTCAGGCATAATTCATTGTGTCAACTGCAATTGCTCATTTGCTAGGAACTGTGATTCATTAGTGGTTTATTTTTTGTTGGGGTTTTTGGGTTTTTTTAAGTTCAACTTGTTTTTAAGCAAATGTTTGGAGGCAGAACAGGGATCTGAAAAAAAAAAAATTAAATCTTGAGTTCTTTGTAGCCAGAAATTCTGCTGTGAAGGGAAAACTTGCTAAAATGCCGTGTTCCCGGGGAGGGAGAGGCAATCCCAGGCGAGCTCCCCGGGCAGGATTGCGCTCGGCTTTGTCATGTGGTTACTCCTAAATGGGGACGGAGGTAATAAAAATCAGACTGCTGGGACAGAGGATGGAAGCAGCGTGTGGAGCTTCCTCCTCCTCCTCCCTGCCGGGGGGCTCAGCCTGGTGAGGGATCCCACGGATCCTGGGCGGGAAGGATGGGGGATGCTGGTGCTGTTGGGACAGTGGTGACGAGAGCAGTTCTTTGGTGCAGTGACCAAGACCCTCTGAAAGCTCCTGGCTCAATGGATGAAATGAAGATAAATAGCCCTTGGCACAGGTTTTGTGCTGTGTGTGTTCCCGGGGCTGCTCACAGCCGGCGCAGTTTGGCCTCGGGCTTTTCAGAGGTCCTCACGTCAGACTTTTCACAGAATTTTGCGTGTCAAGTGCATTTTTTGGTGTTGCATTTCCTATGAAGACAAGTATTTCAGTGAGTTTTTTTTCCCTAGGTGGGTGGATGGGGGGGCAGGAATTGCAGCCACAAACTACCCAGCACTAGCTGCCTATGTGGGCTGAATACATTGATACACTTTTCACCAAAAGATTGGTTTTATTTTTTTTTCATAAAACATCTAAGTGATTATGAAATGTACATTTAAGCCTAAGTAACTTGACAGCTTGTTTTTTTTTTCCCCTGTGCAACAATTCTCTATAAAGCACTCTTAAAATGTTTTAGGGTTGTTTGTTTTTTTTTTTTTTCTTGAGTATTTGCGCATTCTCTCTGGTTTTTTAACTGATAAAAGATTTTTACAAGCCAGAAAAAATTGGGAAAGGGGGAGAGAGAGCAGAGGAACGTGGGGAGTCTGCTGACTTGTGGCGCGCCGGCGCCGTGCCCAGGCCCTGCCAGTTTGCTGCGGAGCCCAGTGCCAGGAGCCAAGGGCAGCAGAGCGTGAGCAGAGGGAGGTGGCTCCATCAGAGTGACCATATATAGTCACTGGGACCAGATTAAACCCTTCACCTCCCCGGTGTCATCCCCACAAAGCCATGGGCAGGATCTGTTCATCATTCATTAGACAGCAGGAGAAAATCCCTCTTTTCCCCCTGCAGCATCTCTGGGATCAGGGCTCCTCTGGATGTGTGCACTGGGGGACAGCAGCCAGCTGTTTTCCATCCTGGGCTGTCTGGGGGCTGGATTTCAGCAGCACAGCCAGTGCAAGGTGCTGGGGGCTCAGTGGGGCTGAGGTGGAGGTGCAGAAGGGTCCTGCCAGCGCTGGCTCTGCTCCACGCAGCGTTCCTGCCGTGGTATCCACTGGGAAGCATATGGCAGCCTGGATATATATATACATTTTGTGTGGGGGGACATGTTTTACATGCCAGTTCTCCCTGTCATAGGACAAACATTCACGCTTGGATTATAGGAAGCATTAGGGAAACAGGAGAGAACATCAATGCTTGCTGTTAGGGAGGCTGTAGGAGAGGCTGGGCAGGGCTGACAGGGCAAAGGGGTGGTGATGTTTTGGCCCTCCTGAGCTTTATGGGGTTGTGCTCCACAGAGGTTCAACGTGAGACATCAGTAAAGGGCTGGTGTTTCATGGTGTGCCATGCAGAAGGCAGTGGCCAGGTGCCCAAAGGAGGTGGGGAGTGAGGGTTTATCCATTTGAAGGTGGATAAAAGGATTTGATTTCCAAGGGAAGAGGCAGATGGGGCTTGCTGGGAGACTTCCAGTGGGATGCATGAGCCTGGCTGCCCTGTGGGGTACAGACCCCTCCTGGCAGAGGCACTGGAGGTCCTGTGGGATGAAATTCCCACAAGCAGGAGTAACCTCTCTCTATAGGTGCCCCTTCACGGGAAACCTCCCTCAGCACTGCACCAGCTGCAGAAACCTTCAAAGGTTTAAACCTGAGTAGGATAATGTCCATTTTGGTTGTTCTGTTGTGGCTGGAATCACATCCTCATGGCAAACTTTGGGATTATGATTTCCTAATGGGCATAAGGAGGCTCTGAATCCCTCTGACTGGATCTTCTCCCTTCTAAGAAGTTCTGATGGATTGGGAAGGAAAACTTTGTGGTTTTTGCATCACCCCTGCAGCTGCAGCTTGGCCACAGGGCAGGTGACAGAACCATATCTCTCACTCATTTCTACAAACCAAAGTTGTTTAAAACTTCATCTGTCTGCTCCCCAATTATCTGCTCCTTCTGTGCCTCCGTTTATCCAGGCTAGCATCATCAATACATGCCCATGCTTAATGAAACATTATTGCTTAGGTTTAATTGTCTTCTAATTAAGTAAAATAAAATTTTGCACGGTGGTTGCAACAGCATCTTTCCTGTCTGGGGATTCTGCTGTGCTTGAGGTGCCTGAGCCCAGGCACTACTACAGCCACAGTAGTGCCATTCCATGGAGAAGGGGATGGACAACAGCAGCAGCCTCTTCCCCTGAACCTGCTGCTCCTCTCTGTCACCCTGGTTAAATCAGATTAATTGCCAGCTGGTTTTTTGGATAAACTTCTGCATTTGGTAAAGCTGCTGGGGTTGTTGCTTTATGGTTTTTTTTTTTCATAAAACTTGTAAGTGATTATGAAATGTACGTTTAAGCATAAGTAACTTGACAGGTTGGGTTTTTTTTTTCCCCCTGAAAGACACAACGTGGGGTTGTGCTGAGCACCTGGGGAAAGGTGTCCCTGTTCAAAGTCAGGGCATGCAAGTGTAGGGCTGAATTTTTGACTCTTGTCTGAGCACAGTTTCTACTCTTAATGCATCATTAACATGGTTTTCTGCATTTCATTCAGTTCCCATTACAGCACTCAGTTCCGTCTGTTAATTTTGGTATGTTGATATTTTTGTTGTCAGCAGTTTTTTTTTTTTCTTCTTTTTTGAAGCATATAAAAACCATTAGTGTGAAAGAAGATTAAAAAGATACATTACAATTAAAATGTTAATGAAATCGGCATCATACAACTTTTGAAACCATTTAGGCATTAATCTTTCTTGGTCTCATGTCCATTAACTCGGGCGATTCTTATTCCACACTGACCCCTGCTGAGAGAGTCGTGCTATAATTGGATTTTAAGAACTGGGGGGAAGAAAAGGAGGGAGAGAGAAAAGCCTTGGAAAAAAGGGGAAGTTGGGAAGGTTGCCTTGGCTTTCTGCGTGGTGTCCATGGAAATGAAGCCAACAAAACCCAGCCCTGTTGCTCCATCCCTCCCCAGGTGGTGTGTTCCCCCCAGGTCATGGCTGGGAATTGGGAATGCCGGGGTCAGGGGCTGGGGCAGAGCCCTGGGAAGCTCCAGAGGCTCCAGGCTGGGCTCCTCCTGGGCTCTGGCTGTCACGGTGACCTTGGGCAGGGCACAGGCACCAGGCTCAGCTTTGGTTGATCCCAGTGTAACGTGAGCAGGGCCGGAGCAGGATGGTGAGAAGCCTTTTTAAGGCCCTGGGAGGAAGGGAATGGGAGAGCAGCAAGGAATCGTTTGTCATTATTGCTTCAGCTTTCCCCACTTCCTCCAAAATAGTATTTCTGCATTTTATCTGTTTGGGTTTGGTTTTTTTTTTTAAGAGGCTCTTTTTCAGCTTACACAATATTTGAATTGGGACCAGCCCCCCTCCCCAGGCGAAAGAGGAGGATTGACTAATTCACAGGCTGTGTAGTGAATCCAACATCATGACTTCTTGACTCACCACACAGCTCCCAGGATCCGTGCCATGGCTGCATCAGGGCCATGGGCTGTGCTCAGCCACTCCAGCCTCACCAGGGCTCCAGCCCGTCCAGAACACTCTGTGCTGGTCAGTCCCAGCCTTGCACACTCCTGGGCACCTTCTCCAGAGCTTTGCCTGTGCTGCCCAAGAACTTTACACCTCCTGTGGGATGTTGGATGAATTGGGAAGGGCAGGTCCTTTAGGGAAGAACATTGTGTTGCCAGTGTGGGATGGGGTTTGGGGTTTTTGGGAGGGAGGGTGTGCTGCTGTCCAGGCAGTGATGCACCTCAGCACTGGCTGAGCTGGAACTCAAGGGATGAGCACATCCCACCAAGGGAGGAGTGGAGTACCAGCCCAGCTTGTGTTTATGCTGCAAGCATGAATTTTTATTTAGATTTTTTTTATTTTTTTTTAAAGCAAAAAGCTGCACAGATCCGTGCAAGCCGCAGAGCTGCCGCCTCCCAGCCGCTCACGGCGCTCCGAGCAGGGATGGCTGGTGGTGGTGGGCTGGCCAGGGAGCCCAGTGGAGCTGAAACATCTGCAGGGCTGGGGAGAGCAGGAGAGCACTGGGCTGGCAGTGGCCCGGGGCTGGGTTCATGCCTGGGAAGTGAGGCGTGAAGCACAGAGCGTGCCGCTGGCACCGCATCACAGGCAGCGGGCACTGGGCACCCCGGCTGGGGAAGGGCTTCCTTGGAGCTCTGGAGTGCCTCTGCACACACAGCAGAGCCTGGGGTTTAATTGTTTAACTGCCTTTTTATGTGGGTAAAAAAAAAAATAGGGTAATTTATAGCGGTGTTGTTTTGTTGTCGGGGCATGGCGTGAATTTATAACCTGAGAGAATTGGGGATGGGGATCCAAAATTGTGAAATAAGGGCAGGAATGGGGGAGGCCTTGCCAGATTGGGATCCATCCTTGTCCCAGCTCAGCTGCTCAGATGAACTGGGGGGATGTTCTGACACAGGGGTACTCCAGGGGGTGCTTTGTGCCTTTGGGTGAAACCAGCAGCATTTGTGCCAGTCAAGCTAAATGTCCTTAGGGGAAGGGAATTCTAGGCCTGGCAAGAGGGAGCAAGGAAAAGCAACCCTGGACATTCCCAGTGAATTTTCTGGCCCAGCACGCAGGTGGGATTTCTAGCAGGGTGAATTTCTGTGCTGCAGGCTGAGTGAGAAGCACACCAGAATCAATATCTCAGTAGTCCAATAAAACCTGTGGGAATTTCATTTCAGCTCGTTTCAAGTGATCTAATAACTGGCCTTTCAGATGAATGCTGGGTGTTTGGTTTCTTTGTGCGACTGTAAAAATGCAGATGGAGCCCAGGGTACTTGCAGTGCTTTGGTTGGGCAGTGGGAGCCTCCATCCCCAGGTTTGCTCTGGGGTCAGGCAGTGAGGGTTGGGACTGTGTCACCAGACTGGGGGTTTGGCTCTGGGTGGTTTTCACATCCACTGGTGGATTCTAATTCCAGCTTGCAGCACTGATTTAGTGTCCATCACACCTCTGCATTCCCTTGGGAGCCAGTGGGAGCTTCAGCAGAGCAGCTGGAGGTACCTGAGCCACGGGGTACCTTCATGAATATTTTTGCAATCAAGTTTTAGGAAGTTTCCTCATTTACCTTCCCTTCAAGATCCCAAACTGGCTGTTGCTTTGTTCATGAGTGCCTTAGGAGAGGTGTATCCTGCAGTAGTTGCTGACTAATCTGCATTTGGCAGGACAAATTATGCAGGAGGGAGGACTTAACTCTTTGCAGGGGGACAGGAGGGCAGCACAACTTGGAGGGGGTGAATAAACCAAGAGAAGCTGCAGCCTGTGTGTGTCTGGTCCAGGCTGTCACCCCAGCACAGCTTGGCAGAGCATTGAGCTTAATTTTTTTGCTTGACCATCATCAAAACACAGAGGACTCTAGTGGCACACTGGTGATGTCCACAGTGCAAAGTGCTGCTGTTTAAAATTATTTTAAACAAAAATATTCCAGTGGCTTTTACTACTCTTCTGTAAGGTTCTGTAGAGTGACAGCCATGATTTCTTGGTACTTTTCCACACTCCCAAGTGGTTTTTCCCCCCAAAATTCTGGAAGCACTGTAGTTGCAGTTCAATTGCAGTGTGTTTGTGAAGCATCAGAAGTGATGCCAAGTGCCAGCCCCACGGGAGCCGTGCTCCTGCAGCCTCCCCTGGCTGTGCCTGAGGGATTTGTGCTGTTTGGCTGCTTTGGTGCCCACTCCCCGCCCTGCAGCCTGCTCCTGACCTCTGCTGTGTGCCTCAGGAATGTTGTATAAGACCCAGGGTGCAGCATTAGCAATGGAAATGTTTGGTGCAGGCGGTTCCCACACCCGGTGCCCGCCCTGGCCCACGTGCCGGCAGCTCCGGTGTTTGCTGGCAGAAGTTTTCCCTGCTGGTGTCCAGGTGATGGCTGTCCAGGTGACAGCAGGTGGGTTGGGAGCTTAGGAATTGTGTCTGGTGGTACCACCCACCAGTATGGATGGATATGTCAGTTTGGGGGAAAAAGGCAGAGATTTGCTGGCAGGTTTTGAAGAAAATCCCAACCTCCCAATGCTTGCAAACCCGTTTGAGGAAGCCTGGGATGAGGTGTAGCAAGGAGCTGCTTGGAACTTGTTTCAAAAGGTATGAAAAGGGGAGATGGGATGGGGTGAAGGATTGTTCTCCTGCCCACCACTGGATGTAGTTGGACAAACTCTCCAAGTTACCTAGGAATGATCTCATGAGTCTGGGATGGTTTCATACCCAGGGCAGTGGTTGAGCAGCCTCAGCGAGCTCAGACTGACATCCCAGAGGCTCTTTCCTCCTTGCCTTGGCTGCTCAGACCTGGTATTTGAATTTTAGTCTTCATTTTGTAGGTGGGACAAGAACCACCCACCGTGCAGGCTGAATGATGCCCTGTTGTGTGTGTCACAGGCGTGGGTGGCACTGCTCTGTACGTGCTGCCCGCTGTGCTCCCGAGGCTGCCATGGGCACAGTGGCTCTCTGGGACACACTCTGGTGTTGGCACTGCCCTTGGGAGCACAGCCCACCCCGTGGATCCTGCTCCATGCTTCACCCCAAATCTGAGTTGCATCATTTGTATGATTGGTCCCAAAGTGCCTCTCTTCGCTCCTGGTCCCACTCCTGATTCCACCTCCTCCTGTCTGGGGAACCTCCCTCTGTTCCTGGTAGTTCAGGGAAGGTTAGCTCAGGTTTAAACCACTTGCCTGTGGCTGTGAAGTCGTAGTGACATATTAAGTATTTAATATCCAAGTGCATTAGCTTCCCACCCACATCCCCCTTTGGAGATGGGCTGAGGGAAATCGGCCACATTTACAGGATGCTGCCCAGCAGAGTTGTACAAATGGCTTCCTCCTGGACCTCTGCTTTTATGTTTAATTCCTGACCCAATTAGCCATGAGCCATGGCGTGAGCAGAGATCTGGTGGCTGCATCCAGCGCCTCGTCCCTCGCAGCGACTTCGGGGAGATCCCTGCCTGCTGGAAGGGACATCTGGCCCTGGGGGTGTCACAGTCTGAGCTGCCAGTGCTCCATCTGTGAGGCAGCTGGGCCAGAGCAGGAATCACCCAGCTAAGCCAGTGTCCCTGCACCTGGTGGCGGGCAGGGCATGCCCTGGCGCTGCCACCTGTGCCCGGTGGCAGTGTGAGATGGGAGAATGCACCTCAACAGCCACGTCTGGTTGTGCTACAGCTTCATTTCTGGGCCCTTGCTTAACCCCTGCAGCACATCAGAGGCTCTTGTGAAATGTAATGTGCTGGGGCAGCAGCACAGGAAAAAGCTCTGCCTTCTGTGAAGCCAGACTGTTGCAGAGTAATTTGTTTTGTAAGATTTTGAAAGGCAGTGTTGCAATCTGTAACAGTAGAATAGTGGGAAGATGGTCAGGTGGTTCTTGGGACTTCAACAGACAGATTTCATGTCTGTGTGTTTTTGCAACACCTTTCTATAAAGGGAAACATAATTTAAAATATGATTACTTAGTGTTGTAACAGTCTTCTCAAACGTTTTTGCATTATGCAGAGATCATTATCAGAGGCTGATATTAACTTGCAAAGAATATTATGCAAATCATTCTCCTGTTCTTCTAAAAAGAAATTTCCTTCATAATGCAAAGCGTGACAAAAAAAATTGTGCAGAGGCTTTTGACAAAATTACATTCAGAAGATGTAACAGTTTTTCTGCTTACTAGCACAATCCGTTTCTGCCTTTTGACTGGATTTGCTCAACTCAAGCTGATAAAGGCTGAATTTTAAAAGCAGACTGGGGCTGGGGGGAGTGCGTGGTACCTCGTGGGTTCAGGGATGGTCAGGGAGGGTTTTTGTGCTTGGATTGTTGTTCCAAATCCACCCTGATGGCGATTACAGCCTCTGAGTCTCTCAGCTGTTTGGTGCTCTCTGAAATGATGTGGTGGTGCCTCGTGGTCCATGGGGTGGGGATGCTCAGCACCACCCTTGGCATGAGCAGCAGTTCCAGCGAGCAGGACTGGGACAGGTTTCACAGGGACAGACTCCCCAGGTGTCCAGTGCCGCCAGTTTCAGCCTCTGGATCACTGGGACCAGTCAGACCACCCTGGATGGGGGGCACTGGGGGGCTGGACCCCAGACCCCAGGGGTGGGATGGGTGGTCCTGCCCCACGCAGCCTTCACAGGATCCCTGAGGCTGGAAAAATCCTCTGGGATCATCGAGCCCAACCCGTGCCCCATCCCCACCTTGTCCCCAGCCCAGAGCACTGAGTGCCACGTCCAGGCCTTCCTTGGACACCTCCAGGGATGGAGACTCCCTGGGCAGTGCCTGGCCACCCTTTCCATGGAGAAATTCCTGCTGATGCCCAAGCTGACCCTCCCCTGGCACAGCTGGAGGCTGTTCCCTCTCCTCCTGGGAGCAGAGCCTGCCCTGCCCTGGCTGCTCCCTCCTGCCAGGTGGCTGTGCAGAGAGAGCACCAGGATCTTCCCTGAGCCTCCTTTTCTCCAGCCTTGGCATCTCCCTTGTGTTTCTCCAAGCATCAGCACGTTCCTGGAGGTAATGCTGGCCCAGCTGAAGCCATTGAGGATTTTGCCACGGACTTCATCCCTCCTGCATGTATTTTTTGTGTGTGTTACAAACTGGTTGGATCAGTTCAGAGCTGCCCCTTTCTCACGCAGAAGCCAGACCGTGCTGAAATCAAGCGGATTGTTTTAGAAGTATTGGCTGCTCCCTTCTTATGGATTGATTGACAAAAATAGAGCCTGATAAATATTGTAAATGACTAAAATACTTGCAAGCTGTGCATCACAGTCAGCCTTGGAGAGGCTCATTTGCTGTAGAACCCCGTTTTCCAGGCACTTAACACCATTTTGAGAAAACGAGGTCCTGATTTCTCAATACAAATGTGATTGAGAAAAGTCAGTAATATTCAGACATGTAGATTGAATTACAGCGGCAGGGAGAGTTTTCACTAACACGGGAAATTTTCAGGCTCTCTTTTTGTGTCTGCTTAGATAACTCAATATTTAAAAATCAACCCAAATTAGATAAATAAGCTGGAAGTCATCGTTAGCATTCGTCAAGCAACTTAGGCTGGATGTTCCGGCACTGCCTGACTCCACCTCTAGCTGCAGGGTTTCCCTGTTATGAACGGGTGAATTCTAATCCTTGTTTATTCCCTGCTGCAGAGAAATGGATTTATCCGGAGTTTTCTGCCTTGAAAAGGAGCCCTGAGTGCGGCGGGGCTGGGGCGCCCTGGGGCGGGTGCCATGTGCCGTGTGAATTCCGCCCTTCACACCTTCCACACCTTCCACCAGCACCAAATCCCTGATTTCCGTGACACAGAGAACTTTTAACACCCCGAAAGTGGCCCCAGGGTGTGGTTGTGAGGTGAAAATCAGAGCAGTGAGGGGTGACTGAGTTGGCTCTGCTTCCCTGGCATCTCCTGGGCTGGGGATGGGAGCTGCTGGGCATCCCTGCTGGACCCCACTGGCTGAATTACAGGCAAAGGCTGACTTTTTATTTTTCAAACATTGCAAGGAAGGCTGAATCAAAGTAGGGAGGTGTTTTATTCTGAACAGTGTGGCGGAAAGGAATCTTTTTATCTTCTGGGTTTCTTTGTTTCCGGAATGTTTTGTAGCACGGACTTGTAGCAGAGCGGTGTTAAGCACATTCCTGCAAATCTCTTTCTGGTAGCCTCTGGAAAAGGGTGATGCTGCCAAAATCAAATCAAATATTTAGCTCTAAACTATTTTTTTTTTTTGCTTCAAAGGATGCCTCTTTATGACTTTTTTTTTTTTTTCTTGGTTTTGTTGTATTTCTTAGAAAAGCATTTGCAGTGTTCATCGAGCTGCTTCCAGGAGCAGCTGTGGCTGCCCCTGGATCCCTGGAAATGTTCAAGGTCAGGTTGGACAGGGCTTGGAGCACCCTGGGACCGTGGAAGGTGTCCCTGCCCATGGCAGGGTGGGACTGGATGGGCTTTGATGTCCCTTCCAACCCAAACTACTCCCAGTTTCTGAGATTCCCTTTGTTTTCCCCCTTTTCCCAGTTAACCTCATTTTCGGCTGTGATCAAAAGCAGAGGCTTTTACCCTCTGCTGCCCTTCTGCAGGTTTTACATCCCCACCTGCCTCACTCCAGCCGTGCTCTTACCACCAAGCATTAATAAAACCAAAGCAGAGGCCAGCATGATCATCCCCTGCCTCAGTCTGCTGCAGGGAAACTCTTCCCAACAGAGTGAAAATTGCAAGTGGTTATGGAAATTATGGGGCAGGGAAGAAAGAGCATTCCAGCCTGGTTTAATTTGTGAGTGGATGTCCTGGAAATAAGGTATAGCAATGCACAGCCCAGGTTGTTCTAACGTGGATGTTGGGCTCACCCTTGTGTGAGTGTGATGCTGCCTCATGATGTGGGAGCAGATATAATAACCTTGAAGAATCTTGTAGGACATAAAAGTTTTAATTAAAAATCCAGCTTGGTTGAGGGTATTTTGGTTTAGTATGAATGTCTTCATTTCTTTTGAAAAAAGAATTAAATGAAACCCTTAGTATTCCTTTTTTTTTTTTTTTTTGATTCCTGCATATTTATTCTTGAAGTTGAAGCATTAGAAAATAATTGAGTAAAACAAAATCCACAAGGCTTCAAATTACCTCTAGCTTAATGTTTTATTTAAAAGGTTTGCTAACTGACATTCTTTATAATGAATTAGGTCACGCGGCTCCGAAGAGTGTTGTCGGTTTTCTTTTTTACATTTAAATTTGAGGCTGCTTCCCTTGAAACTTGAAACTCTGCTGCCAGAGCCGTGCAGGGCTGTGACTCCCCGGCTCAGGGAATCTCACTCTAATTATTCTCAATCACACCAGTGCAAATGAATATATCCATGTTTGGAGGATCGAAGCGGTGTTGTCATGGCAATCTCCCTAAGGTCATGAGAAACTCATGGATATTGTTCCCTGCCTCTCCTGGGAGCCTGCTCCTACCTTTGCAAGACTTTGGGTTTGGGGAAGAACTTTGAAGCAGGATCTGGTTGGGGTTTGGTTGGCAGGATTTGCTGTTTGCTGCTGGGGGTTCAGGTGAGGGTGGTGGAGGGCACTGCTCGTCCTCCTCTGGGCACCACATCCCGAGTCAGGACAGCACCAGGCTTGTTCTGGAATCTGGGATCCTCCTGAGTCCTGGGGCAGCACAAGGGGTTGGTGCTGCTTAATGGGGCTCAGTGTGCTGGGATGAGCTTTGGCTTGGCTTTTGTTGGGAGAGCTTCGCTTGTATGCAACTTAAAAAAAAAAAATCCAAACCCCAAGTGAGAACAAGCCCCAAAACAACAACAAAAATACCCAACTTTGGTTTTCTTTAAGGCCATGTTGGGTGGAGCCACCTGGTCTAGTGGAAGGTTCCCTGTCCACGGCAGCTCTGATGATTTTACAAATATCTGGGGTGGAATGACAAAGGAATTCACTGAAATGGGAATTCACTAAAATTGAAATTCACTAAAATTGGAATTCACTTAAATTGGTGTTTTGCAAGTCTTGGTTGAGGCAATGCATGTAGTTGTGGTTTTATGGTTTTATATTTCTAAATTCTTTTTGCTTAAAAAAAAAAGGAAAAAATAACCAAAAAGAAATGTTATTGATAGAGAGCCATCAAAGCATTTTAATTTGCAACTAAATCCATGTTAAAACTGTAATTATTTTGCTAACCCAAGACATAGATACATTTATGTATATAAATATATATATACATACACACCCCTATATCTTTGAGCCTTCAGACAGCTTTACCACATCCCTGTGCCAGTTTTTTTCGTGCAGGTGGCTTGGTCTGAAAGATCTGACATTATTTAATGATTGATACCAATATTCTACAAAACCACTGAAAACTAAAAGAAAATCTTGCACTTTATTGGCTGTAGAGGAGCCGTGGCTGTGCCTGCGGGGCGTCAGGTGAGTCTCTTGCATTATTTGTGTTATCTGCACTTAATTGCTTCTGGTTGCTGAGTCTTTGGAGATGTTGAGCCTCTCTGATCTTGTCCTCTCACACCCAGCGTGTTCTCACGCAGCAGGGGCAGAAAACAGGTCTTCACAGGGTTTTTCACCTGGCAGGTGTGCCCTGTTGGCCCATCCCTGCAAGGCCTGGCTTGCAGAGCCCCTGCCCTGCCCGGCTGTGCCCTGTCCACACAGGACACCCCGGGCTGGCACCTCTGCCCTGCCACTTGTCTGCCCACCCTGGAGCTGTTTTGACCTGACTTTCTCTAGAACTTGGCACGCAGGTTGGATTAAGGGGTTTTAAATTGGAATTTTAGGTTGGCAGAGCTGAAGTGTAGAGATGAGTTGGTGTTGAAACGTTCAACAAAGCACTAAGCAAGTGGGATTTACAATTAAAGACCTATTTGCATTTTAAAATCATTTCAGTTGGCCTTCTGGCCCACAGGCTTTCTATGGCTGTGGGATATCCATTAACACTTCCAGGGCTCCTGGACTTGCCAAAAACCCTCTGAGCAACTTCCTCTGGTCCACTCTGCCTTGCCCACCCAACACCTGGAGGAGTGGCCAGTGAGCTGTGAGGGGAAAAACAAGTCTGACGAGGTAAAAAAGGCACAAGGGAGCCTTTAATGCTGGGAAAACAATTAGCTGCAGCTTCTGCAGTATTTAACAGGGCTTCAAACCCCTCTGATTATCCCTGCATTGGCTTTTGTTGATCGTTTGGTTGACTAACATGTCCCTTTCAGCTTTGGTGACAATAAAATGTGAGTAAGCAGAAAACTCAAATATCTGAACGATGGCTCTTGGCAATTTCCTAATTTCCTGAGTGAGCACAGGCTTCTTGGAGTTTCATTCCTGTGCCAGAAAGACTATTTGCTCATACAAAGTTCTTCATTGTAATAGGAAAAAATCAATTTGATTACTTTCATGTCAGCATGCATGTCTAATGGCTTAGAAGTTATTGCAGCCATAAAATATACAGTATCATTTCTCTCTCACTCTGAAATTTGACAGGATTAATATAGTCAGCATGAAATCTTAGTCATAAAGTCGACCATAAGTGATGGTAAAATTAGCTGCTGAAATCGTCTGCTTATGGAAAGCATCTTCTGTTTTTCCTTCAGGGAAAAAATACCAAGGGGCTGGCGTGAGGATGGGAAGGAAGTGTTTGCTCTGATGGGAAGATGTCCATTTTATTTCATGTTTGTGGATCTGTGATGTCCCTGCCAGCCCCAAGTGTGGCTTCACCACCCGTTCATCTCTGCTGGTGCTGCTGCTGGGGCTGGGCTTTGTGTCCAGCAAGTCATCCCCTGGGTGGGACACAGTGGAGCTCATGCAGGGCCTGGAAAGCACCATCCCCTGCAGGGGCTGGATTTTGGGTTGGAAAATCAAGGCTTGAGGTCAGTGACTGGTGCTTTGTGTTCCCCAGGGCAGTGTGGAGTGTGCTGCTCTGATTTATCTCATGCAGAACAAGCCTTGTGGTAGTTGAAAGCTGTTTTTTTCCTTTGGGTCAGTGAGGTTGGAAGGAGCAGAGGTGCAGGTGAGGTAGGTTTCACCCATGGAATGGAGTGGAATTGAGTGATGCTCTTCCTCCTGGTGCTACCTGCTGCCACTTTTTGGTCACCTGCTGTCCTCCTCCTTGTCCCCTTGGGAAGTGGCTGGGCACCTTCAGGGGGGCACAGAAGGAAGCTCTGAGCTGGGACTGAGGAAGCTCTGCCTGAAGTTGAGTTTCCTTCTGCGTGGCTGCCTCTCCTTCCTGCTCACCCACCTCCAAACCTGCCCTTGGAAGGGCAGAGGAGGGGCTGGCTTAGGCAGGTGTGTGATCCTGCACCAGCCCAGCCTCTGAGCTCCCTCTTAATGGTTTTGTTTCGTGTTGTCTCATTTCAGCTGCACTGGGGAAGGTGCCTGTGCTGCTTTTTCTGTTTGTGAAGCTGATTACAGAAAGAATTAAGGAGCTTGGTTATCTTTAATAGCAGTGAGCTGCTGTCTTTAATATCAACTTTAAAATGAAAACAAGGGAAGGCATCATCTTCCTTATGGACATTAATTGCCCATTCCAGAAGGTCCCAGAGCTGGGTTTTATTGCCTGCTTGGCTTTGCAAGGGGAAATTCCTCCTGTTCCTTGAGCAAAGACACAAAGTTTTACTCCTCTGGGGGGAATCAGGGGTCCCTCACGTTGCATCCGGATGTTCCAGCTCGGCTGGAAGCTGTGTCCTGCTGGTTTCACAAGTCCTGCCTGCCTTGGCAGCCCGTGGTGAAAAGTTAAAATCTGGTCATTGGTTTTGGCTGCATCTCCAAGGCAACTTCATTCATAGTCAGCTCGGGGTTGATACCATCCCAACATGCCTGGGTGACTAACTCCAGCTCCTGTTACATCCCAGAGGAGCTGTTAACTCCTTCAGCCCAGGCAGGGAGTACAGCAGGCAGTGGGCACAGAGCAGGTGGATGCCATAAACACCCAGCAAATCTGACCTGCTCTGTTTGGTTTCCTTCCCAGTGCCTTTTTCAGCGTGGAGAGAGCAAAGAGCTCGTCGCTGTTTAAGGTCCTTCTCAGTGCAGAAAGGTCTCAGACTGAGTTTGTTTCTCCTGGAATTATTATGCTTCATTATCCTCTGGTTTGGGCAGAACGTTGCCTTTGGGATCTGCACTTACTGCAGGATTTCACTTGGAAAAAAGGAGCTTGGCTGCTCACTGCAACACGCTCTGAAACGCAGGGAAAATGTAATTTTGCATTTCATGCCAAACCAAGGGAAGATTTTCCTCTGAGGAGCAGGTGATGAGGCGAGACCCCCCTGTTGCCAGGTGTGCTCAGGATCCACGAGCCTGTGGGATGGAGGTGTCCAGGTCCCTCACTGGGGGACAACATGGAGATGTCCTGGTCCCTCACTGCTGTGCCTATTTCTGTGTGAGTTCTCCAGATCTAGATTTACAGCCTCCAGAGACTGCTTCAATTCTCACCAAAAGATGTAGGAAGGAGGAAAAGGAGCCAAACTCTGGGCTTTTTGCTGTTTGTTTCTCTCACAGCAATGCAGAGAGGTGCTGTTCCAGCAGATGATGATTTGTCCTTAAAATCCACAGCGCTGGCTGGGATGGATCCTGAAGCAGCAGTCCCCAGGAAAGCATCCATCTCCAGGGAGGAATGGGGCTGGGAGAGGGGCAGAACAAGCACCAAGCAAAGCTTGGCTTGAACTTGCTGAGCATTGTAAAACCATGGAATGGTTTGGTTTGGAAGAGCCCTTAAAGCCTGTCTTGTTCCAGCCCTGTTCCAAGGGTAGGGAACCTTCCACTGGACCAGGATGCTGGGCTGTGCCCTCTTCCATTGGGATTTGAGTCTGTGCTCCCACCCTGGGTGTCTGGTGCTCTTTGGAGGCCCTGGAGGTGATTTGGCAGGAGGGGACAGGTAGGAAAAGCTCCCTGGGTTTCGCTGGACACATCCCTGCCCTCGGTGCAGCCCAGGTGGGGCATCTGAGCAGGGATCAAGGGTCAGGCTGGCTCTGGGGTAGCTGAGATGCACAAACCTGACACTCTGTTATTGTTTTAATGCATTTTGGGAGATGTGTTACACTCAGGCAGAGAATGAGACGTGCTGGGACTGGGGAGGGTGCAGTGGGACAGGGTGGTACCTGTGCAAGAGTTCATTGGACATGGCACAGATTACCCCAAGGAATTGGGGTGCAGCTTGGGTCCCCTAAAACCTGGCTGGCCAGCCTCCCTGCTCCAGATGCTGCTCTCCCTTCCTAGGGAGGAAAACCTGCTCTTGGACTCTTATGGAGCTGCTATAACTCTCAAATTTTAATAATAGATTACCATTAGTATCAGCCTTATATAATGCACAGCTCATTATTGCTTACTCAGAATAATTTTGCAGCCTCCTTATAGAACCTTGGAACTTTATTTGCTGAGTATAAAATATGCAGAAATGCATGAATAGTTTTAAGACTTGGTACCCTAAACTAATACAGTGTGCTGCTTTTTTTTTTTTTCCCTGCACCATGATTGAAGTCAAATTAACATATTTACCTTCAGTGCTCCCAGGAGTAGCATTAAAAAATTCAAGAGGTGATTCAGAATAGTCTCCGATTTACTGTGTTTAAAGCTGGATTTCATTTCTCAGTAAAACCATGCAAACACTTGACTCCCTCTCAGCTTTCCAGCCTCTTTGCTCCCCGTGCAGGTCCTCGGACTCATCAACAGATGGGAGCAATATTATTACCACTGCGTTCCCAAAAGGAAGCTTTTTATTTTATTTTATTGGTTTTTCAGGATGGTGGAGAAAGCAGGGGCAGAGAGTAAAGGAGGAAATGAGTTCTTACAAATGGCCCAGAAGTGTAGCTGCTGTTTCAGTCTGGAGTAAGGAGAAGGATGCAGTGTGGTGTCTGTCTTTCCTAGGGCAAATCATGGAGCCTGATTTTGGCTCTATGTTCCCATTTTCCCAGGAAAAAAAAAGCTGTGTGAAGACCAGGGTGGGAAATGGAAACTTGCTTTATTGCCCAGTAGTTTGTTTATTCTTACAAATGACACCTGTGCCATCCTGCTGTGCTTTGATTTATCCCTACAGGTGTAGGGTGCAGCTCCTGCAGCTCCAAGGATTTCTGACCCACAACAGTGGGGTTCAGGGGTGCAAATCCTGCTCCAAAGCCCCCAGGCTGCTCCACCACCATCTCTATCTTTAAAACATGTAAGTGCTGCAGGAAAACCTGTGACCTGAACACTTTTCCTGCCCCAGGAATAAATATTCCAGGGAGAGGGTCTGTGAGAGGAGGCTGGGTCTGGTCAGTACAATCCTGCCTGCTAGTTCTCTTTACCATGCACTGGAGATGCTGCAGTGGGTTTTTTCCATGCCTGCTGCTAGATTAGGAAGTTGTTTCAGCAGATGTTGTTTCCTAAGAAAATGGGTTAATGCTTGGTGGTTAGAATGGTGTGGCAAAAAAGCTTATTTGTGTGAGGCTTTGGCTAATTGCCTCGCAAGAGTTGCAGAGCGTTGCTGCAAATTTCCCGGATTTCGCAATCGCCACGGCTCTGGTTAACTGGCCAGAAAGATTTGCAGAAATACACAAATAAATGGAAATGTAGAGGTAAAAATCACTGGCTGGCTTGCTGCAAAAAGCTGGAGGGTCTTGTGAAGAGGTCTCGAGGTGTGAGCAAGTGGCTGAGGCTTGGGACTGAGTGGATCTCGGGGTTTTATAGAATTCCAGACTGATTTTTTTTGGAAGGGACCTTAAAGCTCATCCCAATACATCCCCTGCTGTGGGCAGGAACACTTTCCACTGTCCCAGGTTGCTCCAAGCCCTGTCCAACCTGGCCTTGAACACTTCCAGGGATGGGACAGGACTGCTGCCCACTGCTGCCTCGGCTCATGGGACTGGTCCCAGCACACTGATGGAGCTGGGAGCTGCTCTGAGCTGGGATCACAGGGAGGAGTTTCCATCTGGAGGCAGGGACTTGGTAAATTGGGCCAGGAAAATGCAAATCAAGTGTTGCTGTTTCTAAGGGCATCACCATGAAAAGACTTTTACTGCATCAAAAAGCACCACGGCGATGAACTGGTGGGGCTGGGAAGGAGCTGGGGGGCTCTCCTGGGACCCTTGGGATGTTCCAGGGAAGGGTGGCCACTCCTGCCATCCTGTGCCATGGATAAAACCTCTGTCTGGGCCAGAATTCCCAGAGCCAGGTGCCAGCACAGCTCCAGGCTGGGGGCTGGGTCAGCGCTGCATCCCCCAGCACTGCTTAAATCACTGATTCAGTTCTGTCTGAGCAGCAGCCTAAACCAGGAATAAATGGACTTGGCTCCATAAACTTAGCACTTAAATATTTTCCCAGGCAGGGGAAAAAAAAAACCACCAACATTTGCTTTCCATGCAAAACATATAAATCTTGGAAAAGTTCCCAAAGTTGTGTGTTTAACTGTTCATATCTGTGTGCTTGTAGGAGAGAAGTGGTTATTCCCCAGCATAATTATTTTCCTTTTTTAAAAGGAAGCTGGAATGTTTGTGAGGAAGACATTTTAAGCCAGTGGTGGGGATGAAGGAGAGTGAGGTTGGATGGGAGGAAGCACCTTCCCCTCATTCCCTCCCTGCCAGGACTAACCACAAATGCTGCTTTGGCTTGCTGTGTTTTGGGGCTCTTTCTGCTTGTCTGATGAGTTTTAGTGAAACACAGATCTGGTTGTTGGTTTCTTTTTAATCTAACCCCAGTACAAGAGCTGTTAGTGGAGTTTATTTAAAGCTAAAATTGTGGATGCTGCATAAAACTCAGCTCTTCCCTCCTTCCCAAAGCCCTGCAGCAGGTGGATGCTCCTTTATTTCCTGCTCACCCCATGAGAAACCCCACTGCAATTAGTCAAATAGAGCTGCAGAGATAGATTTATTTTTGTATAAAGTCACTGTTTCTCAGAAAATCCCCGAGGAGATGCTGTGAAGACCCTTCCCTGGGGCTGGGGTGATGCACAGGTCACATTGGCACCACCCTGTCCCCGTCCTGGGGGTGCAGGTGGCACTGGGAACAGGGACTGGGCATGGAGGAGAGGGTCTGTGCTGACTGTCCTGCCTGCAGCAGGCCAGGATGGAAATTTTCCAGCACACTGACCCTCCATGAGCCCTGTGGACACACAGTGGATAGAAGCTGGAAGATAAACCCACCCAAATCTCCTCTGCAGAGGGAAAAATCCCAATAACCATCTTCCAGCTTCTCCCCACTGCTCTCTGAGCCTTGCTGTCATTGCAGTCCCCGTTCCAGAGCTGCAGATGTTTAATTTATTTGTGTTCTCCTAACACCTCTCTGTTTCATAACAGGAATCACTCCTGGGTTTGGCCAGGAGGCAGCGGAGCTCCCTGTAATCCAGGAGTGAATCAAAGCAACTTTTTACAAAACAAGATTCTCTCTCACTGTTGCAAAAGAGCTTTGGGGAAATCTGGTTTTTGTGGTTAAGGATCTTACTCTTGATGCACAAGGAAAATTATGTGTAGCTTTTATTTGGCCCAAAGGATTCTTACAACATTATCCGTATTTCCTTTAATTTGTGGGATTTCTAGTAAATGGGCTTAAAAATAGGTCTGGGCAAGATGCCAGGGTACATAAGAAGAGCAGAAAAGCTTTGCAGGCTGTGAGCTGCTCACTTTCACTTCTCCCTGGGTGCTGGCTGGGGGCACGGGGCAGTTGCTCACCTTTTGGGGTTGAATTTAATGATGTCTCTGGAATCCTTTGGAAGTCGATATGGCAGGGAAAAAAACATCTTTTAACTCTTTCTTAGAACTGATGCAGTGTAGGTGCTGAGCTGGAGTCGAGTCTGGAAAGGGGCAGGATGAGCTGCAGCACCAGGGGAGGGCAAGAATTGGGGAACTCTGGACCCATTCACTGATGGGATTTAGGGACCCTGGAAAACCAGTGTACAAGTAGGAGCAGAATATGGCAATGATAATATGGGGTTTTTTTTCCTTCTTTCCACTTTCCATTCTCAGAGGTCTCTTTCAGCCTCTTGTTAAGTGGGAGAAATCTCTGGAGGGAGAGGTGCCCAGCTCCCTGTGGTGGTATTTACCTGATTCCTTCAAAATTAGTCCAGGTTCAAGTGACTTAAAAATGCCTTTTTACCTGGGGACAGCCTTCCATTCAGATGTGGTGAGTTTATGCAGCTGGAGCCTCAGTGGAAAGGGAAGGTAAGAGGGAAAAGATCCCTGTGGCATCCAGCCTTCCTCACTCCAAGGTCCTCTGCCAGGCCAGGGCACCTCGTGCCTTCCCAAGAAGTGGGATTTTTGTTCTGCTTTTGTAAAATTCAGTTCATTCTATTTTAATTCAGTCTTTGGGCATAAATCTGTAAAACTTTGAGTCTTGTGGATGCTGTGTCTCTCTGTTGTGAGTAGTTTCTTGGGAGGTAGAGGAGGCGTGGGGAGATGGATGAAGATCAGGAAGGTTTTGAGCTTCCTGGGAGCAGCAGCAGTGTGTTGGATCAGTGAGGTGGGCAAGGAGCAGGGTTGGGTTGAGGTTGCAGTGATCTTGAACTAAAAATGTGCATTTTCACGTGGTGGTGGTGATGGACTTCTGTAAAATCAAGAGGATTTTCATTAACACTTTCCATAAAAGCGAGAGGATTTTACGGAAAGCATCAGGGAAATTATTTGTGCCACTGTCAGGAATGTTGGGGACTGAAGTCCCACGAGCCACTGCCAGCACCACACAGTTCCCCAGGATCCTTTCAGGGGTAGGCAGGTGAATTTGTTGCAGCTCCTATAAAAAGGGCTGATATTTGGGATGTGTCTGGAGAGAGCACGGGGCTCACTGACACCAAACCTTTCTGTGGCAGGAGTGGAATGGGGTCTTGAGCCTTTTCCACAGGACTGGTGCCCCACTGAGGGGCAACTCCTGCCTCTGAGGGCTCTTCCATGTTCCAGGAGAAAACACAGCAGAGAAGAACACCCTGTGCTGCCTCTGCATGCCTTAGGTACGTGGTGAGCAGGAATTGTTTCTTTCCTTCTGGACACGGAGCTGCTGAGTGCCAGCACCCCAAAACTTCCCTCACTGGGAAGTTGAAATTGGGAAGTAAACCTTGGGACTGAGCAGCTCCCAGCCCCAGGGCCTTTCTCCTTCCCTCTCCCAAATCCAAAGCCCTGACCTCCAGCCAGCCCAATTAGCACAAGTTCAGATTTGAGCTGATGTTTCAAATTTGCCTCCTTTGCCTGAGATCAGCTTTCCCAGGCACCCCGGAGCAAAAGGCTCCTGATGTTCCTCCACAGACCAAGGTTAAATGGGCAGCTGCAGCCCAGCCCCGTGGGAAGGGCAGGTTTTTAGGGGTGGTTTTGGGGAGGTGGGCTGGCACTGGGGGGGTCACAGCTGGGAATGCTGCTGGGTCCCTCACCAGGGCTGGGGCTGGGATGTGTCAGCTCCTCCTTGAAAACAGACAGCATGAGCCCCTTTGATTTTTCTTTTTAAAAATAATTGGGTTTGTGAGCATNGGGGGGGGGGGTGTGTTTAAAAGATTTTTAACTGAGAGCCAGCAAATTTAATATTTTCTGTGTCTTGGCTGTGTTGTGATTTACATTTGATTTTAGGCATAATTAGAAATGCAAGTGGAGCGCTTTGTGTTTTACCTCTGCTCCAACTATTTATGGCATGATATGCAAATGAAGCAAGCTATGAATATTAAAGATTAGAGTGTGTTACAAAGTATCACTGTCTTTAATGAGTTGGGTAATGGGCACAGCCTTTGGAACATGGAGGTATTCGCTGCTGCGTGCCGGCTCGGCGCTCCGCAGCTCCGGCTTTGGTTGCATCCCAGGAGAGCAGGGCTGGGATTTAAAGCCTCTCCAGCCCCTGCTCGGCTGCAATAGGTAGGTGAGATTCCCCAGCGTTCCCATGACAAAGGAGGCTGCGGCTGAGGGCTGCTGATGGATTATTTCACGGAGGCTGTTGCAGTTCTTGTCTAGGTCAATCCGTTTCGTCTGCGGCAGCGTTGGAGCTGGATCTGAGAATATGAAAGCGCTCGCCGACCTTTCAAGGTGCTTTGCAGCCATGGGAGGGAATCTTAAACAAGCTCCTGCCAAAATGGAGCTGCTGCTCCCCCGGCACAGCCACCCCAAGAAATTCCTTCAGCTGCTCCTCGAGGATTAGGCTCAGTGGCAGGGAATTATTGGGGGGGTTATTGACACGTCTGAAGGAACATCTTATCCACTGGAGAGCAGAGGGTGGGAATGGGGCGCCTTGGATTAACCCCTTCTGGGGGTAGGAGTCAGGACAGCCTGGTTTTAGCTCTGAATCACTGCCTGGGTTCAGCTTTAAATCAGTAACTGGTTTTAATTCTAAATCAGTAACTGGTTTTAGCCCTAAATCAGTAACGGGTTTTAGCTTTAAATCAGTCACTGGTTTTAACTCTAAATCAGTAACTGGTTTTAGCCCGTAATCAGTCACTAGTTTTGGCCCTAAATCAGTAAGTGGTTTTGGCTCTAAATCAGTAACTGGTTTTAGGTTTAAATCAGTGACTGGTTTTAGCCCTAAATCACTAACTGGTTTTAGTCCTAAATCACTAATTGGACTTAGCTCTAAATCAGCGATTTTATCTCTAAACCAGTGACTGATCTTATCTCTAAACCAGTGACTGGTTTTATCTCTAAACCAGCCTCAAGAGCTGTAAAAGAGGAAGGGGGCTGTGTTTTGGGGTGCACACAGAGGCTCCATCCAGGGCTGCCCTGCAGAACCAGCTCTGCTGGGATCCCTGCGGGATGCTGGGGGGCTGCAGGAGGGGGGAAAACCCTGCCAGATACAGAAAGCAACGGATTTAATTCCAAATGGGGCTTGGGGAGGGTGGGTGGTGGGGAGGGAGAATGAAGCATGCCCCAGGGAGCGTGCTTTTCAGATTTGAGGTATTTAAATTACAAATTTTGATGAGGAAGATTGTCAGCAGTATTCAAAACAGTGCTTAAATTCTTTTGAAACACTGTCGAGCTGTGCTGTGGCAGTTGAAAAGTTTGGCACACAAGAACTTGGCCCAGAAGTTGCTGCTTGGGTTTTTTCCTTTAAAACTCAATTCATCTGTATTCAAGTATCCCACATGCTTAAGGAAAAATAACCCCACCAGGCTCATACTGGTTTGAGACAGACCCTTGCCTGCAGGAGAGGCTGCAGAAGTGATTGATCTCTAATATTAGAGGGTTCTGTGTTGGTTAATCAGCATTAATAAGTATTTATACTTGGAAAGAAGAAAGAGTTTTGCAGTGTTTGTGTCTGCTCATGAAAACAACCAGCAAACTAAACGGGGGTTTGGCATTTCTTGTGTTTCACTGCGTTATGAGTCCATATGAATTAGATAGATCTATTTATGATCTATTTATATTTTTGGGGGCTGGTCAGTGTTTGTGGGACCAGCTCAGGTCGTGAGCACTGGGGGAGACTTTCTCAGTCCAACCTCTGACCTCTCTCTGCTGCAGAGATGAAAAAAAACCCCAGATTTTAGGGGGCTCTTCCAGCAGCTCAGAACTTGTCAGATGTTGGTGGACGTAGTTTAGCATATAATATATATATAAAAAACCAAAATATTGATCATACATCATCTATATTATATATTTTTTTGTATAGATAATCATCAGCAGTGTATATATAGTACAATATTCTGGGCTGCAGTGTTGTCTGGGGGTGTTTTAGGGTGTGATACAGAAATAGTCACATTCTGAAGCGTTGGGCACAATTTGTTGCCCCCAGTGAGGGGTTTTGTTGCAGAAGGAGAGGAGGCAGAAATGAAAAGTTGGTGTTGAGGCTCCTGTACTCGATGATCCTGGAAGCAGGGATCAGTCTGGAGGGGTTTTCCCCCCAGGGAGAGGGGAGACAGGGAATTCTTTGCTGGAGTACAAGCAGTAAATGCAATATATAAAAAAATGAGGCTTTCAGCTTTGCCTCCATCTGCCTGGGCAAAGTGGGCATCATCAGGCTGGGGTGGCCACCTCATGTCACCAGTTTTGGATTTCTCAGGGTTCTTGCTGGATGACCAAGCCCCTGATTTTTGAAGAAGCTCCTGTGCAGTCTCGTATTTGCCTGTCTGAGCCCAGAAGCGCAGAGTTAAATTTCTGCAGTCTCCAACTTCCCTTGTCTGCAAGCTTCTATTTCCATTAAGGAATCAAGCTCAGATGCAATTGTAGCTTTGCTTTATTGAGTATTAAAAGTTTAATGTATAAATGTTTCCCTTCACCAGAACTTTTTGGCAGCCCTGAAATTCCTACAAAAAACAAAGATCCCAATTGCTGCACGGGCTCAGCTGTCCTTGAAGGGTTAATTATACTATGTCATTTTTTTTTTTTAAGCAGGGAGAATAAGCTGTAGCCAAAAGTAAAAGTCATTAATTTTAAGACAGAGATGTAAGCAAAGTTTCCTTCCCCTCTGCAGGTTGGTCAGGGTAGGCTATGCAGTAATTGAAAAGTAAAGGCAATTGAATTACAGGCTCCTGTCCAAACCGAGTGCGATTTCTTCTTCTTCTTTTTTTTTTTTT
>VZRH01007016.1:187775-203844 GCA_013397555.1 Urocynchramus pylzowi | reverse complement strand
TTTTTTTTAAACCATGCAGATACAATTAAATTGGCTCCGAGTGTGTTCCCTTTTCTTCCTGTTACCCCGTGGCCTTGCAGATAGGACTTTTTTTTTTTTTTTCCCCTCGGCAATGGGAACAGAGCAGCTCTTTGTGGGTTATTATTTTCTTTCCAGAGATTTTTTTTTTTAATCTTTCTCAGATAAACTTCTATTTTTTTTTGCTTTTTTTTTTTAAAAAAAAAAATCATTCTTCTGAGCTTTCAGTATTAGTTAAACGTAGTTTTTCTTCAGTAGTATTACAGGCAGGCAGGATTTTAAATCCCCTGGACTCTTGGGGAGGGAGCGGGGGGGTCTGGGCTCGGTGCATCCGCAGTGATTTGCTCCGCTGGAGTTTCGGCGCCCAGGCTGCACCAGCGCTACCTGCTCCGGCTTTGCGCACCAGCCCCCTTCCAACGCCAGGCTCTTTTTCTGGGAGGTGGAAGCAGGAATTCTGCCCATGGCCGAAAGGTACAGCTGGCCCTGGAGAGCGGCCGTGGCGGGATGCGGAGCCGGAGCCGCCGCCTCCAGCCCGGGGTCGCTCGGAGGGTCCTCGCTGCCGGTACCTACCGGGGGCACCGGGCTGGGGTCGGGGGCTCTGCCTGCCCCAGGGGCTGGGCTGGGCTCCCCCTGCCCCGCTCGGGATCTGGGGGAGGAAAATAAGAAGACAACTTGGTAGGCGGCTCGCTGCGGCAGGCACGTTGGTTTGTTTTATTGGGGCTCAAATATCTGGCTTAATTTGGAGATAAGCCTCGTTTTGTTGGAGGATAAATCTGTTGAGAAGGGGTTTAACTGTTGAAATGCTCCCTCTTTCTGGTGCAAATGGGAAGATTGCTTTTCAAAGTGCTTTTTCCTGGGAGCTCTAGCTCCGGCAGAATCCTGTATTTATTTCGGGCAGAATGGCACATTGTTTTATAAATATCTTTTCTGTAGTTTCAACATAGCTGCTGGTTGTTGTGTTTCTTATATAATGCTACCGAGATCTGTCTGACTGCCTTTCGTTTGCTTTACTGTTCTCTCCCATTATCGTTCAGATTTTCCTGCATAAAGTAAAAACCCCCGGGGGAATAAATCGGTGGTGCTTATTTAAGCAGACCACAACTTGAAGGAAATACTTTGCTTTTTTGAAATATCCTTTGCCATCCACCCATGGCATTCCCAACGCCGCTCGAAACCACCGATAAGTAATTTTTGTAAGCGATTGCTTTTCCGCGCCGGCTCTCGGAGCTCGGCTTGGAACCTTTGATGTCGGGTGAGGTGGGTTCCCGTGCTCCTGCCTGCTTCGGTGAACTGTCTAAAAGCCTTCTTCCTCTCTCCCCTGCCTTCTCCGTTTTTCAGATGTGCCCTACTTTGGATATTCCTGCATTGAATGTCTGAGGAGCTCCGGCCGATCCTGAGCCATGTCGCAGATGTTGCACATAGAGATTCCCAACTTCGGGAACACCGTGCTGGGCTGCCTGAACGAGCAGCGGCTGCTGGGGCTCTACTGCGATGTC
The DNA here is from genome assembly GCA_013397555.1 of Urocynchramus pylzowi. Classification (NCBI taxonomy): domain Eukaryota; kingdom Metazoa; phylum Chordata; class Aves; order Passeriformes; family Fringillidae; genus Urocynchramus; species Urocynchramus pylzowi. Next base: position 202,330 of record VZRH01007016.1, on the reverse strand, counting down.
TCCATCGTGGTCAAGGGCCAAGCCTTCAAGGCTCACCGGGCGGTGCTGGCCGCCAGCAGCCTCTACTTCCGAGACTTGTTCAGTGGGAACAGCAAGAACGCCTTTGAGCTGCCGGGGACCGTCCCCCCCGCTTGCTTCCAGCAGATCCTCTCCTTCTGCTACACCGGCAAGCTGACCATGGCGGCGAGCGAGCAGCTGGTGGTGATGTACACGGCGGGCTTCCTGCAGATCCAGCACATCGTGGAGAAAGGGACGGACTTGATGTTCAAGGTCAGCTCCCCCCACTGTGACTCTCAGACCACCATGATCGAAGACCCCAGCTCGGAGCCGCAGAGCCCCTGCAACCAGCTGCAGTCGGCCTCGGCGCCCTACGTCATGTCCCCCTCCATGCCCATCCCGCTCCTCACGCGCGNGGTGCCCAACCTGGCCACGCTGATCCCCAACGTGCAGCAGGTGCAGTACTCGCAGGGGGAGCGCACCAGCCCCGGCGCCAGCAGCATCCCCACCACCGACAGCCCCACCTCCTACCACAACGAGGAGGACGAGGAGGACGACGAGGCCTACGACACCATGGTGGAGGAGCAGTACGGGCAGATGTACATCAAGTCCTCGGGAGGTTACTCTGGTAATGGATGTCTCTCTCTCCTCGGGTTTTCTGCTCCCTCGCAGTGGTCGTGTGGTCCTCGTCCTGCCACCGTGGGCAGTTTTGGGTTGTTCACCAGGCTTTTGTCTTTGGGGGTTTCATTTGTTGGTTTTTGCCCACGTGGCGGGCTTGGTGCTGATGTCCAGGTGTGATATGGGCAGGTCCCCCCCGTGCCATCGCTCCCCATCTGGGACACTCTTTAGATGAGAGGCTGCATCACCCACCAGGGTCAGATCAGCCTTTGCTTTTTGGCTGAGGCTGCCAGAGAGGAGCCTGGTGGTTGCACGAGCCCTGTGGTGGTGACATCTGTCCCAAGGTGATGGCTGAGCTCACCTGCCATGGGTCATCCATGGCAAGGGAAGTACCAGCCCTTCTGGCCCAGGGTGAGGTGGTCACTCTGGCAGCTGTCTTCTGTCCTGGCTTTTTAGAATAAGAGTTTCCAAAAAAGCGATGAGCGTGGGATATTTGGAGGAAGGGAGAAGAACATCAACTGAATCATTTTTATAGAACTAGGAATATCTGCAAAAGGAAGGAAAGATGGACTTTCCTCCCCACTGCCTGAAGTGCCCCTCTGTCCTTTGCCAGCCTTGTCCCACACATCCCTGTCAGAAAGGGAAAAGCATTTTTGGGGCTTGATGTTATTTTATTTCCCCATTAGAAACACAGTGCCCAGAACTAAGTAAAATCCCTCTGCTGCCCTTCCAGAATTTGGGATTAAGGGGTGAGTGCGAATCCCTCGGCGGGCCTCAGACAGAGGAGGCAGCTTCACTTTGGTGGTGCTTGTCTGGGAGCTGCTGCTCAGCCCCAAAGTGGGCACAGGGACATGAGTGGTCCTTTCCCTCCCACTCCCTTGGGCACACAGCCCTTTTCCCTGGCACCTGGAAGGGCTCAGACCCTCCTGAGGAGCCAGCACAGGTGGGGTGCAGGTCCAGGGGCTCCGTTCCAGGGGGAGATGCCCGCTGGGTGCTGTCCTTTGTGCATCCCACATGGAAGCAGCTCCCAGCACCCCGCACAGATGGAGCTGTCAGTGTCCCACATGGAAGCTCAGCCTTGCAGTGGCCTCCTCGTGGGAGCTGCAGGTGTTTGTGGCAGCAGCTTTGATCCTCAGGAGCTCCCCAGGGAGGGACATCTTCCCGCTGGCTCCGGCCGCACGCAGCATCCCCTCACCTGGAGCTGCTTCCCCTGCTCTGGCCCCTGGAATTGCTGCACTGATGTTGCAAATATTTGAACTCTGGTTCATTGATGAGCTTTCCTCAAAGCCATTTGATTTTAGTCTTCACCAAGGAACGAGATTTGGCAAGTAGGACAATTTTTGTTACATAAAACAGATAGGCTTCCTTAGTACTGAGAATGGTCTCACCCCCACACACCATCCCATCCCATCCCATCCCATCCCATCCCATCCCAGGAACAGGAGCTCAGCATCCTCTTGGCACGTTCCCCTGCCAGACAGCGAGCAGATAAGCAGGATTTTCCAAGGTGTTTTTTCACAAAGCCATATGAAAAAGGGGGAAAACATAGCAAATTTACTATTTTAATATTAGAAATATTTGTTAGGAGAAGTGGACAGGCAGTTATAGGAAATGAGCCTCAAAAGCCTGAGTACTCTCCCTGTCCTGCTGCAGGTCCCAATGGTTGGGATGGGACAGGAGAGGAGTGGGATCAGGGGTGGGACAAGGTCAGGGTCTCCTCCATGGCTGCTGTTGGAGCCAGACTGAACAGGAATTGTGCTGTTGCCCACTTGTTTTGGGTTTATTTTGCTTTTCCCTGCTGTAGAGCCTGTGGTGAGTGATGTGGGTTTGCCTTCAGTTATTCCTCGGAGCAGTGGGATTATGCCCTTGGACTGTGCTTTCCATCCCTGTCACGGGGCCAGTTCCTGCAGGAACAGAACAAAACCAATTCAGAAGGCAAGGACAGGACCAGCCAGCCTGGGGATGGTGCAGGCAGCAGCTCTGAGGCTGTCCCTAATCCATGTTGGGCAGGAATCATCCCAGCTGGAAAAGTGAAAATCCGAGCTGCTTTCTCAGGTGTCACTGGAGAGGCTGCAGCCCTTGTGCCAGAGCTGGGCATCCCACAGCCAAGTTTTCCTGCTTGATTTCTGTAGGGAGAACCAGGTGGTGATGCTGAAGCCATGCAGGGAAGAGGCAGGTTGTAAAGCTCTAAATATCCCACATTTCTGCTGAAATTCCTCTTCCGCACCCGCACCTTTCAAGGGAGTTTCCTGTTTGAAATAAGGCAGCTATAGGTATCAGGCTTCCTGCAAAAGAGGGCACGCAAAAAAGAGATTACAAAAAGTAAAACCTAAGCTGTTCCATTATGGTTTGGACTTGTAGAGCTAACTGTGTTTTAATTACTCGGGATAAACTGTACCCTCTCAAAAGGTGCGGAATAATGAAACCGTAAGATGGAAGAGAGAAGGCAGCTAATCCTGCTCCTGGCATGGAGATCCCAACAGCCTCACAAAGCCCTGGGGGAGGGGGAGCCCTTCAAAACAGGGATTGCCAAGGTTTCCAAGAGCCCTGTTTGTGAAAACAAAAACAAAGCCAAAGAGGAGCAGAGCAGACGAAGCTCTGAATTTCAGAGAGGGTTGCTGGATTTTTTTCCTTCTTTTTCTAGGCTTTTTTGTTCCCCATCTGAAGCATTGGTGCTGGTGAGGGTGTGGTGGGACACTGGTGGCTGATGCTCCTCACCTGCCTTCAGCATCACCCACCACTCTTGGAGGAGTCACCAATCCTCATCTTGTCCCAAGGCTGGGGGTTTTTAATTTGTTTTCTTCACCCCTTTTTGTAGTCAAAGCCATTCTATATTTCCAAAGCTGGATCAGATCCACATCTCCAAATCATTAAGGCTGGAAAAGGCCTCCAAGATCAAACTTTGACCAAGCCCTACCAAGAGCACTGAGTGCCACGTCCAGTCATTCCTTGGGCACCTTCAGGGATAGGGACTCCAAAACCTCCCTGGGCAGCCCCTTCCGGTGCCTGAACACCTTTGCCTGAAGAAATTCCTCCTGATGTCCAACCTGAACCTTCTCTGGCACAGCTTGAGGCTGTTTCATCTTGGAGGAAACCTTGGAGAAGAGGCTGGTGCCACCTGCAGTGGTGGCACTGGAGTGAGGGACCGGGACAAGCGTTGGACCTGCAAAGGGAACAGCGGGATGAGGCCAGGGTTAAACACAGGAGGGTCAGGCTTAGGTGGTGGCTGATGGTGGCAGCTGGCAGAGGGCTGTAGGAAAAGCTGCCTCAGTTTCCCCGCAGGCTCTGGGGCACGTTTGGTGGCCGTGGTGTCGCCGGTGCCGTGCCAGGCTGGGAGCACTGCGGTAAAATGGCTCCTCGCTCCGTAACTAGGTCTGGCTGTGGAGAACATGTGGGCCTCGAGGACACGAGCGAGACTTAATGAGGTTTCCAGCATCTGATCTGAGGAACGCACAACTCCAGAAAATATTAAACAAAAGCAAAGTATTTTTATCCCTGTTAATTACAGCGTCGTGGGCCTGAGCTGAAGTGGGTTTCAGCAGGACTTGCAGATGCTCGGCGCTTTTCTGCACTGAGCCACGTTCTTGTCAGTCAGCTCTCTGCTCAGCAGATGCAGTTAATTTAATTTTGACAGGCACCGGCGAAGTTGTGCAAGGGTCCGTCCTCCTCCCCTGCTCCTGCTGCACCGGTTTGCAGGGAAAAGGGAAAATCTTTATGCAGCAAATGGCTGGAATGTAAAAGCTGGACTTGAAAGTTATGAAATCCTGAACTGACAAGAGCACACTTCATTAAAAATTCATCTAAAATAGCCATTATAGAATAGTTGTGGTAATTAGCTGAGAGAATAGTTTTCTCTCCTGGCCTCTGATTCCTGACAGTAAGGAAAGAGGGCAGGGAACAACCCAGAATCCCAAGTGGTGCAGCCCGTGCAGCATCCCGAGCGGAGCCGGGCACGCCGCGCTGCAGCGACGTAAATCACGGCAGCGACGGCGGGAATTGCAGCGGGATGGAGCAGCTGGCTGCCACTGCAGGGACAGCCACCTGATCCTGCCAGCTCCCACTGCTCCCTGTGGGGGCCAGCCCCTGCCCAGGGAGGATGCTCAGCAGCAAAGAGCTCGTGGATTGTTAGGAAATGGAGCGGTCGGGGGCCGCGCCGGTTATCCACCGGAGCGCTTTGGCTTTTGCAGAGGGATTCAAACACCTGCAAACTGCTGGGAGCCAGGCTGTGTGTCTTCATGTGACAAGGGGGGACTGGTCACAGATTGGACTTGGTGCTCTTGGAGGTCTTCTGCAGCCTGAGTGGCTCTGTGGGGGCAGTGCCCCGTCTGACCCTGGCACGGTCGGAGCTGAGCAGGGGAGGCTGAGCCCCACGCCGGGGGCTCTCAGCCTCTGGCCTTTTTTGGCATTAAACTTCCAGCCCCGTTTTCCTCCCTCTGAAACCACAGATGTTTAATTTTAGGCTGGCAGATGTTTCACTCCTGGCTGAGATGTGAGGCAAAGGCAAGATAGGGGTATTTATAAACCAGTAATATTTTTCCTATACTAATTCCAGATTACCTCCCTGTATAAATAGGTCACAAATCAAACAGCTACATTTCAGAACGTTGGTATAAATGTACTATTTGGGAAATGTAAACTCTCCCCGTCGGGACTCTGTGATGGATCTATCCCATGGTGCTTGCGTGTGTCCTCTGCCACAGGTTTACATCTGCAGCAGATGCTGGTGATGCTGAGGCTGTGGAGGGAAGATGTTTTTGAGGTGGTCCCACTGCCAGTGGAAAATAGGCTGATGGGAGAGAAATGTTAAAATATTGCTGTTTGAAAAGAGACTTCTGGCCGTGTAGGGAACAGGGGAGGATCAGCCACGTGTTTGCATCCGTGGTGGAGCAGGTGGAGATGGGTTCTCAAACCTTTTCTTCAGGGCTTGAGATGTGTGGTTACATGTTGGGACTCTGTAAGCATCAATTTTTGGATGAGGTTCCATCACTCTGATCTTTCTGTATCTCCAGATCCCATTCCTAAATCAGAAACAGTTGTTTCTTACCCACAGGAGCACCTTGATGTTTGTGTGCAGTTTGGAGACCCCAAACTGGTGGGAACTGGGGCTTCATGACTCATTGTGAAGCCCTGCTGTCTGGATTGTCAGGAAGTAAGGAGATGAGTGAGTGCTGGGGCCAGGTGTGTGTCCAGCAGTTCCCAGGCACTCCCCTGAGCAGCCCATCCCCAGCAAATCTGGCCTCACACACCTCAGGTGGGACATGCAGAAATCCCAAAGTCACCAAACCATCATGGCTCAGCACTGAGGTGCTGTGAGGGATCTCTGGAGTGTGTTTAGGGATAAGGAGGACACGTGCCCCAGCGTCATGCAGAGCCTGGAGCCATGGAGCATGGACCAATGAGTTAGTTAAAGGCTGTTTCTTCAGCCAAAAAATCCAGAAAAATTGGTATTTCCCATTCTGCACCACCTGTTGCAGCTGCAGCATCCAGCTAAGTTTGGGATAAAAGCATATATCCAAATAAATAAAATAAAATATTCCAGTGTTTGGCTGGCAGCTCTCGTGGCTTCCTCTGTAATGATTTCCTGCCCCTCTCTGCTGGCTGGGAGCTCCTTTCTTGTTCAGGAACAAAACTGTATTTAACAATACTTCCCATTGTTTGCCCTTTCATTCAAAGGGAAGGAGCCGCTGCCCTCTGAAGATACAAATTAATTAGAAGCAAATACTCTCCTGTTCTCTGGAGCAGAAAGGCCAAACAGAGTGGCTTTCTGTGGAAACATGGGACCAAAGTGGCTCTTGTGTCCTGCTCCTTTACATAACTGATTGCTATCTGCTCAACTGAGGTGCCACTGAAAGCCCCAAACCTCTTTTTTGTTTGGTATCGTTGATTTTGTGCTAATGCTTGAGTGGAAACAAACTCCCCCCTAATGATTCATGGCCGTGTTTGATGAGAGATTTATAGACAGCGAGCCAGCAGGACAGATGTAACCAAAATCCAGCAGTGGGTTGAGTTGCACTTGGTCTTTTTAGCTGAATTTTAGTTTGGTTTATGAAGTATGGTGCTGATGGATATTGTGGGTGCTTTTGACCTGAGCCCTTGGTTAAAGTAAAAATGAAGTGTTAAAAATTCAATTTTAATAAGCTGGGCAGAGCCCTGTGCTGGGGTGGGATTGTGTAGGTCACATATGTAGCTCCTAGGGGTTGTATTTTTAATTTTACCTCTGAGTTAAATTTTTTTTAGTCATCTAGGAGATGACTGAGGTGGCCTTGAGCTGCCCTGGTGGCCCTGCCCTTCCAGGGAAGGACAGCAGAGCAGGACTGGTTCCTCAGTACCCAATGTCCCTTGGCTTTTGGTTTCTTTAAGCTGAAAAATACAAGTATTTAACTGGATAGGGTTTGCTTAGCACTCTTTAAAAGCCTCAAAATAGAGCTGGTCTTTGAGATTCTCCCTCAGTGGGAGCTGACCCCCATCTCCAACGGGATCTTGGACCTGGATGCTTGGGAATGCTGGGGATATTGCAGCTGGGAATGTCAGTGGCACAGGTTGCACACTGATCATGGGGCGGTGATGGCACGAAGAGTTTAAAAACACCCTGTGAGTTGTTCTGCTGCTGTTGGGTCCTGACTCCCTGAGCAAGGGCCATCCTCCTGCTGTTCCAGAATCCCTCCTGGCGTTCCTCAGGGACAGAGGGAGGCCTGAGGGTGGGGATGCTCCCTGAGCCTGCCATAGGATGCCACAGCCCAGCACCGCGGGCATGTCCTACTTAGAACACTGCTCCCTTTGTCCCCGAGCCATCGCCCTCGGTTACTGCAGCAACAAGTCTGCAAAACTTGTTATTTTATCTGCAGAGAGGAAAAGTGGCCCCCAGAACTCAGGGATAATCGCAGGAAAAGACACCTCTGGAGCAGGGGACGTTTTGGGTTCAGAAACGCTCGTTGCTGGGGTTTTTCTGCTTCTCTCAGTGCTCACAGATATTCCAGCACAGGGCTGGGTTTGGGTTTGTTCGTGGCACTTGCCACGTTATCAAACAGTTTGGGGGGAAAAAGGTGGATCGTGGCAGAGCTGGGCTGCAGTTCAGCCCTGGAGCTGTTCCCACCGTGTCCTGAAGTTGATACATATGGTCAGCCCTCGTTGCTGTCAAAAATTGTCATTTTAAGCAATTCAGTGATCTTGGACTGTAAATGTGCTGCAGAAACCAATCCTCTGTGTGCCCACAATCCCCAGACTTGGAGGTGCTGGCAGGACAGCCCAGTGTTTCCAGCTTTTCCATGTTCCTGGTTGCTCCTGGGCAGCGATGGGATCTGGAGATGGTGCATCAGAGCGAGTTGGGAAAATCTGATATTTTGGTTTTCAAGCTACATCTTAATAACATTTTTTGCCTTGTTGATGGGGGCTTCTTTTGTTGCTGAGAGGAAAAGTTGGCCTGCAGAAGGCAGAGGAAGAGAAGGTGGGCTGGAGGGTGCATCTCAGGAGAGGCTCTGGGGACCTGCCTCAGAGGAGAGGTGTCTGCAGGGTCTGGATTTTAACTTCAGCAGGAAAAACCACCAAGAGAAGTAAGGCTGGAATTGCTGCAGGTGTTCATCAAACTGGGGCAATTCACTGCCTGTTTAGAACCCCCTGGTGGAATTCCTGCCACCCTCCTGGGGTGCTGGGGGCAGCAGCTCCGTGTGCTGCGCTGGCAGAGCGATGCCAGCTGTACAGAGCTGTCCATTTTCACAAATTATTAACTCAGGAGAAGTTAAAGCATAATTAGATTCTGAGAATCCCTTTTGCAGAACCTGAGGCTGCTGTGGAGGGGGTGACCAGGGGATTTTTCCAAGCTTTCAGGTGGCACCTGCCCCGTGGCTGGATGTCTGGAGGGGGGAGTATTTCCAACTGCTGCGTGAAGAAGTCAGAGTCTGACCTTCTGTCAGCGTTGTGACAAGTTATTTTTGACGGTTTTTCCTTTTCATTTTGAAGTTACCCAAGAGAAGCCAGAGCAGATCCCTCTGGAGAACCGCTCCTGTGTCCTGATCCGACGGGACCTGGTGGCTCTCCCTGCCAGCCTCATCAGCCAGATCGGATACCGCTGCCACCCAAAGCTCTACTCGGAGGGAGACCCTGGAGAAAAACTCGAGCTTGTTGCAGGTAGCTTTTCCTTGGAACACCTTTGGGTTGCTGCTGTTTTCCTTCTGGAACTGTGCTCTCCATCTTGCTGGAGCCCTGCATCTTGTGTGCCCTTGCTGTGTCTTTCTGGATTATTCGTCACCAATCGTCTTTTGAAAAGTTCTGAGTTTTCCTTTAATTTGCTGACAGAGAAATGTGTCATTAACAGGATTTATTCAATTGAATTAATTTAGCATTTTAATTGAATTCTGCAGCTTGTGTTCTTCCTGCTCGGTGTGGCTGCAGTGAGTGTGTTTTCATTTAGAATCACAGATCTAAAAACCCAACACCCCCCCCACCCGAAATTACCACATTATAAGATTTACAAAGCAAGGGAGATAAAATTTGTGTCAGTGAACAAGCTTTGAAAAACCTGTAAAAGTTTCTTTATAAATTTACTAAATGGTCAAATGCTGCAGTAGGAGGAGAAGGAAATGGGTTTGGTCCTTTCTTCTGTCTTTATTTTCATTTTGGGGGGAATGTACAATACTGAGAGAATTTTCTCCTCCTCTGTAAAAGATTTCTGGCCAGTGTGAGGTGGAAGATGATGCTGTTTAGAGAGTGTAGAGCTGGAGGAGTGAAATCAGGTGGCTGTGCCAGGCCAGGCACACCCAGCACTGCACAGAAAGTGTTTAACTGGAGTGACCAGCTCAAATTCCAGTGGAAATAATCATATTCTGCTTTTAGAAGTCCTCCCAGCTTTACTTTGCAGGGGCCTGGCTGTGGGTTTTTCCCTTGGATGTGGCTGTGTGGGGATGACAGGACAGGACAGGACATCCCAGACATTCCCCCAGGTGGGGAGGTTTAATTAATCCCTGCAAAGCCCTTAGTCCAAAAAGGACATGTGGCAGCACAGTCCATCCAAATCAGTTCTTCTTCCCTTCCAGTCATTTCTCTCTTGGTGAGCAGCATGATTTCATTTTCATTCTGGAGAAGGAGTCAGGGTTTCAGGGGGTGCCCACAAAGGCTTTGCAGCTGATGGAGGACAGGACTTTGATGGAAGGCAAAGCGCAGCGTACAACCACAAGTATTTATTTGGGATCTGGAATATTCATTTTGTACCCATTTCCATTTAATGGGAGACTTCTTAAAACCATCAAGTGGTGCAGGTTATTTCACAGTGAGAGCTGCAAATTGGTTTGAGGCAACTCTGCTTGATTTACATTTTTCAATCTGGAAAAGAAGTAGATTAATATCACTAACCGATAGAGGCTGCCTGGTTATTTTTCATTTATTAAAGTGAAGTTCCCCTCAGTGGTGGCTGGTGTTCACTCTGATGCCTTATCTCTTAAAATACAGAATAAACTCCCCTAATTCCTGTCTCAGACCTGGAGGGGGGCTTGATCCTGCTGTGAAAGTTTTCCTCAGCTCTCCAAGTGGGAGTGTTTTCTTTTTGTTTCTGGTTTTTCATGCTGCAATTGGTTCAGCAAACTTGAGCAGCCCTCTCTGAAAAAGGGTCTTTAACAAGGTTTGCAGTCACCACAGCACATCCGAGGGAGGGACTGAGGCTGTTACTCAAAAAAAACCCCAAAAAAAAACCCAAAAACCAAAAACAAAAACCTCACTAGATGGAAGAGAACACAAGGAGAATTCCTGGTGACTTGTGGCATGGCTCAGAGATCCAGAGGGATGCTGGATCCTGGGGCAGGATGAGTGTCCTGGGGTGCCAGGGGAGGTGCAGAGGGTCAGGCTTAGGGGCTGCCCTGAGCTCCAGCTCCATCCAGGAGGTCAGGGACAATCATCTTCCCTGGAAATCCAGGAGGAGATATTACTTCTCCAGCAGATGTTTTTATATCTCGAGAACAGAGTGTGTTCTGGATCCAGCTATGACCCATTATTTAATCTTAATTAAAAGCAAATACCAAAACCCTCTCATGTAACAGAATGCTTGAAAAATGGGATAGCCTCTCCCTGGATGCGATGCTGAGGCAGGAGCGGTTTGGTCTGTGAGCAGAGTAAAAAGGTTTGATATAAAACCTGCTGTAAAGTACTGCCAGACCTCTGGACATGTCCAGCTGCTTTGCACAGGGTTCCTTTTTCTTCCAGAAAACATCCTTAAAGGCAGCAGGTTCAAAGGCAGCAGTTCCTGTGCATTAGAAGGAAAATTCCCTGCTCACCAGAGGTATCAAGAGGTGATGGGCTGGGGTTTAGGAAGCAGTTAGATCTGTAACCAGGTACCTCTTTCTGTGCTGGATGGATTTTTTCTTTCATTTCCAGCTCTGTGTTCTACAGTCCTGCACTGGGAAAAAAAGAGAAAAGGCCAAATGGATTGGGGTTTTCTCGCTTCAGAAAGAATAAATAATCTGATCTGTACATATCAAATCACAGTGTAAGCCTTGCACTGTGTGCATTGGTGAGAAAATAAGTATCTTTTCATTTGATTCCCATAGACTTCCTGTCTGCACAGATAAAATTAGGAGTTATTATTGCCTGGGACTTGCCAAGGCCCCAAGGATTTGTCAGGATTTTCCAGAAATCCCGCTGTCCTGGTTGCAGCAGGTGAAGAAGAGGTTCCCACCAGCGAGGAGGAGCTGTGGGAGGCTCAGGGGTGGCTCTGTGGGTGTGTCAGGGTTAATTCTGGATTGTCCCTCTCCACCCTTGCAGGCTCAGGCGTTTACATCACCCGGGGGCAGCTGATGAATTGCCATTTGTGTGCTGGTGTCAAACACAAGGTCCTGCTGAGACGTCTCCTGGCCACCTTCTTCGATCGGTAGGTCCAGTCCTGTCCCATCCTGCTGCTCCTCCTCTCCCAGGGGATTCATTCCCTTCACCTCCCAGGGCTTTAACCCTGTGTCACGAGTGCTTCATCAGAGCACTCAGCTCTGTGCATTTTCTTAATGGTGCTTGAGAACTTTATTCCATTTCCATGCACATTTCCCATTCCTCACCTTAAAATTCCCTCCGGCAGGACCTGAAGGGAGGAGGGCAGGGCAGTGGCTGTCCCCTGGTCCCCTCTCCCAGGATCTCCCTCTGCCAAATCCTGGGGATGCCTCCAGCAGGACCTGAAGGGAGGAGGGCAGGGCAGTGGCTGTCCCCTGGTCCCCTCTCCCAGGATCTCCCTCTGCCAAATCCTGGGGATGCCTCCAGCAGGACCTGAAGGGAGGAGGGCAGGGCAGTGGCTGTCCCCTGGTCCCCTCTCCCAGGATCTCCCTCTGCCTTCCCCACAGGAACACACTTGCCAACAGCTGCGGAACTGGAATCAGATCCTCCACGAGTGATCCCAGCAGGAAGCCCTTGGACAGCAGGGTCCTTAATGCAGTCAAATGTAAGGAGAGGGGTGTTCTGCTGCTGGGGTGGAACAGCATGGCCCAGCCCTGGGCAGGGAAGGTCACTCTGTTGTGTGGTAATGGTGGAATTGTAGGAAAATCAATTTATTTTTTAGTTTGCATCTTTTTTTGGTTGCCCAGAGAAGCTGTGGGTGGGATCTGCTGTCCATCAGCCACTTCCCCCTCAGTCACCTGTGGATACCTGGAGTGTTTTGGGACAGGAGGTGCTGGAGAGGGAGGAGTTGAGGCCTGGAGGAAACCTTGAGGGGAGCAGAAAAATCTGTTCATCACAGGCTTCATATGCAGTGGAAATCACTGTGTTCTCTCACCCTGGGTGAATTCTGGGGAGTAAATCTATGTGTAAATATTACTGTGCTGGAAAAACAAAACTCTAAGCAGTTTTTAAATTTAGTTTTTAAGATTTGGAAGAGAAATCTTTCCCCTCCTTAACTGTAAAGTCCAGGGGCCTTCCAGCTGCCCTGGGAGATCTGTGGATCTGGGTAAAGGGGGTAAGAGGGCAGATGTTCAGTAATGGAGTTGAACGTGGTAGAGTCAGCTCCCTGTTAGCAGCTTTATCCTGGAGAGTCCCAACTCTGGACTTCCCAGCCATGGTCCTTCCAGAGGGGGGCTGGAAGGGCATTGCTGTTGTGTGCCAGGATATGGGATGGGCTCCTGCTGCCTGGATTTGTCCCTGTGCATGAGCTTTAGCTGGCAGTTATTCACCATGGCAGTTCCTTGGATGCTGCTCCGTAACATCAGTGCTTGGCTCCCGCAGAGGAGCAGGACAGGAGGGATTGCAGGGCTCCTGCAGCTCCCACTCCTGCTGGCTCCCAGGGCATGTCCAGCAGAGGGGTGCTGGAGCAGCCAGGCTGCTGGGCCACGCAGGGGTGGCATGAGGAGAGGGACAGGCAGAGGACAATCCCCTGAGCTCTGACATTCGCTGCAGCGCTGTGGGTTTAGGAGCCATTAATGGAGCTGCTGCTGGGGAGTTTGTGGCATCTTTTCTGTGTCCACCTCTGCTTTGGCCATCCCCACGTGCTGTGGCTGTGGGGCTCCCCATGGAGTGAGGGGCCCTTCTCCATCCCCCTCCCTCTGCCCCCCGGGGTGTTCACACCTTCTGCTCTTACCTGCTCAGGTGGGAGAAGCTCCGCTCCCACCTGGGGGTCGGGGCTCCCCTTTGTGCCACTCCCCCAAGCCTGAGCTGGGTGTCTCCCTGTCTTTGCAGTGTACTGTCAGAATTTTGCCCCGAGCTTTAAGGAGAGCGAGATGAACGTGATCGCGGCCGACATGTGCACCAACGCGCGGCGCGTGCGCAAGCGCTGGCTGCCCAAGATCAAATCCATGCTGCCCGAGGGGATGGAGATGTACCGCACCGTCATGGGCTCCTCCACAAACACTGTCCCCCTGGAGCCCGACTTCCAGCCCAGCGCCGCTCAGGTCTTCGAGCAGCGCATCTATGCAGAGAGGAGGAGCGAGGCGGGGACTATCGTAGCCTTGAGAACTAACACAGTGAATGTAGAGCTGAGCAACGGATCCAACCAGTCCTTCGAGCAGGGCGAGGACGCCGAAGGCGCCGGCTCCGTGATCCAGGAGGCAGCTGCCACAGACGCCGTGGCATCGGAAACCCAAAGCACTCCGCAGCCTTTCGAGCAGGGCTCGGGCTCCTCCAGCCGGCCCGAAACCCCCGGGAGGAGACAAGATGGTACTTATGGAGGGACTTTATAAAGAGAGCAAACGTTTCATCACCTATAAGGGATCTGTAATACTAAAGCTGCTTGCATGCATTACTAATACAAAACAAAAAATGTGATCAAGCCACTTACCTACTGAACTGCTACTGTTGCCTGAAAAAAATGTGATTTTTATTCTGCTTGTATTTAAAATTTATGAAGGAAATAATCGCATTCGTTATACTGTAAACGACTAGGTCTGTGGCGACCTACTTAAAAAAATATTGGGCTCCTTTTTTGATATTCCTGAGGTTAGTCTATAAGATTGTAGCTTTTTCTTTTTTTTTTTCCTTTCCTTTATTTTTTTTGTTTTTTTGGTTTTTTTTGGTTTTTTTGTTTGTTTGTTTTAAGAAGGGGAGGAGAAAAGCTAGCCACCCCCCACCCACCACCACCACCACCCCGTCATCACCCCATCCATCACTCAGCTCAGAAGTAAAGCCATCGTTAACCTTGTCCTCTAAGGAGAGTTTTGTCACTGAACAGGAAAGCGAGGTGTGTTCGGGTGCAGGTGCTGTGACTGGCCGCGTTTGTCTCGGGAAGGGCTCGAGCCAAGTGGGATGGGCTGGGGGAAATCGTGGCAGTGATCGTGGCCAGACCCCTCAGGAGGCAGGGGGGGAGCCCTGGCCGTGGGTGCTGCTTGTCCCGGGGAGGTTCCCCGGAGCAGGGCTGGTTCCGCGGGAGTTCAGGCTGGCACGTGTCGGGAGGACCGCGTGGGATGCAGGTGGAGAGCCCTGCTGCCGTTGTGGCTGTGGTCTGGTTTTTGCCCAATATGGCTGGGTTTGGGTTTGGTTTCTCCCTCCCT